>CM035424.1:93438067-93763067 GCA_020310875.1 Ceratopteris richardii | reverse complement strand
AGAGTTGCAAATTGCCTGCACACACACATAGATATGCCTACTCAAAGAAAACAAACAAGCAAGCAAGGGGGCTTGCTTATTACAACTCCATCACTTAGTGCTAACTTTACGTGAGTTAAAACTCCAAGAAGATGGCCCAAAAGAGGTAAGGATACATGCTCATTTTATAATGAGAAGTCTACCCCTAAAATCTAGGAACTACCTTTCCAAATGAGCCTCCTAGATTGGAGGATTTAGTTGAGATGACTTGGGGAGGGGTTGAGTGAATTTTCTTCACGGAATCTTATGGATTTTGGCTTCCTTTGATTGCTCCCTATGTCCATGATTGATTTCCCATGACTTTTTTGCTTGAAGCTTGACTTTTAACACTCCGTCTCAAGCTTCAATTCTTCTTCCTCATCCAAGCTCCTTCATGTTGATGCATTACTTGAATTTTGAAATCTTAATTCCATCCAAAGCCTTGTAAACATATCTGCAACTTGGTTCTTGGTACCAATATGATGTACTAAAACTTCCTTGGATATCACCTTTTCCCTTATGATGTGATAGTGCACTTCAATATGATTGGTTCTAGCATGCTAGACAACATTCGATGCTAGATGAATGCTACTCATATTGTCACAAAAGATTGGATATGTGTCCACCTGCAAATTAAGCTCCATAATTAAGTTCTTAATCCAAATTATCTCACATGTGACTTGAGCCAAAGCTCTATACTCGGCCTCGATGGAAGATAATTCCACTACGGGTTGCTTCTTTGAAATCCATGAGATGACCTTGCTACCTAGCATGACTAGGTAACTACTTGTACTCCTTCTATCTTCCTTTGAACCAGCCCCATCCCTTGAGATATCATAACATTCGTCTTGCAGCTTGCAAGTGTGTAGTCCATGGACTATGCATAAATTGTGATAACACTCCAACTCCATATGCTATGTCAGGGCTAGTTATTGTGGCATAATTGAAAGAGCCTACAATAGATCAATAAAAAAGTTACATCCTCTAATGGTTCTCCATCAATGGAGCTTGGCTTTACATTAACTTCCATGGGATTTGAAATAGGCTTGCAATGTAGCATCCCAAACCTCTGAAGTAGTTCTAAAATATACTTCCTCTGTATGAGCACAATATCTTCTTCTTTATACAACTTCAATGCCAAGAAAATACCTAAGATCACGAAGATCAAAGATCCTAAACTCCTTTCCAAGCTTTGCCTTGATCTCCTCAATGGTCTTTGTATCATTACGTGTAATGATAAGATCATCTACATACACACACATGTAGACTACAAGTTCTCCTCTTTGTTTGATGAAGAGAGATGGATCCGCCTTCATTTGCTTGTAACCACATTTGATCATACAGTCCACCAGTCTTTGGCTCCAAGCCCTTAGAGCTTGCTTTAGGCCATAAAGTGTGCCCTCTTCAACCTACAAACATGATGTGGAAACTTTTTAAGAACAAAACCTAGCGGTTGCTCCATGTATACCTCTTCATCCAAGTCTCCATTGAGAAAGGCATTCTTGATATCCACTTGGAAGAGCTTCCATCCTTTGCTTGCAGAAATTGCAATGAGCATCCTAATTGTGCTCATCTTTACCACGAGGCCAAATGTCTCTTCAAAGTCCACTCCATAGGTTTGTGCAAAACCCTTGGACACCTATCTTTGAACCTAGAAATAGATCCATTTGAATTCATGTTTACTTCATACACCCATTTGTTACCTATTACCTTCATGTTCTCCTTCTTGGGCACTAGAGTCCATGTTTGGTTCTCCTCAAGTGCATCAACCTCTTCTTGCATTGCCTCTTTCTATTCGGTGTACCTGCATGCATCTTCATAACAATCGGGCTCATGATCTTCTACTACTTTGTTCATATATGCATAATGAGTTTCCATGTAAGAATCATAAGTAAACCTTTGAGTTGGATACTTAACCCTGGAAGACTTCCTTTCTTCACATTTTGGAGGAATAAACCTCCTTTGCCTTCGGTACTTGATCTCTTTCTTTGATGTGGCTTCTTTCTCCATCATGTGTCCTTCATCATCTTCAACTCCATTACCTTCTTCATCCAAGTCCACCTATGCTTCTTTGCCTTTGTTGATTGATTTTGCTTCATAGCTTGATGAAGATCGCCCCCTCCATGGTGAGATCATGCTTGAACTATCTTCATTGATGGAACTCCTTGGGCCGCTTAGCTCTAAGTTGATTTGTTCTTCATCATGTCCATGCTTTTCTTCTTCACATTGCTGCATACAATCATACTTCTTATACCAAGGGAGTAGCTCATCAAATGCTACACCCCTTGATATATGCAAGTCCTTTGTGTTTGGGTTGAAGCACATGTGTTGAGCCCATAAAAGTCAAAAGGTCAAAATCAATGTGGTCAAATAGGTGCAAAGTCAAAGGGCTAAAGTGCAAGTGTCAAAGTGCACAGGTAGTGCACAATTAATTGTCCACAAAGGGTAAATTGGAGAAAGTGGGTTGCAGGTTGCAGAGGTATTTCTCTAATTTACCTAAGGTTCAAAAGTGTTGTTTAAAGTGTTTTGGAAGGTTCAGGTGAACCCTCTCTTAGGTGCACAAGTGAAGGTATGTGAAAAGGAAAAATGTGAAAGGTATGTGAAGCAGCAGCATACGTAGAAGTGAAAGTATGCCCCCCCAATTAAAAAATTTGTTTAAGTCTAAAGTCACTACAAGACAAAACAAGGAGTCATTGGCTGCCCACTTTTGGAGACTATCTTGGGACATCCAAGTGAGCACCAAGATACTCTTATAGTTAGGAGCGTACGTGAATCAACACTCAAATCAAAGCAATGACTATTCTTGGACCATTCGAGTGTAAGCAAGAGGAAGCATAGTCTAAGCAAGGCAAGAGAGAGAAGTGCAAGAGACACACAGCGTGTGATGTAGAGAAGTGAAGTGCAAGGTGTGCATGAAGAGTGACTAAGGAAGTGTGCAGAGAAGTGCTAAGCTAGTCCCCCAAGGATCCCAAGGTCCCATTGCAGTGTGCGCGTGCCGACAGAAGGTGTCCAATCCTCCCCCTTATTGGAAGCTTGGTGCAAGGTGTGCACAAGTGCAAGCTTGGAGTAGGTGGAGGTCTGGTGTAGAGGAGGCCAACAACAACAAGACCTTGGGTATTTGGTATTTTGTAATTGAGCATTCTGTGGGATTTTGCACAGAAGCATTGGATTGTATTGTGCTTCAACATTGTATTTGTCTGATTATAATCAATCGATAGAGGCTTCCAGTGTGTATCTTTCTTCTTGTCTTTCCCTTTTCTCCTACAAACACTCAAATCCCTTCTTGTCCAAGAATCCCCCAACAAAATTTGGCATGCCTGTGGGACTCCAAGGAGATTTGAGCATAGGAGAAGACATCTTGCAGTGTGGAGAAGCTTTATTCAAGTGCCGACAGTACTACTTCATTGGGCTAAAAGGTACATATTCTTATCAATTATCTCATACTAAGAGGGCTATTAGCAACTCATGCCTGCAACCCGGTCCCAAACATTGAGGGTCACTTGCAAACAAACAAGAAGGAAGGCTGTTAGAAGATCCTCAAGTCCACTATCTTCAACCTCATTAGTAAAGAGCATGGCAGGACAGGTAGACTTGGAAACCTTACTATCAAGATTAAATATAAAATTTGCTTCTTTCAAAGGCCTAGCTCAGGAAGATCCGGACGAGCATATTAGAAGGTTTTTGGCACTATGCAAAACTAGAGGCTTAATGGGTAGGGAGGATGCCTTTTTGATACTCTTCCCTGCCACATTAGAAGGATTAGCTCATAAATGGTTCAGCCAGTTTGTTGCGAACCATTTTACAACTTGGGACTTATTGAAAGATGCATTCAAAAATCAATTTCAGCATGGAAATGTTGATATATTTAGGTAGTGATGTGTGTGAACACACTAGGACCGTCGGGGCACTTTTTTCCCTCTTTAGGAGGTTTTTTTCCCCCAGCTTGTATATACACCTATTGCCCTAATGGGCTACTTATCTTTGTACATTCTCTAGTAATACATTCAGTATTGTGTGTTTGTGCTCCAAGCTTCTTCTTCTTCCTTGTGCTGTTCCCGTGCTTCCGCAGACGTCTAACTCCAACAATTGGTATCAGAGCAGGTCCTCGCTTCATCTAGGGCGCCGTCGACACTCCTCCGTTTGCAGTTTCAGAATCGTACGAATTTTGGTGAGCATACTTAGGGTGTTTCCGAGATCAAAACGGCTTCGCTCTGTGGTGCCAAAATCACTCGTTTCGACCTCCAAACGCACTATCGTAGTGCTTGTGCAGGCTATTTCATCTTTTTGTGCCAAAGCTATATACCTGTTTTTGTTCGCCAGTATAAGCGTCTCGAAGTGTGCTAGAGGTTTAGCAGAACTCGTCTAGGCAGTTCCATTCAACTTTTTGAGATACAGTCAATTTTCTGCATCAAGTTATTTTAGTCACCGGCCATGGCTGAAAGCAGTGATGTATTCCGTATGTTGGCTGTTGAGGATAAGTTGGATGGTACCAACTACCCATTATGGGCTTATATGATGCGACATGTATTGGTTGCAAAAGGACTGTGGAACATTGTGCAGGGTGTTGAAAGATGTCCTGTTACACCTGCAACTACAGGTACTGCAAATACAAGTGTTGGAGCTGATGAAGATAGTGTCGAAGATGATATTGTGTAGATTCCTGTTCGTGCTACTGTTTCTGTTGCACCTATTGTAGAGCAGATTTGTTGGGATGGCAGAGATGCCCAGGCACATGCATTGATAGCCTTGTCTATCAAACGTGCCATTATTCCTCATATTCGCTCTTGCAGAACAGCTAAGGATGCTTGGGATACACTTATCACATTGTACCAAGCTAGGAATGAGGCTCGTATTGCTTACCTCCGAAAACAGTTGGAAAGTGAGCACATGAATGAAGGTGATTCTATGGATAGTTTCCTAACGAAGATCAAAGACTTGAAGGAGCAGTTGATTTCTACTGATGACATTATACCAGATAGCTCACTTGTGCAGACCGTTTGAACTGGGCTGCTAAAGAGGCAAAGAAGAAAGAGGCTGGAATGGTTGTTGCAGAGGCCTCTACACCAAAAACAAAGTCTGCAAATCTTGTGCAGGAAGAAGAATGGGCATTTACTACTGTCTACAGTTTTGACCCATCTTCTCATGAGCAGTGCATGTCTGCAGTAGACTCAGATGTTTGGTATTTTGAGAGTGGGGCGACCAAACATATTACCTCGCAGCGCAGTTTCTTCTCTTCACTCGAGCCTGCCCCTACAAGGAATATTGTTACATGCGCCAACAACTCCTCTTATCCTGTTATGGGAGTTGGTAAGATCATTTTGACTACTGCTGATGGTAGTTCTTTCACTTTGTCAGATGCTCTATTTGTGCTAGGGATCAAAAAGAACCTGTTATCAGTTTCTGCATTAGCCAAGATTGGCTTGGTTGTGAAATTTGTTGATGACAGGTGTACAGTTCATGATCTGTCAAATGGCGATGTGATTATTGCTTCTGGCATTTTATGTCGTGGGTTGTATAAGCTCATAGACTATGAAAGATCTGTAAATGATTTGGCATGTGCAGTAAATGATTCTCAGGCTATGTCAGATGCAAAGCTTTGGCATGCATGCTTTGGTCATCTGAATTTTGCTAGTTTGCTATGCCTGCAAAAATCTGAAATGGTGTCCTCATTGCCCAAACTTGAGGCACCTGGAAAACATGTTTGTGAAGGCTGTATTTTGGGCAAAATGCAGGGTTCATCCTTTCCAAAAGATGGTTCAGTTTGGGCTACTCAGAAATTGCAGCTTGTACATAGTGATGTTTGTGGTCCTGTGCAGACACATTCTTTTGGAAATTACCTTTACTTCGTGACTTTCATTGATGATTTTTCTAGGCATGCATGGGTATATCCACTCAAAGCAAAGTCCGAAGTGTTCATGTGCTTCAAACAATTTTTGGTTTTGGCTGAACATCTGTCAGCATGTAAAATGGGCACCCTCCGTTCTGATCGAGGGGGGGAATATATGTCTTCTAATTTTAATGCATTTCTGGCTGAACGTGGGATAAAACACCAGTGTACAGTGCTGTATACACCTCAACAGAATGGAGTTGCTGAACGAAAGAATAGGTCACTCATGGAGATGGCGAGGTGTATGGTCAAGAGTCAGGCTTTACCTCATAGTTTAAGCTCCAAAAGGAGGAGGAGGCCCAAGTAGAGGAATTGGCTCAGCTGTGACAGGAGTTGCAGGAACTCAAAGGGGGTAGCATCAAGAGTGGACTTTGGTGTACTATGTGCAGCAAGCAAGGTCATATAATAAGTGAATGTCCTTTGTTAAGTGTGACTTGCCAAATATGCAGGAAAGTTGGCCATGAGGCCCAGGAATGCAAATCAAGAGGAATGCCTGCAACAACATATTGGACACAAGAAAGACCTCTACCACCAGCAAATGTGATGGCGGCTGCACCCAATCAAGGTAACATTTATAACCCTAGACATAGGGATAACTTTGGAAATGGGCCAAGGAGGCCAATTATTTGTTTCAGATGTGGAGAATGTGGGCACTATCAAAGTAGGTGCACTCTCTCAGAAAACGCCCCTCCTTGTAGGAACTGCCCAGAGGCTAGAGACCACTATACTAATTGTTGTCCTAAGAACCAAGCATCTTCATCTGGGCCCCACATTCAAATGATTTCTGTGTGCAAAGAAGAAAGGGTAGATCAAGTCCATGTGCCATCTCCATCTACCAGGGTGGTGTAGTTAGAAGAAATTGAATCTTTTACAATGCAGACAAGAAGCAAAGGGAAGGCTCAAGTGGAAATAGGTCAAGAATCAATGATTAATAGATTAAACAAAGACAAAGGTGTGTGTGAGAACAAAGCCACCACATGTGCAGACACAAGGCAAAAAGAAAATTTCATAGGTACCAGTGATGCCATTGGACATGCATTCAACAGGGCTCATGAGGATTTTGATAAGTCAAATGGAGCCCAGGATCTTAAGGAATCAGAAACTTCCAGACTACTCAAGTCCATGGAAAAGGAGGTTAGTATTTCTAATTTAATAAAGATGGATGGGAAGTTTAGGTCAGAACTCTTGCAGATAATTGATGAAATGTCCACAACAAGCTTAGTGGCAAAGGCTGCTGTTATGCATAAAGATAAAAGTGTAGGGGAAGCACCCCTCACAGATTATAAGAGCCCTCCGCTAATAGTCTCTATTAAAGGTCATGAGTTTCAAGGAGTTATTGTGGATGGTGGTTTTGGCATTAACTTGATGCCTGAATACACCATGAAAAAGATTGGACTATACCCTTCAAGACCTGCCAAATTCACTGTAACAATGGTAGATCAAAGCATAGTAAGGCCTATGGGAGTGGTCCCTGGAGTCCTAGTCAAGATACAAGGTACCATCTTTAACTTGGACTTTGTTGTTTTAAGGTTGCCACAGGTAGAAGGAAGTTTCCCCCTGTTAATTGGGAGACCTTGGTTATGGCATGCCAATGTGCTGCATGACTGGGGCAAGGACACAATGTGGGTAAACCAAGAGGGAAAAGAGTTGCAACAGATAATTTTAGAAGAAGGACCAGACAATCAGAGACATACTAGCATGATGCAGACAATTGGTATTTGTATGGAAGAAGAATTGTTGGAAAACCCAGAGGCACATCTATTTGAAGAAGCAAATTTATATGAAGATGAAAACATGTTGGCTTGGCTCCATGCAGAAGACCCCTCTTCCTGCTATGGAATTTTTCCAAACTCAAGTGGAGAGGAAGCATATGAAGAAAAAGAGGATATCATTTAGGTTACTGGCTCGAGTGAGACAATCTCAGTCAAAGGCCATAAAAGAGAGAAGAAAAGAACAGCCCTTAAGTGCAACAGTGATGAAGATACTTCAAATCATATGTCAATGGCCACTTTTTTAGGGATATTGGTATGGATATCATTTGTTATGTCAATTTTTATGATAGTGAGTGAAGGGCTTTACAAAAATGTGGAAGGAGTACCTGCAAGTCTTTGGAAACAGAGGGTTCCATCTAATGAAGAAGCTGGAATAGTGAAAATGAAATTTTGCAGATTAAGCTATAAAGTTGCTAACACAAAGATACACAAGTTGCAGTATGGAGGAGACAATATTTTACTGAAGGATTTAGGGTACCCCTATCAGATGACCAGTGTGCCCAACAAGAAGACAAAACCAATGAAGTGTAGTACAATTGGAGATTATGGAGGAGTTTCTTTGAGTCAACACATCAAGGCTCAAGACCTATCATCAAGCCAACTGAAGAATTATGGATCACCAGGAACCTCCAAAATCTGTCCAGGTTGTACATAGCTTTCTCATTTCATTTTTGCTTAAGTTTTAGTAGTTTTTATCCTTTTCTTCATGCTTATTCTTGAAGTTTTAGCAAATTTAGAAACCCTTTCATAGTCCTTGCATAAGAACAATTTTTGGGAATTTTTTGGGAATTTTTCAAGCATTTTTAGAAATTTTCTAGCATTTTTCATCATTTTCAAATGTCATTTTCTTGCCTAATTGGAGGAATAAAGGAAGCTCTATTAGGTTTTGAGTGAGGAAATTGGGCTAGACCTGTAGGAATTTTTTGGAATTTTTTTGGGACTTTTTCTGTACTTTTCTCTAATTTTTTTTTTATATTTCCCCAAAAAACAAATATATATATATATATATATATATATATATATATATATATATATATATATATATAAATATATATATATATATTTATTTATATATATATATATATAAGCCCCCATGGAATTTCTTTTCCCAAAAAAAAAAACAAAAAAAAGGAAAAAAAAGAAGGAGAGAAAATTCGAAAAACTCTCTCTCTCTCTCTCTCTCTCTCTCTCTCTCTCTCTCTCTCTCTCTCTCTCTCTCTCTCTCTCTCTCTCTCTCTCTCTCTCTCTCTCTCTCGCTCTCTCCCCCCTGCCCGCCCGCCCGCCATCCCCCCCTCCCCCCCGCAGCCCGTCGGCCCGTCGCCCGCCCGCCCGTGAGCCTCTCTCTCTCTCTCTCTCTCTCTCTCTCTCTCTCTCTCTCCCTCTCTCTCTCCCTCTCTCTCTCTCTCTCTCTCCCCGCCCGCCCGCCCGCCCGCCTGCCTGCGGGCCCCCCTCTCTCTCTCCCCACCTGCCATCCCCCCCCCCGGCCTGCCTGCCCCCCAGCCCGCCCGCGAGCCCCCCCCGGCCCACTTCTCCCCCCGTACCCCCCCCCCCCCCCCCCCGGTGACCCCTCCCCCCCTCTACCTTTGTTTTTCTTTCCTTTTTTTTTTATTTTTTTTAAATTTCTTTGATTCCCCCGCCACTCATCACCACCTTTTTGTTTTTTTCTTTCTTTTTATTTTTTAAGTTTTTTGTTTTTTGTGACCCCTCGCCCCTCCCGACGTCACATTTTTTTTAATTTTATTACTTTATTTATTTAGTTTATATATATATATATATATATATATATATATATATTTGTTTATTTATTTATTTATATTCTATTTATTTTCCTTTTCTTTTATTTTATTTTTAATTTTTTTATTTTTTTCATTCAGATTGTGTGTTCGGATTAAGAAAAATTATATATATATATATATATATATATATATATATATATATATATATATATATATATATATATATATATATATATATAATAAATAATAATAATAATAATATTTAAAAAAGAGAAATAAAAGGAAAAAAATATCCTTTATTTATTATTATTATTATTATTTTTTTAATTAAAAATAAATATAAATATATATATATATATATTTTTTAAATTCCATGGGTCAAAACTTTTGGCTCTAGATTGTGCCTCGAATGACCATTTTTTTCAAAGTGGGGTCATTTTCATATATTTTGGCACCTCTGGGTTCATTTTTTGCATTAATTTTTCCAAAATCCCACATTTTCTCTGACTTTTGGTCAAAACCCACATGTTTTGAGCACATTTATCACATGTTTTTATTCCATCACATTGTCCACATGGTCTATTCTCACTTGGTCTTACCTTATGTTTCATAATTTCCCATATGCAACCTCTGTAGCTCTATTGTTTGATCATTTTAACCCTCTCCAGACCCCATAATCATACTCCCAATCCCTCCCTTTACCAATCTGCCTAGCCACAACCTTAACCCTCCCTACCCTATCCATCTCCACCCCTCAACCCTCCCCTCCACCTCCTTTCTACCCTCCCATTTCCCTCCTTTGCTTCTCCATGCCAAAAATCCCCCTTTTGGTTCTCCTCTAGTGATTGTTCTCTCCTACTTCTGGTGGACTTGGTAGCTGCTAAGGTGTCCCCTTTGAAGATTTTGTAGCACACATTTCATGGTGTCCTTACTGCTCAAAGTTTTGGCTGTAGCTCTCCGGGACGAAGAGCACATTAGGTGGTGGGCAATTGTTGAGCCCATAAAAGTCAAAAGGTCAAAATCAATTTGGTCAAAGTCAACAAGGTCAAGGTCAAAAGTCAACAAGTGAAAAGTCAAAATGCTAAAATGCAGGTGTCAAAGTGCACAGGTAGTGCACAATTAATTGTCCACAAAGGGTAAATTGGAGAAAGTGGGTTGTAGGTTGCAGAGGTATTTCTCTAATTTCCCTAAGGTTCAAAAGTGTTGTTTAAAGTGTTTTGGAAGGTTCAGGTGAACCCTCTCTTAGGTGCACACGTGAAGGTATGTGAAAAGGCAAAATGTGAAAGGTATGTGAAGCGGCAGCGTACGCAAAAGTGAAAGTATGCCCCCCAATTAAAAATTTTGTTTTAGTCTAAAGTCACTACAGGACAAAACAAGGAGTCGTTGGCTCCCACTTTTGGAGACTATCTTGGGACATCCAAGTGAGCACCAAGATACTCTTGCAGTTAGGAGCGTACGTGAATCGACACTCAAATCAAGGCAAGGACTATTATTGGACCATTCGAGTGTAAGCAAGAGGAAGCATAGTCTAAGCAAGGCAAGAGAGAGAAGTGCAAGAGACACACAGTGTGCAACACAGAGAAGTGAAGTGCAAGGTGTGCATGAAGAGTGACTAAGGAAGTGTGCAGAGAAGTGCTAAGCTAGTCCCCCAAGGATCCCAAGGTCCCATTGCAGTGTGCGCGTGCCGACAGAAGGTGTCCAACCCTCCCCCTTATTGGAAGCTTGGTGCAAGGTGTGCACAAGTGCAAGCTTGGAGCAGGTGGAGGTCTGGTGTAGAGGAGGCCGGCAGCAACAAGACCTTGGGTATTTGGTATTTTGTAATTGAGCATTCTGCGGTATTTTTCACAGAAGCATTGGATTGTATTGTGCTTCAACATTGTATTTGTCTGATTATAATCAATCGACAGAGGCTTCCAGTGTGTATCTTTCTTCTTGTCTTTTGCTCTTCTCCTACAAACACTCAAATCCCTTCTTGTCCAAGAATCCCCCAACAACATGTTACCTTTATGAGATTTGAATATCCTAGAAACACACACTTTTCCACCTTTGGTTGTGGCGTGTGCCTCAATTCACTTGGCAAATGTACATAACAAGTGCATCCAAAATATCTTCAAGTGGGAAAGATTAGGTTTCTTACCATAATAGACTTGATATGGTGTCAAGCCATGGATCCTTGAGGTAGGAGCCCTATTCATAAGATACATGCTGATATTTTCTGCATCATTGCAAAACATGTTAGGTACATTCATCTCGTTAAGCATTGCTCTAGCAATCTCTACAATGTATCTATTCTTTCTCTTTGCTACCCCATTTGTTTTTATGTTTACGTGCATGTTACTTGCCCATCGATGCCTTGATCCATTAAAAAATCAGAAAATTCTATGGAGAAATATTCTCCCTCTCCATGGGACCTTAGCTTCTTGATATATGTACATGGTTCCTTCTCTAACATTGCCTTGAATGCTTTGAAACATGTAAACATATCTGATCTATTTTTTATGAAATAAACCCAAACCATCATTGTACATTCATCTATAATGGATTGCTCTTTGGTTGGCCCCCAAATATGTGTATGTATCAACTTCAATGGATGTTGGCCTATGTGGCCACTTTTCTTGAATGGAAGTCTTTCTTGCTTCCCTAGTTGACAAGTTTCACATAAATGCTTCATACCTTGTCCTTGGAAGTTGGAAAGACCTTCAACCAGCCTCTTGAATTTCATTTCCTTCATTATTTGTATGTTGATGTGACCTATCCTCTTGTGCCACAAGTCCAACTCCGAAATCTTCTTGTTTCCAGATGTGAAATAGATGTGTTGAGTGGAATGAGAATTTACCTTCAAAGTGAAGAGTCTCCCTTGCTTCATTCCTCTTGCTATGACCTTGTACCCTTGCTTAGGGTTCTCCACAAAGCATCCACCTTTGTTGAACCTTACTTGATAGCCTCTTTCAACCATTTGCCCCATGGAGACCAAGTTCTTTGTGATTGTAGATACATGCAAGACATCCTTGAGATATCTTCCTTCCTCCTTGTCATCCAAAGCTACATCTCTAACATGGGAGATCTCATAGGTTGTACCATCACCTGTTTCTACATATCCTTTACCTTTGGGATCATGTAGATTAGTAAGCCAAGAAGCACTGCAACTCATATGGTTGCTACATCCACTATCAATATACCAAGTGTTATCTACTTTTCTTGAATTTCCATTCATGTGCATCATCAAGAGATTGTCATTTTTTGAAATTGTAGAAGCATGGTTACCTTGGCCTCTGTATGAGGAACCTTAGTTATAGCTCCTTTGGTTTCCTCCTTGGTAGCAATCTCTAACATAAATGCTAAACTTGCCACATATGTAACGTCCTTTGCCATCTTGATTCGTATTTTGTTGATGCCATCCTCCTCTTCCTCTTGTTCTTCCTCTACCTCTCTGTGATGAGGTGCCTTGGTCATGTCCTTTATTGCTTGAGTGGCCTTGCCTTCTTCCAAACCTTCCTTTGTCCCTGGATTGTCCACATTTTCCTTTGCCCTTTGGATTACCTGTATAAAAAGCTTGTGCATCCTTGCTTTTAGTTGAACTTCCATCCATGTTCATGTCTTTGGTGACCATGTGAGCAACCAATTGCTTGAAATCGGGAAGATTATCCCTTACATATACTTAAATGGTAAAGGGTTTCCACTTCTCATCATCCCTCAAAACATTGAGAGTATAAGCCACAAGATCATCATTGTCTACATGGCTTCCAATGGATCCCAATGCATCTGACAATTCCTTGACCTTTAAGTATGTAGTCATTTATGCTACTCCTTGAGATCTTCCTAAGGTTTTTGAGCTCATTCTTGAGTTGTATGTTCCTTGATTTGGTGCTTGTTGAATAAAGCCTCTCAAGTGTCTCCCATGCTTTCATGCTTGATTCTAAGTCTTTGATATGGTCGATCATGCTAGCGATCATGTGTTGGGAAAGGAGAAAGAAAACCCTCTTATCTCTTTCATTCCATTCCCTAAAGGCCATTCACCGGTCATTGGTTGGATTTACATCCAACCTAGGTCTTGGTTCACTTCCACTAATCGATCCCTAAAGTCCCTTGCCCATAAGGTAGTTGGAGACCCTAAATCTTCATGGTTGATAGCTCCCCTTGTCGAACTTTTCAATTTGAATATTGAAGTCTCCCGTCTCTAGTCTTTGCTACTTGACCTAGCCCTTGGCTAATGATCCAATGTGTGTAAAATACAAACAAGGCTCTGAAGTTACCTCAATCCAAATCTTTCCTTAGATGGACACCTTTTGATCTTGAAAATTTGAGTAGAATAGCTCCCCCTTGATGTGAGCTACCTCCGAGAAGTTTTTGTTGATGCAAATATTCAACCACCAGCTCCAAGAGGTCTTCTTTCTTGTATTGGATCTCTCCAAGATGCCAAAATGCTTTGATACCACTGTTGGGGGAAGTACCTCAACCCCTATGCAGTGATGAAGCATGAATGACCTCCATAGGTACCCTTCTTTGACCTCTGCATACCAAAGTAGACACCAAGTAGACCCATAGTAGACACCAAGAGATTTCTTCCAAAGAAAATTTCACTCCAAATGGATGCTTACACAAAGTGAAACAATGTCCACAAGGTGAGCTAGTTGAATGCTCATAGTTGCTTGTCAAACAGAGACCTCACTTCACTCCAACAAGCTTTTCTCAGAGAGTATACAGAAAATGAATCTCAAAATTGGGTGAACTTTAGAACACTTCAATAGCTCGATACAATTTATTAACATAAACTAGACTCCAATATCTATCCAATGAGACAAAAATTACATCAAATGGATACATATGGAGGGAGAACCAAAGTTAACAACTCAGGGGTAGAGAGTTGCAACATTGCCTGCACACACACATAGATATGCCTACTCAAAGAAAACAAACAAGCAAGCAAGGGGCTAGCTTAATAAAGGGGAGAACTTAAGCAAGGGGCTTTCTTATTACAAATCTAGCACTTAGTGCTCACTTTACATGAGCTAAAACTCCAAGAAGATGGCCCAAAAGAAGTCGGGATACATGCTCATTTTCTAGTGAGAAGTGTGCCCCTAAAATCTAGCACTTAGTGATCACTTTAAATGAGCTAAATATCCAAGAAGATGGCCCAAAACAAGTCGGGATACATGTTCCTTTTGTTGTGAGAAGTGTGCCCCTAAAATCTATGAACTACCTTTCCAAATCAACCTCCTAGATTGGAGGACTTAGTTGAGATAACTTGGGGAGTGTCTGAGTGACTTTTCTTGATGGAATCTCGTGGATTTTGGCTTCCTTTGATTGTTCCACATGTCCATGATTGATTTCCCACGAATGTTTAGCTTGAAGCTTGACTTTAAACAAAGGTCGCCACATTAGGTTTTAGTTTTTCATGTGTGAATACACATTTATGACTGAACTTGCACCATCTTGTTCTCCCTTGCCATGCCCAGATTCAAAAAACTCCCATACCATGGTTTAACTAGTAATAGTAGCATACCTTTCAAGAAATGAAATGGACGTTTTTCCTTGAACTACAATGTGTCTACATTTGACTAAACCCAATGTTGATGAAGAGCTAAGTTCATGTATTTCATTTCCAATGTAATTGAGAACAATGTTGAACAAAGAGAGTATCATGATTTTTATAATTTCAAATGAAGGTGTGTATCATCTTCTTTAATCCTTGATTATTGTGAAAAATATAGTATATGAACAAAAATTGTCACGCACATACCACCAATGCAAAGAAAAAATTCCATTTTCCTCCCTAAATGTATAGTTCTCAACAAAATCTACCATTGAGACTACAAAATCCATGGGAAATTCAATGACATGTATCTTGAACTGAGCTACTTTCCATTAAGAAATAAAATTGTGGTTGATAAATGTTTATAGAGACTTTGAATCAACTCCACCAACCCTCTAGAACACAATTTCTTTCTCAAAATTTCCTTTCTTTTGTGTAGTTTTCCTTCATACATGGTCTCTATATCTTGAAACATCTTTATATTTATTGAGCATGAACTAGAAGAGTTCTATGTTGGGCACCATTAGAACTTGGATGGGCCACATCCAACACACAAACGCATAGCACACTTGTATTTGTGAAGTACAACATGAGCATGAGGACAAAGGATCCTTCTATGATATTGTTTACTGTTGCCCTCAACAACTAACATATAGAATACATTATTTCTTTCAACCATTGGAAATTGACTAAATACCATGATGCTCTTGTATCTCAAAACATTAAATGAAAACACCCTCTAAAGCTCCCCTAAACCTATAGCAGAATTCAAGGCACTTGTACTGGTGAACCAAAACACACACGCACACACACATACACCACACACACAAGACACACACACACCCATACACACACACAAATTTGGTTCACTAGTACAAGTGCCTTGAAGTCTGCTACAGGTTTAGCAGAGCTTTAGAGGGTGTTTTTGTTTAATGCTTTGAGATACAATAACATCATGGTATTTAGTCAATTTCCAATGGGTGAAAGCGGAGAAAGGATGAAATTTTGTGCACAATCGTTGTGATAGTGTGTTTGGAGGCCGAAGTGATCTCAGTTAGAAAAATTTGATGCCACATAGAAAATCTCTTTTGGATCCAAATCGCCCTATGTATGTTCACCAATTACTATGCAATTTTGAGACTATGACTAGAGGAGTGTCGACAATGACCTAGATGAAATGGAAACCTCATCTGATACCAATTGTTGTGGTGTGAGGTGTGAAAAAGCACACGAATAGCACAAGGAAGAAGAGGAAGATAAGTGACCCATTATGGTTTTAGTCCTATATACACGTCGGGGGGAAAAACATCTAAATGGGAATTTAATCCAAGTAGATAGCAATTGGTATATCAGTATTGGATGTAGCAACCATATGAGTTGCATAACTTCTTGGTTTACTTATCTACATGCTCCCAATGGCAAATGCCATGTAGAAATAGGTGATGATACTAATAGTGGCAAGAAACTATCCAAATCTATTTGCCTCTTAGACACATACACTTCAACATGTCTTCTAGAATATGATTGACCCTCTATGTCTGACCATCTATCTATGGATGGTCACCAATACTCATTTTCAATGACACTTTTAGCTTGCCAAAGACAAACTACTGAAAGTGTCGTGTGAAGCTAACATCCGTATATGAAATTATGGATGTGGATAGGTGCCCATGTAATATAAAGACATGCTGGATAAATAGCTTCACTACCTGTAGAGCTTCTACTTTCCCTTGCATGGGTATAATGTGAGCCATCTTGCTCAATCTATCTACCACTACTAGGATAGCCTCCGGCTTCCTTTGAGTTTGTGGTAACCCCACTATGAAGCCCATGGATACATTATTCAACTTGTGCTCTATAATATATAAAGGACATAAAATACCTGGTGTCTTAACCTTTTTTTCCTTAATGTTGATGTGATGCATAAAGCTTTGTTGAAGATATGTGTGAGCATCCATGGATAATTCAGGCCACCAAAACGTTCTTCTAACTTGCTAAATGGCCTTGTTAACACTAGGGTGCCCTGCACAAGGAACATCATGGCTCTCATGTATGAATTATCTTCTCAAATCTCGGGGATTTGGTATGAAAACCTTTCCTTTCCATTTTATTATTCCATTCTCCATTGAGAAATTAGGATATGAACTTGTCTTTTTTGTTTTACTAGGGGAAGAAGAAGATGTAACTGCCCCATCTCCTATAATAGAGTCATCACTAATGGATCAAATGGTTTATAAAGATGTGGATCTTCCACATGTGCTTCTTTTATTTCTTATAGCAATGAGCTTTCTTAAACTATAAAGCTTATATGATACATTATTTGAAATAGTGCATCAACTACAATATTCTCTTTGCCTCTTTAACACATGATTTCCATATGAAAATCCTGCATGAGCTCATCCTAAGGAGCCTCTCTACCTCCAAGATATGACTGGCTACATAAATACTTGAGTGTATGGTGATCTGTGTACACCTTAAATTCTACACCATAAATATAGTCTCTCTAGACTTTAAGAGCATGCACCACTGCATACAAGTCCTGTTCATGCATTGGTGGATTGCATTGTGCACTACTTAAATTTTTACTCACAAAAACTATCAGCCCACCATCTTGGATCAAGGCTTCCCCTATGGCTATGCCATTAGCATCTGTCTCCAACTCAAATACTTCTATGGATCCACCACTTTGAGTATTGGAGCCTCTAAAGCGACTTGCTTCACAATATCAAAACTATCTTGTTGCTCTTGCTTCCATGCAAAAGGTAATTTAACTTGAAGAAAGTTCATCATAGGTATTGCTATAATTGACAAATAAGATGAAATGAAGTTTTGATAAAAACTAGAAATTCTTAGAAATGAACAAAGTTGCCCCTCATCTTGAGGATTTGGCCATGCTAATATAATTGAGACCTTCTTGGGATCCATCTTGATGCCATTGTCCAACACCACATGCCCTAGATACTCTATCTCTAGAAGAAACAGTTGAATCTTATCTAGATTTACAAACAACTTATTTTCTTTGGTTGGGGCACAAAGACTTGTTCGAGGAAACCACAAAAGAGTAACCATTGATGAAAACATTGGGAAGCAAGATTTTTTGCCTCAAAAGGGAGAGGCACGATGACCTTCAACAACAAAAACTATAAATATAGAGAAAACAACTACGATAGAAAATAAGATTGCAAGCATGCAATGTGAGAGGTCATACATGCTAAAATATAGAGAAAACAACTATGATAGAAAATAAGATTGCAAGCAGGCAACCCAAGAGGTCATATAGGGTTTGTATCATAAGACTAATTCTTGGTTAGATGTTCAACATTCCGTTTATTGTAGATCTAGAGTTACTATCATTTCCAAGTGTCTCAAGATTTGACTTTTGTGATGGGGTGCCTCTTCCCTTCATAGAGGCTCTCATAATTTCTTTCTCTTTCTTAATTTAGTTTACCTTTAAAAAAATGGTGCCATGTAAAGTTTCCATATTGGCCATGACCAAGAGGAGGAGAAGAAGAAGGAAGAGGAATCATGGAACCTTATCAAGATTTTTTGGACTCATAGCTTAGCTCTAGAGTCTTGCTAGACTTCTCTCTATCATGCTTCACCTACATTGTGTTGCCTCCCCCAAAATGGGAAGGCATGGTGCTGGAAGACTCACAATGGGATGGCTTTACACAATCATTTGTCCATCAACATGATGATGGCACTAGAGTTGTTGCTTCCAAGGTCGATCCCATTGCCGAAGCCTTTCAAGGTCATGCTATAGGTCCTACTAGAAATGGTGGAGATCACAATAGAGCATCTACCTCAAATACATCCTTTGCAGACACCGTGCTAAGGCCAATGTATCTTCTAGTCCACTATTTTTTCATGAAGGTAATTCTTTGTACCATAACCCTAACTCTATAGACAAAGGAAAGTTGTAGAAGAGAACAATATGATAGATCTTGATTCTGATTTATATAAAGATAATGATGATAGAACATTAATCATACACAAGAACTCTCTAAATAAATTGCATGTCCAGCTCCACGATAGGGTTGTGACCGATCTTTGACGTGGCCCAAGACTGGCCCAAGAAACACTTAAGTGTTGGATTAAGAATAATTGGGAATCGTGAGGTTTATCTATGAAGCATGTCCGATTTCGGCCAAACAATTGCTATCTCTTCTTTTTCTATAATGCTAATAGTGTGACGCATATCATCATTGAGGGAGAATGTTTAATAGGAAATACCATGGTGTCCTTCCTTAAATGGAACCCTAGTCTCAACCCTAGAGGTCCAAAATCTACTAGGGTTCCTATGTGGGTCAAATTCCCTGATTTACCCATTGAATTTTATCCTTGGGTTGATGGTATGGGCAAGCTTCTAGGGAAGGTTCTAGGACAGAGAACTAGGAATGGAATGAACCCCAAATGGGACCCTCAAATCATGGTGGAGGTTGATCTTGCTAAGGAAATCGAGTCTACCTTGATAATTAAAGACTCAGATGGTTGTGAGCTTTATGAGAAAAAAATCCTTTATAAAAACCTCCAAAATGCCCGTTTCAATTGCTACAAACAAGGTATCGCATTAGAGAATGCCCCTTGCTAAACCCTAAAGAAGATGAGAACATCCACCATGGTAGATCTCTCAAAAAAGAGACAAATGATTTCAATCAACAAGATAACTTTAAAGGAATCAAGAAAGGATTTCAAAAAGTGACAAAAAGGAGAAACCCTAACTCTTTTCAAAACCTGAGGTTCTCTTAGGAATGTTTTCAATCCCTTGTCTGAGTAATTTGATAATAATGCTGATTTGAGAACTGAATTACAAAAAGAAAATATTAACCCAAATAGGGATAATGACAACCTAAAAGATGATGATCAAAGTGGGCCTAATCTAAATATTGATCCCTCTAGTAAAGCTAACTTTGTTTTAAATAACAATGATAAACAGGATCCTACTACAAGTGCATGCTAGACACTGGTGGTAAGAAAAAAAAACCTTCATCTTGAAGTGCCAACTCTAGATATAGTTCCTCAACCTTGTCATCGAGTGAGGAAGAAGATAACAATAAAAGTGGTAATGACTCCACATTTATTAAACAATTAAATTAGAAGGATAACGAGAAAATGTAGGTCTATCACTCTTCTAAGGAAGATTTTCCAATGTTTCAATATGAGGAAGTAAAGTCTCCAACACCCAAAGTGGCCAAATTTTAAAGAAAAGGCCCTACTAGAGCTTTTGGGTTTGTGCTGAAACCAACTAAAAATCACAAAAATTGTTGGTAAAATACTATATGAAGTTTATCACGAAGTCTCTTTGCTTGGTTGTCTTCTATACAAAAAAGAAAGCAGGATGCTTTTCTATCGCTTTTTCTTTTACTATTTTTACCCAATTAGAGCCAAGGTTCTGATCAATTGGCTTAAGGATATGTCATTGGTTCTTGATATTATCCTTCTCCAAGAATTGAAAATAAATTGCTTTAAGTTGCAGGCAAACCTCAAAATTGCTTCTTCCAAACACTACTGATATCCCATTTCTCATGGTGAAGGTAAAGGAGGAGCATCATTGAGAGTGATCACTCCTTATGAGGCTTAGAATGGACATAAGCCTATGGTTAGTCATATGCGTGTGTTTGGTTGTTTAGCATATGCTCTTGTGCCATCACAACAACGTATCTTCCTGATAAGTTTTGGATGGAAGCAGTCATGTGTGCAAACTATGTGTTGAATCACTGCATTACAAAAGCATTGAGAGTCATCACTCCTTATGAGGCTTGGAATGGACATAAGCCTATGGTTCGTCATATGCGTGTGTTTGGTTGTTTAGCATATGCTCTTGTGCCATCACAACAATGTCGTAAACTTGATGACAAGGCAAAGAAATATATATTTGTTGGTTATAGTGTTGAAATTAAGGGATATTGCTTATATCATCCATTGACGAACACAATTATTGTGAGTCAAGATGTGGTATTTGCTGAAAATTTAGTTTTCCCTCTACTTGAATGCAAAAAACAGCCAACAGTTAGCTCACAAGATGTGTTCGATACACTCATGCCTTTGTTCCAAAATGGTGTGCTTGACTATGGCCATGTAGACCAGCCAAGTAAGGCTCAAAGGGCTGAAAAAATCCATCCAAATAGGGCTGAAAATGCAAAGAATTTCAAGCCAAAAATGCCTGAAATTTTTCAGCCAAAAATGATCAAAACTGCTGGAAATTTCCAGCCACATATGGCTGAACATTTGCATCAAAATATGGCTAAAAATGAGCATGAAATTTAGCCTACGCATGATGTACATGTTGATGATGTATTACATAATGAACGCATGTCTATCAAGAGTGCACAAACTATGCCAAAGTCAATTGACATTCACTTTATTACAACTCCTTAATAAGCAAAATCTCATGGGCACTTTGGTCTCGGAGAAACATTGAAAAAGCAATATAATCCACCACCATTCAAGTCCCATCGTGCGGACATGTTTTTTATGAAAGTAGATCGAGTGTCGTCTAGATTTTTGCGAACATCAATAGATAATGATTGTTTCGTTTAACTTTATGGAGGAGGCTACAATTTTGCTTTATTGAAGGTTCTTCGCTATTGCTTTTCAATTGAAGTTCACAACATATATAACGAGGTCCTTGGCGCATTTTTGAGACATCACCCATCAATGAAAGAGGAGGTGATCAAGCCAGCTCTTGGTGTTCTGAAGCTTTGGAGGTGGAGATTTGGTGAAGGAGAGGCTACTCTCTTGGAGTAAGAAGTCTTCTACAAGGTGGTGGTAACTATCTTTTGTGAGTTAACCTTATATTTTGTTTGTAGGGTTTCTCTACCCTAATCTCAAAATTAGGGTTGGTTGATTTACAATTTTGCTACACTATTTTGTGAGAATAAGGTTAGCTTTGTTTCTCATTCACTTCACACACTTAGATTATTTCAACATAATCTAAATTTTGTATCATCATCTTCTTGGATATTCTTCCATTAGTGAGTGCACCACTTTATATGGTTGAGTAGTACTCCCATGTTGTAATTTGGACATCTATTGTTTAGTGAGTAAGCATCCGGCTTATGTTCTCTAATCTTGTCTCAAGGTCTCTTTCTTTCTCTATCTCACATATCATCTTGGTTAATTAAGTTGTGTATGCTCAAAAGGTTTTAGTTTGGAACGATCCTCGGGCCACAAATTCTAACATGCCTTGTTATCCAGCACCTACCAAAATCTAGGTATATTGTTGTCTTTCAGAGTGAAGCCAGGTTGAGAGTAATGCTTGATTCGCCACGTAGGAGCCATGTGCTTCCCAAAATAGATGGAAGATATGGAGATAAGCTCGCCCAAGTGAGGAGGAGCTCCAAGTTCACACAAAATATAAACACAAGAGGGGCTTAGGACGAGCTCAGCCTCTCTATCCATTATTACAGATGAACAATCGAAAGGAGGATCCAACTTGGATGCCTCACCACCATAGTAGATAAGAATCCAATTAGAGACAAGACGAGCCATAAAGGGTGGGAGGGGAACCCATCTCATGCCCATCATGCAACCATAGAGCTTCGCGGGGAAGCCAAAGCTCGACATACACAATAGAAGCGACCGATGAGAAGCTTGATGAATGCTAAGGTGATAGAGAAAAAAGGATGCACCAAGTTGGGACCGAACAACAATCGTTCTATCAAGAGGTGGGGGATAAAGGCTCAACACCAAGCTAGAGAGCATCAGGGAGCCATAGCTCACCCATGCAAACCATGACCTATAGATCGAAAGGAGCCCATAAGGGTTGGACTTTGCGAAATGGAGCATAGAGAGTGAATGGGAGGGAATGAAGGATACCTCCCCCACCCAATATTACGAAAGTCATGGCGAGATGGACCTCCCACCAACGCGTTCATGTTCCCTATTTGATACGAGAGGTGTCTTGTAATTATCATATTTACCATTACATTCACGAATCACATATGCAAGAGTTTGAACAAATGAGAGATAACTCAAATGCATAAACACAATTATACAGTTCTTTTTTTGGGTTTTCTTGGAAATGAGAAGAAGGACAAGGAAGAGAAAAACTACCCATTCCCCTACCTAAGGCCAAGAAATGATATATATGGGGTGATGCCAGAGTGTTTGTGTGTGTGTAGAGATGTGTTTATGTGTGAGTGTGAGAGAGATAAGGGGGTTAGGGGGTCTTCTTGTGCAATAAACAATGAAATAAACTATACTACTAAAAAAATAACAAATGAGTCATACCCTTGGCCAACCAAAGTCGACACGTATTTGCCCTCCTTCAAGTGTCAAGGTTCATCTCACAAAGTATGGACATGCAAAACTTGGAAAGACCAACCGCTAAAGGCTGACTTCCTCGACAATGGCTCCAAATTGTTGAGAGAAGGGAGCAACAAACCCTATTCACCTCACATGAAAATGAGAGGATTATCCAAGTTGGAGCAATGGCAATGAGAGCCAACATTACAAGGAGCAAGGGAGAACATCCTTCCAACCATGCACACACATGCAAGTCCATACACCAAGACCAATGCCATTGCGCACAAGCATTGGAGTTTGAGGTCTATGAAAGCATGCAAACATCACAAGGAAGAAGAAGAAGCTTGGAGCACAACACACAGTTCTTAATGTACTACTAAGAGAATTTACAAAGATAAGTAACTTGTTAGGGTTATAGGCATATATACAAGCCAAGGGAAAAAACATAGCATTCAGTAATTTAAAAGAACTACCATCAGTAGTAGTCAAAATGATCTTATCTACTCCCATAACAAGATAAGATGAGTTTTTGGCGCATGTGATAGTATTCCCTATAGGGGCATGCTCAAGTGAAGTGAAGAAACTACGCTGCAAGGTAATATGTTTGGTTGCCCCATTATCGAAGTAGCAAACATCTGAGTCTATTGTAGACATACACTATTCATGAGAAGATGGGTAATAGTTGCAAATAGTATTAAATGCCCATTCTTCATTCAGCACAAGATTTCCAGACTTTGATTTGGGTGTAGAGGCCTCTACAACAACCATTCCAACCTCTTTTTTCTTTGCCTCTTTTGCAACCACTTTTGGCAACTCTTTATGACATGATCATTTCCTTCACAATATTTGCAAAACAATTTCTGCTTTTTTGTTTTCTTATTGTCTTTGTCATCCTTCTTTGGTTGTGTAGAATTAGCGCATTTTTGCTTACTAATAGATGAGCTCGATTCACCTTTTCCCATCTAACTAGCTAGGAAATCTTGATCTGCAACACGCATAATGGACATGTTCTAGATAGATTGATCTTTCTTCAACATAACAAAGACTAAATCCTCAAATGTTAAGGCATTTGGATGGACTTTCATCATCAATCGAAGAGTAGAAGAACAACTTTGATATGAATTTGGAAGACCATTCAAAAGAGTCTGCACAAGTGAATTGTCTGGCAAGAATTCATTAACAGAAATCAACTACTCCAAATCTTTGATCTGTGTCAAAAACCTATCCATGAAATCTCCTTCATTCATGTGTGCTCTCCAACTATTTTCAAAGGTAAGCAACATGAGCCTCATTCCATGCCTGGTATAACGTGTTAAGTATATCCCAAGCATCCTTTGCTTTTGCAAGAGCAAATGTGAGAAATAATGGCACGTTTGACAAAAAGGGCTATCAATGCATGTGCTTGAGCATCTTTTCCATCCCAACAAAATTGCTCTATAATAGGTGCAGCAAGAACCATAGCATGAACAAGAACTTGAAGAACATCATCTTCAACACCATCTGCATCACCTTTCGTAATTGTATTTGCAGATGTAGTAGGACATTTTTAAACACCTTGCACAATATTCCATAGTCTTTTTGCGACCAGTACATGATGCATCATATATGCCCAAAATGGGTAATTGGTACCATCCAAGTTATCCTCAACAGCCACCATACCAAATACATCACTATTTTTAGCCATGGCCATTGACTAACATACCCTAATGCAAAAAATGATTGTATCTCAAAAAGTTGAAGAGAACTACCCTGTCAAGCTCTACCAAACCTCTAGTAGACTTCAAGGAGCCTATAGTGGCGAACTGAAGCATGTATATATATTTATCACAAAAAGAGAAATTTCTTGCAAAGGTGCTCCGATAGTGCATTCAAAGGCCAAAACTAGCTCATACCATAATTTCGACACTACATAGTGAAGCTATTTTTAACTCCTAATCGCCCAGAGTATGCTCACCAATTTTTGTGTGATTCTGAGACTGTGACCAGAGATGTGTCAATGATGCCCTAGGTGAAGTGGTGACCTATTTTGATACCAATTGTTAGAGTTTGAGGTCTGGGGAAGCATGCAAATAGCATAAGGAAGAAGCAAAGGCCTCGATCACAACACTCAATACTCAATGTATTACCAAGAGAATTTACAAAGATAATTAACTCATCAGGTTTATAGGCATATATACGAGTCTGGAAAAAACCTCCTAAAGAGGGAAAGAAGTGCCCCAGTGATCCTAGTGTGTTCGTGCACATCACTACCAAAATATATCAACAACCAGGATATAGATGAAACCAAATGACACCATCTTCCATTAGCAAAATGGATGCCATGGCCATGGCCATAGGACGTCTCAATACACCAAGAGCTCCTTATATAGCAGAGGAGGAGAGGGGTTTTCTAAAAATACATGGTTAAAAGGAAAGGTAAGTACACATGGGCTTAATTCAAAATGATATCCTAAAGATAGGAATCAAATAAAAATGGAATCCTCAAGATTCAAAATGAGGATACGTGCTCTTTTGAGAGAGAGAAGTATCTAAAATGTCAAAAGTAAGGATTTTCCTAAAAACACGTGTCTTTTATTTTAAGGGAGGGTTTTGTAGTTATCTTCTAAAGGGAAATAAAGGAGGGTTCCTATGAAAGAACTTATATACAAGAGGGGAAATACGATGAAATGGGAGACCACCACACAATTCCTTGAGCCTTCAACTTTATCCATAGCTCCAAGGGAGGCCTCCAAGTACATAGCATAGCTCCAAGGGTCCAACACCCATCCTTCCATTTAAGAAGGGACTCTTTGTACAAAAGATTCCAAGTCTTTTTACCTCGAGTGTGTAGTATTTTCTTTGGTCCATGAGGGATGTTTTGACATGAAATAGGCTGAGCTATTGCGTCGAAAGATACAAGATTGTCTTGTTCAACTAGTTTACATTTCAGTCTACTTACAAAATACTAGGTGAAGTAGACAATCATCTAGAAGTTCAAACTCATAACCCAATGTCCCAATCTCTCTGAGAATTGTGAAAGGGCCACAAAATCTTAGAGATATTTTAGGACAGGATCTTGTTTTAAGAGTTTTAGTTTTCTTGAGAACTTTCATGTAAACTTGTTCTCCAATCTGAAAGGAATTCTCACCTCTTAGGGTTTCTAAATACTTTAGCTATATCTTGGGCTTTAATTAGTTCTTCTCTAGCTACTTTCAACCTAAAGTTCATATCTTCTAGGAAACCTTTAACTGCTTGGACCTTCTTATTTTGCAATCCAACTAAATATGGTGCCCTTGGTTGGAACTTGTACACTAACATCAAGGGACTATATTCAGTTGTTGAATGCTTAGCACTTTTGTAAGAAAACTCAACTAAAGGTAAATAGTCTTCTTAATTAGTTTGGCTTGAAGACACATAGGCTTGTAACATATCTTCAAGTGTCTAATTCACTCTTTCTATTTGCCCATCTATATGATGATATTCAGTTGTGCTCACGTTCAACTTTGTTTCTAGTCTACTAAATAAAACTCTCCAAAAATGACTAGTGAATTTTCATAGTCTTGTACATCTTAATGTACACTAGGCCAATAGAACTATCTTTTTAATAATTCATGGTTTTTGTTGATTCTTGGATATTGAAACTTGGGGCATCATGGCATTCAAAAAAAACTTTCCTTCTAAGTTCCTAATCACAAGGTACACTTACATTTCCTTTGTATAATAGATATTCATCTTGAATACTATACTTTTAAAATTTATCTTCAAATGATAATTTTGTACCTTGGTTTAGGGCCATCTTTGAGTCTTCCTTAAAACGTGTATCTTCTTGATACTTGCCTTTCATCAATTCTACTAAGTCATTGGAGATTTTTATGAAATTCAGAGAATTAAACATAGGCATATGATGTAAACCATGTATGACTACATTGAATTTCTATCTTTGATATCTAAGTTCATAGTCAAAAACTTAGAATTTATCATCCATCTAGCCTTTCTACAGGTTAACTTTTATTGGTTTGCAAACTATTTGATACTTTCTTGATAAAAAAATATAGTCACTTTGATGCCAAATAAGTAATGTCTTCATTTTTTTAGAGCATGCACAATTTCATAAAGCTCTTTCTCATAGGTAGAATAATTTTTTTGAATTGAGTTTAGCATTTGACTTTGGATATACTATCTAGAGAAGTACACACTACTATCTAGAGAAGTACACAAAGGTACAAGCTACCTCTTTGTACAATTTCTAGTATTTCTTGTGCAAGGCAGTTGACATAGATCAAATTGTCCAAATTTAATGATCTATGCTTTTTCAAAATCCTAAGGAGTCTATGTTTACGGTGAAAATTTTCACAGGTTCACTCCTTTTCTATAGAGAGAAATTGAAATTTTGTGTGACTATGGTAGTGAATAGTTTGGTCCTAGGAAGGGTCCATCAATATTCTATTGTAACTAAGACTGTATATACTCCATCAATGGTATCAAAGCTCAATATTGATCATTTAGGATACCAAGAGGAGGCCTTGAATTTGCTTTAGAGCCAAGGATTGAATCAAATACTATGAGGACTTGAAGCAAGTGGGATATTTTATCATCATCAACGGTTCAAGACAAGTGAAGGCTCTTGTAGGAAGGTAACATATCATTCTTTCTTATATCTATCACAATCCAAGGAGGGATAAGGAGCCCCTGTATAGTCTCATACAAATGGGAGACTATAGCACTCATATTGAGAAGCTTGAAAAGAGTAACTACCAATACTGGAAGTCTATAATCTCTAACTTCCTCATGGGAAAGGGTCTATGGAGTTTGGTTAGTGGCATTGAGGTTAAGCCACACATAGATCCACATACACCTACTAAAAATGAAAGGAGAGTGAAAAAAGAGTGGCAAAAAATGGATAGCATAGCGATCTTCATTTTATCTCAACATATAAGCAACTCTACGATAGGTCATATCCAAGACAGATACACCTAAGAAGGTTTGTGAGTGTTTAGAAAGGTTGTACTCTACATCTACAAAGGCTAGGAAAATTCAACTCAAGAATGAGATCAACAACCTTAGGAAGTCATTGAATGAAAGCATTAATAATTTCATACTCAATATAAAAGAGATTTATGATGCACTTGGTTTAATAGAATGTCTCATAGATTATGATGACCTAGTTGTCCACAGACAATGGGCTTAGGGAGGATGATAAATGGAAGGCATTCAAAATCTTGGTGTATGTAAGAGACCTATTACTTGATTCTGAGTAACGAAATTCTCTCATGGTGATTGAGGAGATCAACCATGGAGGCAACAAGTCAAAGGGCAGCCAAGGCCAAGTTTTCTATGTAGGCAAAGGAGGAACAAACAAAGGTTAGAGAGGTAGTTCAAGAGGAAGAGGTAGAAGCAACTACCAAAAAGGGAGCCAAATCGATCAAGGGAATAAACCAAGCCAAGATGAAGGTCAATTATCAAAAGGAAGAGGAAGAAAAAGAGATAGAGGTAGACGAAGAAGATATGGAGGAAGAGGCTGCTTCCCCCTCAAAACAAAATGGAGCATGGTGAGACTATCGACATCAATGGGGATGATGATTATCTTTTGAAATCAAACATGATTTTATATTTTAGGTTGAATTCATTTGTGTGAATTAGAAGAGTTCTAAAAATACATCAAATAGAACGAAGAACATTAAAATGATTCCTCCCCTCGAAACAAAATTTATGTTTTAGAAGTCTCTAACGATTTTCTTTTATATAAGGAAGTTCAACAAATCATTAGAGACTAGCAAATTTAATTAATAGAAATTACAGCTATACAAGTGAATGGACCTAGCATCCATGGGACCTCCCATATCCCACAAACTAGGGGTTGCTTATAGACTACTAGAGAATTTTACAATGAAGGTTGATAAACCTCTTGTCCATCTCATGTGGGTCCCACTTTGTTTTGATCTTGTTGCTCTCTAGGAAGAACTCCCTACGATGTCTAAAGGGCGAGCGCTTCTTACAACTGGAAATTCTTTTGCATAAAAGGAAAAGAGATTTTTCGATCGACCATGCTTTAGAAGGGCTTCCAAAGTTGGTTGCACACCTCTCTTTCGATATTTTCCATAGATTGTTCCCTCTTATCACATTCCATAGTGCTGAGAAACATATGATTGCTTCACTGAGCAAACATTGCTTCTAGTTGATTTGTCTCTGTAACAACATGATTCTCTCAAGGGCCTTCCAGATCGATATTGATTCAGGGCACGAATACATGAGGTGTCCCAGGTCTTCCATGCCACAAAGGCATCGTTTGCACCATGGGGGGCCCATTTTTTTTAATATAAAGGAAGTTCGGCAATAGCCTACTCTCCCGGACTTGAATTAAATTAAGAAACAAAGGTACAATAGAAGGGGACTAGTGCCCACGGGACCCCCCAAATCCCACAAAGCAGGGGAAGCTTGAATGAATCCTAGGTTGCATTACAGAGAAGGTTAATCACCCTCTCATCGCCCTCATGCGGGGCCCACTTGGGTTTGAGCTTCTTGTTGATCAAAAGGAGGACTTGATGGTGCCTGAAGGGGGGGGGATTTCTTACTGTTAACAATCCTTTTGCCAAGGAGGAATAGTGATTTCTCGATCGACCACTCCCTGGGGGGATCGCCGAAGTTGAGAGCACACCTCTCCCGCCAAATTTTCCACAAGACTTCCCCTCTGATGGCGTTCCAGAGTGTCGCAGAGCAGCCGATCGCTTCTCCCAAAAGGACTTGTTTCCAACTAAGCTGTTTTTGAGGTCTGATTTTCATTCCAACCGTCTGCCAGATTCTGTAGGAGTTGGGGCAAGTAAGGAAGATGTGTGGGACATCTTCGATAGCCCGGTGGCAGCGTTTGCACCAAGGAGGAATCCCACAAAGTTTGCTAGCCTTATGGTTGGTCCAAATTCCTCGATGAAGAATTTGCCATAAGAGGACAGACTTCTTAATCTCTATAAGGGGGTGCCAGATACCCATGAATTTCATGTCCCACCGAAGCCGCGTCCAAGACAGGCACCACTTCTTGTTGAGGCTGATCTGGTGGTCAGCCGTTTCTTTGATGTTCGGGATTTTGAGTAGGCTATTTCCATTGTGCCATTTGAGACCAAGCGAGTTCGGTGTGTCGTGTCCCATGAGAAGGCGAGTCTTGTGACGATCCCATGCGAGGCATCGGCTTTGCAAAGTGTTCCATTCTTCGTAGGAGATGTTTATGCGAGGGTCAATATCCTCGAAGTTGATCCAGCTGTGGGTGTCATGTTTCCAGAGGTGTTTCCATTTTTTGAATCCTTTATTCCATAACCTCTTGGCATTTTGAATGTTCCACGACTCCACACTCCGGATGCCATGTATCGGAAACCAGATAGAGTCGTTTTGTCTGATTCCGGCCGCCCACTTCCAGTCCTCACTAATTCTTGTGAAGCTTTTGACTTTATTCCAGCCCTTCCAAAGGGAGCACACGAGATTGGAGCCTTTCGGGAAGACGGGGATCGGGGAGAATAGCAGGGTCATGATGTCAAGATTCTTCCAGTTTGGGAACCCCATGAGAGCCAACTCATTCTTGTTTCTGAAGATCAGCTTGGCCCACGAGGCCTCCCTATTGCACCAAGCCTTAATCATCCATTTGGTTGCCAGTTTGTTAGCCATACACCCAATGTCCAGGATACCAAGCCCCCCGCTATCTCTAGGGCTAGTGCAGATGGCCCATTTGATTTTAGGCACCCCCCTTCTGTTATGATCGCCCGTCCAAAGAAAGTTTCTACAAATACTATTCAGTTTGGACAGGCCTTGCTCATTCGGTCTCCAACAAGAAAGGAAATAGATGGTAGAAGAGAGGAGGAACGTGTTGATAACCATCGCACGCCCAGCGAGATTGATTTGCATACCTTTCCAATAGTTAAGCTTGTTTTCGAGTTTGGCCAACACCCAGTTCCATCTCTACTCCATAGAGACGCCAAACCCCAAGGGGATTCCAAGAAGTCGAAAGATTTGGCCGTGCGGAATGATTTGACAGCCATGATCAATGAGAAGGCCAGGTTGATGTCCCACAATAGCCCTAAAGGCGGTCTTAGAGTGGTTGATTTTGGATCCAGAGGCTTCACAAAAGGTAGCAAGACACCTCTAGAAAGTCTCCAGGCTGGTATTATCATTGTGAACGAACGCGTTCATATCATCGGCAAATAGTCTCATGATGATTTGACTGTGGTCGTGAGGCAGCCGGAGGCCTTTGATATTGCCAGTCTCCACATGATGTGCCACAAGTCTGCTCAGCCCTTCAGTGGCGATGGCAAAAAGAAGGGGGGCCAGAGGGCACCCTTGTCTAATAGATCTTCTAAGATGGATCGCCTTCGAAAGTTTGCCGTTAACGTTAATTTGGGTCGTTGCGTTTCCGAGAAGGGTGGCGATCATCTTGGTGAATTTCTGACTACATCCGAGATCTTGGAGCGACTGCAGAATATAGTCCCATTCTAGCCTGTCGTAGGCCTTGTCAAAGTCGATCTTGAGGAAAACCACCTCTTGATTAGACTCATTTGCAAATTGAATACCTTCCCAAATATCCATAATGATTTCCAGGATAGACCTGCCTTTGATGAAACCTTTTTGGTCCTCACTAAGCCAAGATCTCAGGTGGCACGAGATTCTGTTGGCAATGACTTTGGCGATGATCTTGTATCCTGTTTGGAGCATCGTAATAGGCCGCCAGTTCTCGATTCTGTTATTTTCCCCCTTCTTGTGTATCAACTTGATAATTCCATTATTTAGATAGGAAGGAAGAGCACCAAACTTTAGCGCTTCTTGCCAAACCATCCTAAGAGGGGTGGCAACCACCAGCTTGAAGGATTTAAAGAACTCGTTAGTGAGTCCGTCGGGTCCCGGGCTTTTACCGAGAGGGAGGGCATCAATGACCTCAATGATTTCTGATTCAGAGATAGGGGCATGAAGCAGGGAGTGGAGGTTGGTTGGTATCCTCCGGGGGGAAACCCTAGAAATGGCAGCCATACAGTCCCTTCTATGTTGGGAGAGGGGGTTCGAAGTTCCTAGGAGTCTCGTGAAGTGCCCTTCGATGATGCCAAAATTATCTTCTTCCGAATTGCATACATTGCCATGTGGATCTAGCAGTAGGGGGATCGATTCTCTGTTGTGTTTCCTTTTAAGGATGCGGAACATCTCTTTGGTGGGTTTGTCGGCTTTGCCAGCCCACCACTCCTTGAAAAAAATTTGCAAGTTTTTCCTTTGTATTTCTTCCTCGTATCTCAACACCGCTCTGATTTTTCGGAGACCTTTCTGGGCTTGGTGTTTTCCTTTGTTCACTTCCTCCTCGAGCCGCCAGAGTCTGTGGTAAAGAGCTTCCCTACGAGCCCGCCGCACAGTCTCGAGCATCTTCTTAGTTCTTATCATGATCTTACGAGACTTGTCGACCGCACTTCTCCAGCACTTGGCTGGGGCCAAGCCAGAAGCGAACGCCATCTTCCACCCATCGGCAATTTCTTGATGGACGGAGGGGAGAGAGAAGGTGGTTGCGTTGGCATGGAACCACGGAGCCTTGCGGATCTTGTTGGAAGGTTGAAAAGTGATAACGATCGGGTAGTGATCAGAGATAGTGAGGTCAGTGCGTTGCGTGATGGTAGGGTGGCCCCACTGATGAGTAAAACTCTGAGAGATGTAGCATCTGTCGAGTCTAGCTTTCCTCAGGTCCTCGCCCGCTTGGAGATTCGACCAAGAAAAGCCATTCGAGTCTTTGAATTCAACCAAATCCAAGTGAAGTTTGGTCATGTCCCACGTTTCTTTCTCCCGACTGTCGATGACCCTGCCCTTGCCCATCCATCTGTCCGTAGGGTCCTCCACCATGTTGAAGTCTCCACATATAAGCACGTTGTGGGGAAGCGAGTCTAAGGAGGCCCAAGTGTTCAGTCTCTCCAAATCCCCGTTAGGGGCGTACAGAGAAACCATCGTAACACAAAGAGGAGCACCAAAAGAAACAGCAATCCAACGGTGACTTACATCTTCAATGGAGTTCTCAAGCTTTTCAAACCAGAGTTGTTTAACACCGATAACCGTTCCTCCAGACCCCCGCTGGTGCTTCGTTGGGATCCACACATGGGCCGAGGAGACCTGTCTGAGCCGTTTCTGGAGGTCTTCTCCGTCAATTTTAATCTCTTGAATACATATAAAGTCTGGGTTTAGGCTAATGTCGCGAAGCCATTGACCAATGATGGTCGCTCTTGAGGGGTCGGTTAGCCCTCTAGCATTCAGCGAGATGACAATCATTTTTGTATTGATCCCTCTTTGCGGGAGGGAGCTTTGTCCTTTCTTCTCTTGGCTTCATCTTTCTTTTTCGCTCGGATCGGATCCCGAGTTAGCAATAGGTTCTTGCGGGGGCTTTTCCACGGTAACTCCATAGGTTGTTTCCCTTTGCGGGATGCCTCCTGCTGGGAAGAACAAGACACCGTTTTCAGCTCCGTTTCCGGAATAGTCGATCCGATGATGGAGCTTTCACTATCCATGTTATCTTCGTTGCTGGTAGTAAAGCCGTCTTCTTTGCTTGTAGTGTACCCCTCCTGCAAGGTTTCTTTACTGTCAGGGATCTCCAGGCCTTTGACATCGGTGTCCTCCTCAAGTTGATTCCCATCTGGGTAGTCAAACTCATTGATTTCCTTTTCCAGATTGCAATACAAGTTGCTGGAGGGGGAAACAGACTTGTTGTTTCGCTCAGAGGTTGCCCTGGGGCTTCTTTTCCTTCTTCTTCTGACTTCGATGAACCCGTCTGCATCAGCTTCTGGATTACGGGGACCCTTGAATTCCTCTACTTTCGTCGAGTGATTCAATGCTCCATTGCTGTCTTGAGCATTTTTGGGGGCTTCTTGATTTGGCTTGCTTTTTCGTCTCAAAGGGCAATCTTTGATCCTGTGGCCTTGTAGGCCACAGCGAAAGCACGCGTTGGGAAGGTTTTTGTAGCTGATGTCTTGCTCCCATACCTCCCCTTCGCCCAAGTCCAGTTTGATCTTCGATGGGAGTGGCATACTGAGGTCAGCCTCGACACAGATTTGAGGGTGCCACCGGGCGTTGAACGAGTGTCTTGCTCCTTCATAAATGAGACCACCAATGTCCTCGCGTGAGGCCAACGGCTTGCCGACAGGAGAAACGATGTCCCATACGAAGTTGTACAAGAAGTATGGCAGGTTAGGGAGCTCAACCCAGAGGGGGTACCGAAGCGATTTCGATTTGTCGGGAGTAAAATCAGGGGACCATCTGAATAGGCACAGGGTCGCCCGGCCGAGTTGCCAAGTTCCGACACTAAGGGCTCGAAACGCCATATCTTCATTTTCAAAGACTAGCAGTAAGTGGCTTGCCGGTAAGAACTGACACTTACAAACAACTAGCCCGCGGGGGAACCACTCGTTGCGAAGCCACTGACGCACAGTTTCGAGCGGGGGCTTACGGCCGAACATTTGGCCGAACATTTGGCCGACGAGGCAAACTTTCTTGAGCTCCTCCTGAGTTGACAAAATTGCGGATCTATTGAGGGAGACCAAGGGGGGTTCAGCATTCTCGTGGGTCCCTTGGGCGGCACAAGAACCCCCCTCCAACAAAGGGGCCAGGTTAACGGTCTCCCCGGGAGGAGGGGCCAGATTGCTTCTCACAAGAGAGGGGGTCGCCAAGTCCATGACAAAAGAGGGACACCCCGAGAAAGAAGATCTTTTACTAAAGGTCTGAGAGGAGAAGCATCATGAAGAGCCCAAAAAGCCCAAAAATCCCACAATGAAAGGTAGCTCTCTTCTTTTTTCTTTCGAATCTTTTCTCTTTTTCTTTTTTTCTTCTTTTTTCTTTTTTTTTTTCTTTTTGTTTTTTCTTTTCCTCTTTCTTTTTTCTTTTCTTTTCTTTTCTGAACTTGAACCTTCTCTTTTCTGACGTTTACGTTCTTTTATTTTCTTCCCCTTATTTCTTATCTTTGAACTAGGCTAGGCACACACGACTCACGAGCTTCCAGGTGGGCTATCGCAGCCAGAAAAGGACGGGAACCGAGGCAGAGGGAGGTGTCGCGACACACGGGGACCCGAGGTATCGCACGATACCGAAGTATCGCGACAGGCAGGGGGGGGGTATCGCGACCGGCGGGGCGGGGTATCGCATTAAAGAGGGAGAAGTATCGCGACAGATCAACTCCAGGTGGGCTATCGCGACTCACGGGGACCCGAGGTATCGCGACAGGCGGGTAGGGGGGGGGTATCGCGACAGGCGGGCGGGGTATCACACGATAGAGGGGGTACCGCTACAGCGCGTCAATGGCTATGACACGGACGTTGCTGGAGACGACACGGACGTTGCTAGAGACGATGCTGTTGAAGTGCGCTGTTGAAGTGCGCACGTTGCTGGAGCTGCTGGAGCCACAGATGCGTTCATTCCTTCGTAATGACAAAACCATGGAACCTAGGAGGCTCTTCGACCATTAAGCTCTGGAGTAGTTCCATCCTCAACAACAAGAGCTTTCGACGATGACGGAAGGGGACACAGGCAACTAAACTGCTGATGGCACCAACAGCGACACAAGCGTCACCAGCAGCGACATCACCGGCGGAACCTATCTTGTCTGCCCATTTTATGTTTTAGATGACTCTGATCATTAAAAGAGTTACGAAAATCCATCGAATAGAATGAGGAATTGCATACCGCCTGTACAATGTGAAATCGCAATCACAAAACGATACATGCAATATTTTTTTGTATTCATGTGCACTTATATGTTTTTGTTTGTGTTTGAGCATGTCTTTTTATGCACATGTGTATGTATATGCACCGTTTACATGCTTCTGTCTAGGTATGTGTGTGAATGCGCATGTATATTTGTGTGTGTGTATATGCACATGCGTGTGTATATCTGTGCGTGTTTGTAAATGTGTGAACCAAGAACACAGATAAAAAGGAAGAGAAGAGAAGAGCTAAAATAGAAAGAGAGAGAGAGAGAGAGAGAATATTATGTTTGGAATTTTTTGAATGCTGAAAGTAATATTCTTATACAGAATCTTAGCAACAAACATTCGCTTATTTGCTAGGTTTCAATGAAAACGAAGCCTTCTGCCCACCTTATTCATGGATGGAAATGATTTCTTCTTCTTCTTCCTCTCTCTCCCTCTCTCTCTCTCTCTCACTCACACACACACATTGGTTCCTCTCCACTTATTATGAACAAGAGTTGCTGAACTTGCATTCCCAAATGTATATATGAGGCCAGCTCTCAGAACAACGCATTTAGTACCATAACAACCCAAAGTAGGGGCAACAACTCTCTCATGGAGGGACATCGAATGTGCGCACATGCCTTGGGTTTCTCAAGGCGCTTCTTTACTGCTTTATTGCTTGCGAGTAGTCAGCTCATTATTTGGTGGCGTCTGAAGATATTTAACAAGCATAAGCAAGAAGTTGCTGATTGCAAATTTTCACCATTCTGTATGTGAAGCTTTCTGAGCATCTGTAACGTACAGCAAGATGTTGACGATTATTGTATTCTGTACATTTCCAGTTCCATTGTTATTCTGCAAGTAAGTGAATAAGCATAGATGGGCAGATGAGTTGTTCGTGTGTTCAATATCTAATCAACTTTGGTGGCACAGCTTGGAGCCAACATGGGTTGATGGACGTCGCCACATTCAGCTCCATTGCTACCTCCAAATTCTCCTCATTTTGTCTATGTAACCGTGTGTTCTCTTCGTATGCAGTTGCAAGCTGACTGCATAATAATCCCATGTTCTTGTTGAGTTTAGCATTTCTCTCCACATGAACTCTTAAATGATCTTCAAGACTTTTATTTTGTCTTGATTATGTTCTTCGAGTTGTGTCTCCAATAAAATATGTGCTTCTTTTGATGTTGTATACCTTGCGTTTAATGAAGTCTCTTAATATCCTTTTTATCTTTTTTGTAAGCCTTCTCAACACATGCGGTGTGGGCACACATGTGCTCCCGTTTTTACAAGTGCACATCACCTCAAGCATTCAGCCTACAAATTAAGGGTGCCCTAGCAGTTTCTTCATATCGACAAATTTCTAAGTGGCAAAAAAGAAACTCACAACTAGATAAATTCATCCATGGCAAAATCCTACAATCTCCTCATAATGCAGGTTACCATTAGCAGATTATCCATGATGAAGCAGTATATTGTGGAGTCACTTTCAAATCCAAATACATATATCGTATTCTTCTTCAAAAAGTTCACAGTTTATCCATGATGATGCAACATATTGTAGAGTCACTTTCAAATCCAAATACATGTATCGTATTCTCCTTGGCGCACTCTTATCGAGAATGGCTCTTCCTCTTTGTGATTTGTGTTTCATGGAGAGATATAAAGTACATCTTATTGCAAAATGATATGCACAAGTATTTGGATTGGATCATAATGAAACATTTAGTTTAATTGTAAACATGAGAATTGTGAGAAGCGTGATTGCATGGGCTGCTATGAACTATTGGAAACTATATCAAATGGATGTTAAGAATGCATTCTTGAATGGTAAATTGCATGAGGAAGTTTACATGTAGCAACTAGAAGGTTATGTGAATGCAAAGTATCCTAATTATGTGGGCAAATTGAAGAAAGTGCTTTATGGATTGAAAAAAGCACAAAGAGCATGGTGTGAATGATTCACTGAAAATCTATTGGATCTTGAATTCATGCAATCGAAGGTTGATTATTCACTATTTGTATGGAATCATGGAAGTGAGACAATTCTACTAGTGATTTATGTTGGATCTAATCATAACTGGCAATGATGAAAAGAGGATTGTTGATTTGAAAACACAACTAAAATCTGAATTTTTGATGTCAAATTTGGAAGAGCTAAAATAATTTCTCGGAATTGAAGTAACTTCAATGCAAGAGAGAATTTGGATGATACAACGCAACTATATGATGGAAATGCTTGAGAGATTTACTATGAGTGCTTGCAAACTTGCTGATATGCCACTTGATGCTAATGCTAAGTTTGTGGATGAAATACTTGCTTGATGCAAATGTATATAGGAAGATTCTTGGGTTACCTTTTGTGTCCCTTTTGTATATGTTCTTCAATAAAATATATAGTGGCCTAGTTAATCACGAACTATAACTTCGACCCCATTTGTAACACCTGAGAAATCCGTGTTCGTGCTCTCTATGTACTATGTTTTTCTGTGTATTATGCAAGCCCTATGCTGAGTACTATGTGTGGCATCCGGAGCAAGGTTTTGTATTATGAGGGTCTCGTCGTGGAGCTCATGAGAAGGAGAATGTATTGTGGTGCATCATCATTGTCACACTTCACTTTATATGAGAGCAATCTGACACAAAAGCTTTGTTACTTTTGTGTGAGCAAAATGAGCACCCGCTCATCCACTGAAGGCTTTCTCCAAGGCTTCCATCACCACATTTCACTGGGATCAGAGAAATCTTATGCAAAAGCTTTGGTGCTTTTATGCGAGCAAAGCTAGCACCTGCCTTTCCATCAAAGGCTTTCTTCAACTTTTACAACTAGGGAAGCAACCAAGGCATAGACCTTGGCATACCTTTTCATCCGAGTCACTGAATTCATTGTTGGCATCATTGGCTATGTGCAAGGGAGGAGCTCAACGATCAAGGAAGGTAAAGGTTCTTGGTACTTCTCGAGAGGTCCCCCATCCCAATATTGTTCCCCTCGAAGCTCACTTAACTCACAATCTCTTGCCACTAACCTACACTCTTGTGATGTTTGAGAAAGGGGTAAAGACTAAAGTTTACATTATCTTGAACACATTTTGGGCCCTCAAAGCTTCATTCTTTGCTTTCAAATCTTGTTATTTTTGGGGTGATTCTTGGAGCCATGTTGGAGTACTTTCATGAATAGTTCTCTTTATATATGTTCAAGAACATCAAGAACAATGTTCTTTGAACTTCTTCGACAATGAATATTCAACTTTGGGGCTGTGTTTTTACCAACACAAGTAAATGTATACATTTCTTGAAAGGTTTTCAGTTGTGCTAGGAGCAACCACCACAAGTTTACACAAGTTTTTGAGCCTGAAGAACAGAGTTGATAGACACTTTTAGGTGTTGTTGGCTAGTTTTTGGGCTATGAATTCAGCCTTTTAGTGCCATTTTGCTGCATATATTGAGTGCACACACACTATGTATGCTTCTATGGATACCACTTATGTATGTGCATGAGGCCATTGATATAACAGTTACATTTTTTTCTTAAAGCCTATGACATTAATAAAGAGGTTCATGATGAGGTTTTCTTAACTAAGAGACACCCAGATGTTGGGGTCTCTTTGGTGATGCAGGTGGAAGACTTTCATGATGAGGTTTTCTTAATCGAGAGACACCCAAATGTTATCATAGAACATAATAAAGAGATACAGATATTTAAGATTAAGGTGGATGGGATGTCATAGTTATACCCACTTTCCCTGACCTTGGAGATCCTTCACCCTCTTGCTCCCCTAGTCAAGAACATGAAGGCAAGATGAAAGCCATTGGAAGGTCCTGGTAAACAGAAGTGGAAGCCATTTGATCGTTCTCTCACCTAGTCACTAGTATATTGTTTCTAATGCTAGCCTTCTATAGGATCACCACCTTGCCACTCCCCAACCTTCCACGGTTCCCTGGCAACACATTGGTACCAGCACATAGACCACTCAAATCCTCACCCATGGTACCTTCCACACTCAAAAGTCCAGATCTAGCAGCTAACTTCTTCTTCACAAGGTTGATGCTAAATCTTTAGTTGTCATTCTTCCTTTTGATCATTCTCCACTCCTCGTAATGTGAAGCTGCCAAATTTCATCCCTCCCAATCAGCACTCATTAATCACCCATGGTGCATTTTGTCTTCCACTTCCACACTATAGGTAGCCTATTTATTCCTTTCTATAATCATCAACTATCCTTCTTGGTCCTTCACCTTCTCCACTATGCCCCTCATAGCCTCTGTTCCAAAAATGCCCAACTCTATCATCTCCATGTCTGCTCTCATCAATTGTCATTCTACTCTTCTACTATGTCTTCCCTCTCCAGTGTGCTACTATTTCCCAACGTACCTTGGGTAACACTATGCATGCAAGTTATTGTTCTTTGTATGTCTCCAGGTGTTGATGTGCAATTCTACCCTACCAATGGCATAATGCCTTATTCCTTGGAGATGAAGGTGCTCTACTATGATAACCTATGGCTCTTTGTCTATCTCTGTATACCTATTTGTCTAGGTGCATATGTATGTCTCTATGTTGCATCTATTTCTTCTTATACCTCACCACCCTCTATGTCCATCCTCCTATATGTGTATCCTTTTCTATATGCTAGCATTCCTTTTGCCATCTATATTCCCATTTGGTTGTACAAGGCTCCTTAATATTTGAGGATTTCCCTACATGTCCTATCACTTCCAATTCTTCTTTGCTTTGGATTGATGTACCATGATAGCTACGACAATTGGAATTGTCCATTTGCACGGGGGAATTATACAAAAATCTTGGATTCGTGGCCCAAGAAGGGTGTTGTGGATGGGTACTTCAGGTTGGTGATCTAATGTTGACTAGAGTTAATGAGATAGATAGTGTATGTACAGAAATACTTGTAATTAAAGTGCATATTTACTAGCACATAACAACATTGAGTGGACATTGGTCCAGACCTACTTGTGCTTCCCTTGTAGAGTCCAAAATCTCAATTCTCCATACTAGATGTTACCATGTGCTTCGGTCCACTTGGCCATTGAATAGTGAGGACCCAAAATACCAAAAAATAGACTGAGATTTTGCAAAGTCAGAGACCCTTGCAATACATCAAAACCTGAGACATTTCATCAAATGTATAGTGCCCAATTCCAAAGTCTACTCTACCCCAGAGTGGGCAAAACAACTTACAGATCCAAAAAAGATTGAGTGAAGAGAAGTTCTAACTAGAACCAAGGACCAAAAGGGGGAGATTCAAAATTGGTGTCTACTTCTTATCCAAAATTGACCTATGTACAAACAATGTTTCTTAATCTTATGTGTGGTACAACTTGATTCTAAATACATTTACCAAGGGTAAAGGCTCATCTTTTAATGTGGCTATGCATGTTTCTATTTTCTCATACCCCCATTCGAGTAAAGTTTTGAAATTATTCCCTAGGTGTATGAGTGTCCTTATGTCCATAAATCCTTTCCATATCCCATTTTTTTATCGAATCCAACTTTGTTAACCCTGCTTTGTGGCGTGCACGATCAATGCCTACGGTTGAGGACTCTTATCATATAAGGTTGTTCTTTGCTTCATCATTTTTCTGAATTGGATTTTCCTTGTCCCAGTTAATGGTTCGTTCTTCCTATCCTGCTACTTGCTCTCCTTGGCATTGTTTTGAAGGGTTTCTCTTTATCCATCACAGTTGTGTTTTGTCTTCCTTTTGTGTCTCAATCCTTTGCTCTACGTGCAACAGGCTCCTTTTCTACAATTGCCAATGCTGCAAGGTTATGCTCCACTTTACTGAGCCTAAGCCATTGATTTCTCTTTGGACAATATTACTACATGTGATAATATAATAGGGGTGGATTTTTGCACATACTCTTCCTTCTTGGTAAAATTTTTTGAATAGGCTACTCAATCCTAGGGGGTTGGTATCCGGACCATCTCATTCTATTGTCAAGGTGGCAACATTGTTTTGTGTGTAGTTGGGGCCAATTTTCATTTGGAGTTGTTTCAACTTATCCTGATCATGTACCCACATATAATTCCACCCCTAATCATGCATACCTTTCACATGTATGAGCCATAGTTGTCCTAGAAGTAAGGGGAAACCTCAATTCATAAGTGGAAGTCAGAGTACAACCACATCTAAGATAAATTCTTACCCTTGCACCTTCAACGCTACCCTTTACACTATTCCAATCAGTTTCACCTTGCTTTGGCTTGCCATTGTGATATTGAATTGTGCTTCCCTATATTGTTGGAGTCCTAACCTCTTCATCATTGATTTTGGCATCAAGTTGATTCGAGACCCACCATCTATGATTACTAATATGATGTCTTGACCAACTATTGTAACTGCTATATGCCGAATATGGTAGTCAGTCAATGGGGCTTGTGTTATGAAGCAACTACGTAGGCCATCCTCCGTAGGAACTTGTGCCCCTAGTGCAACAACAATGCTTATCATTTCACTCTAGAACTCCACATCTATACGTAGCATATTGTAAAGGCTTACTTGTTGTTATGTGTTCCTTAGGATCTGGCTTACACATAGAGGGGTTATTAGAGCACTTATGGTGAGTTTTGGTGCCTTACCTTTGAGCTCTTGTTGGTTGTTTGGTATGCATCTTCTATCATTCTCTCCTTCCTTTGTTCCTTCTCGTGTTCCTTTCATGATTCTGAAATTTGACTAGACAGTCAGATGTCTAATCTTGCAATCCCCTTTATATGCTCACTATTTGGAGCACAACACACAATATTGAATGTATTACCAAGTGAATGTATAGAGATAAGTGACTTGCTATGGTTATAGGCATATATAGGGAGTGATGCAGTGAACAAGAAGTTGGCACTCATGTATAAGGAAGTGCCAAGATATGTGGAAAGAGATCAATCCACAAAAGGAATTAAGCCCAAATCTTTGCGAAAAGCTTCAAACTTCTCCCACGGCAGAGCTATTGTGAAAAGATCTGCAATGTTATCTTGTGTAGGCATATATGCCAAACTGATCTCCCCAATAGAGATCCTCTCCTTGAAATTATGATAATGCACCTTAATGTGCTCTATGCGAGCATGGAACGTAGGTCTCCTCACAATTGCCAATGTTCTCTAACTGCCAATGAACATAGTGGTGGCAAAGGACTAAACAACACCCAAATCAGCCAAAAGGTGTCTGAGCCACACATGCGACAACTAGAAGTGGACGCATTAGGCTACTTCTTGCTTAACCAAGATATGCATGAGCTACCAAGCATGAAGCAAAAAATCGGTAGTGGAGACACAAGTGTCATAGCAAGCAGCCCATTCATGAGTAAAAAAAAAGACATGTAAATCTAGCAGTTATGATCCCCCCTTGGGATAAAACAATCCAAGTAGTCGGGTACCACTCAAGTAGCGAAAGATGCACTTAAACGTCTGTTAATGCTTGACACTTGGACACTGCATAAACATGCTCATCTAAGAGTTATAAAATAGAATATCAGAATGAGTTATCCATAAGTAAATCAAGCATCCAACAGCCTTCTGATATAGAATACCATCAAATGCATATCTAGCATCATGAAGACTCAACCATAAACCTGTTTCCATAGGAGTGTTAATAGCTTTGCAATCTTCAAGGCCAAAATGTTAAATAATGTGTCAATATATTTTGCTTGACATAAAGTTATTCCACCATGATCTTGCATAAACTTAATGCCCAAATAATGATGCAAATTCCCCAAATCTCACATCTCAAAAGAGGCATGTAAATCATCCTTAAAATTAGCAATATGCTTCTCATTAGGGCGAGTGAGCAACGTATCATCAACATAGATAACAATGATTGGAAGCACATCATTTGCATGCTTAACATATAAGGTGCTATCAATTGGACTCTTCTCAAAATGACTGTATCTTTTCATACCAAGCACATAGTGCTTGCTTCAAACCATATAATGCTTTTTTCAACTTGTACACTTTGTTTTCATGCCCTTTCTGCACAAAACCATGGGCCTGAAAAACATACACTTAATTCACCATTTAGAAATGCAGTTTTAATGTCCAACTAACGTACATTCCAACCATTATGGGTGCAAGTGCACAAATTCTACAAATAGTGGTCATTCGGCATGTGGGTGCAAAGGTCGCATCAAAATCAATGCCTCTATCTTGAGCATAACCTTTTGCAACAAGTCTATCCTTATACTTCTCAATTGTTCCATCAAGCTTAGTCTTCAGCTTGTATACCCATTTAATGCCAATTGCCTTTTTGTTAGGAGATAAATCACATAAAGATGAAGTACCATTATTTATAATAGCATCATATTTTGATTGCATAGCAACCAACCAATTTTCTAAATTTAGTGCTTTGTCAAAAGAAACAGGTTCATTCTCATCACAAACACTAGAGGCAATCATTGCATAGAAATCTAATGCAAAATAAGCACTATGAGAGTCTAAACAAGTACAATATGATAGAGGTGCATCTGATTTTGTATCTTGCAAAGTCTACACCAACCATTTAGGCATATTTTTTGCCTCTACAACAACCATTCAAGCCTCTTTTTTCTTAGCCTCTTTTGCAGCCAGTTTTGGACAACTCTTTATGAAGTGATCATTTCCTTTACAGTATTTGCAAAACAATTTCTCTCTTTTTGTTTTCTTCTCGTCTTTGTCTTCCTTTTTTGACTCTATAGAATTAGAAAACTTTTTCTTACTAGTAGATGAGATCCATTTAGCTTTGCCCTTCTGAGTAGCTAAGAAATCTTGATCTGCTACATGCATGATGGACCTATTCTACATTGACTAAACTTCACACAAAAAAAAGGAATAACTCCTCCAATGTTAGGGCATTTGGATTTCCTTTCATCATCAACCAAAACGTAGAAGCCAAACTCTGATATAAATCTTGAAGACCATTCAAAATAGTCTACACGTGTCTAGCAAGCCATCATCAATAGAAATCAACTTCTCCTTCAAATCTTTGATCTTTTAAAAAAAACTATCCATAATCTCCTTCATTCATATGCTCACTCTCCAACTGTTTTCGGAGATAAGCAACATGAGCTTTATTTCTTGCCTAATACAAAGTGGTAAGTGTATCCCAAGCATCCTTTGCTATTTTGCAAGAGCAAATATGAGGTATAATAGCATGTTTGAGAGATACGGATATCAATGCATGTGCCTAAGCATTTGTGCCATCCCAATGAAGTTGTTTTACAATAGGTGAAGTAGGAATTGTAGCACAAACAAGAACCTATCATCATCTTCAATTCCATCTCCGTCACCTTCAATAAATTTATTTGTGAGTGTAGTAGGTCATTTTTCAACACCCTACACAATATTCCACAATGCTTTTGTGACCCATACATGATGCATCATATGTCCATAATCTTGTTCTTTCTTTTTTTCAATTAAAGTCTGAGAAAGTAGGCCAAGGTTGAACTTCCTTTTGAAAAAACAAAGATAAGTGACCCATTAGGGTTACAGACATATATACAAGCCACGGGGAAAAAAACTCCTAAAGAGGCAAAAAAGTGCCTTGGCAGTCCTAAGTGTGTTCACACACACCACTATCAAAATATATCAATAGTTTTCCCTCTGTCGGGAGAACTTCTCTGGTCAACATAGCCAACCGAAATGAACCGGGACCACACATTCATGAATCCGAAATGGACTGGTCCACCGTAATTTCAGTTTACCCATCTTTCTCTTCACCTTGGAGTGAAAATACAAAACTAGATCCCCTGATTGAAAAAACTTAGTTTGGAGATTGCGATCATGCCACATCTTCTGATGGTTGTGAACTTCTTAGAGCAGTAAAAAGCTATGAGAACGTTGTTCATCTAATCAACGCAACTAAATCCATTCGATATGCAAAAGACGCCTCAAAAACCAACTGTTTCAGCACCATAGTCCGGAGACTGGGTACCGCAAATTCAAAGGGTAATATGGCCTCTTGTCTGTAGAGCAATTTGAAAGGTGTGCTACCTACTGAAACTTTATAAGCAGTCATGTAAGCCTAGAGGACTATAGGGAGCATAATTTCCCACTGATTCATTCAATCAAGCAACAGTTTTTGGAGCATATGTAGTAAAACTTTGTTCGTTGCTTTCCACCAATCCATTCACCCGAGGATAATAAGGGGAACTAAATTTATGCTTAATTTGGTAGTCTGCGATGAGTTCAGCAATCAACTAATTCAGAAAATGAGTTCCCCAATCGAAAACTAATTCCAGCGGTAATCCATAACGCAGAAAGATATCATGTTGCAATTTGCTTGCTACTGTTTGTGCAGTAGCTTGCTTATTTTCCCATGCATCGGCTCAGCATGTACAATAATCCATATAGGTTAAAATGTATAGGGCTCTGGTATGCACGGTAGGTGGTTTGATGGGACCAGTGAAGTCCAAATCCCATTTTTGAAAAGGTTCGAGGGGCAAAATTGACTGCAATGGAAAGTGCGGACTATCGCGAGGTTCTCTAGCTCGTTGACATGGATCACAATTCCGTACTGCTTGTTGCACATCCGAGTACATAGTTGGCCACCATAATCTAGACTGCTAGATTTTTCACTCTGTAATCAAATGACTGGTGTCCGCCAACATGAGCCTCCGAAATGACGGACTGCACCTCGTGTGGGGGAACACAGCGCATCCAAATACCATTTGGGTCCTTACGATATAATTGGCCCTAATAACAATAAACCTACGACTGCGAAGGCCAAGTTTTTTTCGTGTTGTGAAACTTAAGTAGGAGGGAGCAATACCATTCTCAAGAAAATTGAGCATTTCTTTGTACCATGTGGGGTAGGTATGAGGAGCATTCTCCACTTCGACTACCAAAAAAACTTCTGCATCCGGAAGAGCATCATCGACTGTCAGGGGGTTCCCCATGATCGATGCATAAGAGAAAGTCGGCAATAGCATGGCTAGCGCCTAGGCGATGAACGATATCGAATTCAAATTCTTGTAAAAGCAGGACCATTGAGCAAGGTGGCCCACCGAATTCTTCTGTTTAACCAAATATAATAGCGCACTGTGATCTACATGAAAAGTGAATGCGTGACCCAACAAGTAATTCCGGAACTTCTTTATTGAATAAATCAGACCTACGCATTTTCATTCCATCATCGAGTAATTCTGTTCAGTAGTTGTGAGTCTCCGATTAGCATAGTACATAGGGCAAAACCAACTTTGATCCTCCTTTTGCATCACCACACTTCCAATAGCTCTATCTGAAGTGTTTGCAAATACATGAAATGATTGCATCCAGTCTGGAGCTTTCACTAACGATGCGGTGCCTAGCATTTTCCATAAGCACTCAAACTCTATTTGTGCTTCAGACGTCGAGACAAAATCTGCAGGTTTCACATGTGCTAGCTTGTTTAATGGAATGTCTATATGAGCAAGACCTCGTAAGTGCCTTCCATGCCATCGCACCTGACCCAAAAAATGTAATACTTCCTTTGGATTGCGGGGTGTTGGAGTTTCTAAGATAACTTTGATCTTATTTGGATCCATGGTTATGCCCTTTTCTGAAATGACATGGCCCAATAATTTGCTGCATTTAACTGCAAAAGTTGATTTATTCGGGTTCAAACAAAGGTGGACTTGTCGATAGGAATCAAAACGAGCTCGCAAATGTTCCAGATGAGCTTCCATGGTGCGCAAAATAGAGAAATTTTCTAGAAAAAATGTGCATAAATGAAGTAAGATATGGGGCAAGAATTTGTTGCATGCATCATCAGAAAGTACGCGACGCATTACGTAATCCGTACCACATGACACTACACGCAAAGACTCCCCAATTCGTAATAAAGGTGGTTTTTGGTATGTTTGTTTCCACCATCCAGACTTGATTATAGCCACTAAACCCATCAAGAAATGAATACATTTCCCTTCCTACAACCTCGTCAAGCATACTGTCCAAAAATGGTAAGGGAAAAGGAGCTGGTATAGTGGCCGCATTTCCTTTCCTGTAATCAACACAAATTTATAAATATTTATTTTTCTTCAGAACAATCACTATGGGGGATACCCATTCTGGATTTTCAATGGGCACAATGTAGCCAACTTTTATCAGTCTATCCAACTCATGTTTAACCTGCTCTGTAAAATTAGGGTTCATTCTATACCGCTACTGCATCACTAGGGTAGCATTCGGCTTAAGCAAAATCTGCTGATGATAAAGCTTCAGATCCAGGCCTTTCATGTCCGAATATGTCCAAGCGAAGACATCTTTGTACTACTGCAACAAGGCAATCAAGGTCATCCGGAAGTCTAGAGCAAGCTCGAAACAGATTCGGACTGGCATAGGCTCTTCCATAGTCCCCAAATTGACCACCTCTAAAGAATCTTCTTCCACACATATTCGGTCGTTCTCCATAGGATCTTTGATCACTGGTTCAATGTTATCCCCGTCTTGCAATTCCAAAGATTTCGTACACACCACAGCTGCCATACTATCCCATTTGAAACTGATGAATGAATTCACATCGACTACACCGAACGAGAGTAAATCCCTATTCGCTTCCAAAAATTGTTGTTCCTCATCTTCATCGAGTCCATCCAGCATATGCGGAGGCTTTTCTAATACTGATTTATGCTCTGGAAGGCAATGGTGCTCTTCATCTAAGGGAACAAAAAACTTGGCATGCCCTTTTCGAAAAGTAGTTGTCTTTTAATCCTAATTCTGGTGAACTTTAGCATTGCCCAATGTTAAAATAGGATTAAGTATTATCTGTTTAAAGTTTAAATTCAGTCTGGGTTCTTGGGATGGTTAGGGGTTTGTAAACAGAGGCCCTGTTTGTATTTTCCCAAATATATAGATTAAGAATATACTACTTCACCAAATTAACACGCTAAATTGGATTATCTTCCCAGTACTGTTTCGAATACGTTCTTCAACACACTTCTACACCAGACAGTGATTGTATAACCTCTTCACTTATCGCGTTAATCAATTTACTTAATACTTCATTAAACTTTACTTAATGATTAAACTTAATCAATAGAATTAACGAAGACTCAGATCTACACAGGATTTTGACAACATCGCTCCACTGCAGGCTCTTGCCCAGACGAATAGTCCGGCGACGACAATGCCTTCTGCTTCACGTGACTCTTTCATTAATTTGTCAAGAGTTGCAACTTTTGTGCTACGCCTTATGTGTGCGACTTTTCAGGGCATATTACAAATTAGGAGTTCCTTTTCGACGGCTTACACTGGCACACACGGTGGACTCGAACCCAAAATTGGTAATTACACAGTCAAGGCTCATCTATGATGCCCTGTATATACATAGTACGAGCTAATTTGAAGGTATGGGTAATCTTTTGCTTTAGGGAATCTAGCATATCCTTCAAAATTCCAGGTTCTATCAGTTGTGCATCAGTCCTAATGGAACTGACAGCGATGACCTGGCTTATTAGTAACTCTGTCTGTGTCTGCAAAAATGATTCCTGTAAATAAAATTCATTTGGCCAATGCAACATCTCGGTGCAGCTTTATGTCAACTACCTCTGCATCAATACGAGAGAGCCTGTCCGCCTGAACTCCCAATTGCTTTTCTCTTCTCTCGAGCTCGTGAACTTGAAACTGCATCGTTTTGTAAAAGTCCTCTCTCTCCTTTTGCACACTTACCAGTTTCTTCTTCAACTGGAGGGTCTTGGCAATCTCAGCAGTAAACTCTTGATCTCTCTGGAACAACCGCTCAGTGACATTATGAAATTCAGCTTCAGCTTTAAGTACATTGGCCGCCAGCAACTACGAAGCCTCTTCTAAAACGCTGAGTGCATCCCTCGTACTATGGAGCTCATTGCCTAATGCGGTTATAGCATCCGTCTTGTCTGTAACTTCTTGCTTCAAGCCTATGATTTCTATGTTCCATTGAGCAATGATATTGTCTTTTTCGGTGAGTTGTTCTCGTAGTTGCTGGAGTTGAGTATGCAATGCATGATTTTCGGCTTTGGCTGCAAGTACTTCTTCTTGGAGAGGGGCAATGTCCGCTTCGAGGAGATCAACCTTGCTCTGCAGCTCCTATTGAATTGTTTGAGTGGCCATCTTCATCTGGAGGGGCAACTACTGGGAGAATTGAATAAGTAATTGGCCCATGGATGCCAATTCAGTGAACATTACTGCCGGAGGAAGAGAAGGAGGAGGATGTGATGGTGAGGCAGAGAGCAGATGAGGTGATGATGGGGGAGAGTAATCGGGAGAGGAGAGGAGATGGATCGATGCCTCATGAATGGCAGTTGAAGGCGCAACGAGAAGAACTTCAGCAGCATCAGGAATGGTGGTTGGAGGAGGAAGAGGAAGAAGGGAGGTTGGGACTAATACAATTCTGGTTTCATGGTGAGGGACCGACAACGCGACTTCTATAACTACTTCTTCAGTACCGGTCAATTGATTGACTATATATGCTTGGTCGTCTACGTCTCGTGGAGAAGGAGGACGACATTCACTAACAATGGTAGCTTCCACTGTCTCTTTCAAAGGCTCAGCATCCAATTGCTCTGGTTCATTTTGCGGTTGGACTTCAGTGACATCTTCCATGATCACGTCTAGCTCCTGCTGTTGACTAGGAGAAGAGGGTGTTGATGTGCCCTGTAAAGTGGTGGTTGTATCATGAAAGAGTTCAACTTCTTGCATGGCGGTTGAAGCCTGCACCTAGCTTTACGAATGGGCTAATTCGCTTGTGTTTTCGCGGGAAGAAGTGTAGCAAGTCTTCATCATCATCGTCCTCCAACATCTGTGTAGATTCCTCATGTAAAAGCATGGTAGTCACTGGAGGTGGTTGCACTGCTTGTATTACCGGAAGGAGAAGGGTGAGGAGGTAGGGAAATTGGGTACGTGGAATTTCATGCTTGGCGAGTTGTTTGGTAACTGCTAAGCATTCACGATGAATGCGCCGGAAGAAAAAGGATGTGAAATTGACCCCCTCTCGTGAAGCAGTATCAATCATCGAGTAGAAAGGTTGGGAGATGCCATACGTGCGTTTTTGAAGGTTTAAGGTTGCTACGAGAAATTGCAACGTGGTGCGCTCTGGTTCGGGTCGGTAGAGAATGGCAAACTCATTAGATGCGTTTCGGGGAAAAAGTTCTTTCACGGTTGCCATTGGAAGGAGCGGTCCATCGACCAACCCTTCCTGAGGGAGAGGGAACCCCTCAACGACAGTGTTGAGCATAACTACGACACGTGGGTTCAGCCATGTTAATGGCCAGCACTGCTTTGTAGCAGGCACAGAAGGGATGACACTCCACTGAATGCCAAGGCAATTCAGCGAAGGCCAAGAGCCCTCGAGCACGCAAGAACTCACTCACAACCGGAGTGAGACCCACACAGAAGGTTACGATGTTCGCAAGAGCTTCCATGGCGCACTCAGAAACAGTCGAGAACACAAAGCACACAAGGGTCGCAAACACACAAAGACACAATAGCGACTAATAGCGAAAAGAACAAGATTAAGTAGAAACACTTGAAAAATCAAGCGGCAAGGACCCTAATCATAATGCAATATTGGAAATATATCAACATAATGGCAACATGCATGCATTAACAGAATCGACGACCCAAAGGCGGCTATTAATCATGGGTAGATAAGAAAATGGAAGGATTACGGTCGATTGGTCACCCAAAACATGGAGATCAAAAAAGAAAAGTGATGGAAAAGAGTGGCAAGCAAAAAAGAATAAAAATTCCGAGGACACCTCATGAGGTGGTAGATAGTGGATAATAGGGTCGAAGCTTCAAACCATTAATCAATTTAGGGAGAAGGTGACCAGTTAAGGTGGATAACCGAAAAGTTGTGGGTCCCACTTGTTCAGCAATACGGTATGGACCGAACCAGCACAGTTTTAGACTTAGCATTATAGAAGAGGACTAATTGGTTTACCGTAAACACAAGAGTTTTGAGGAAACGATTGTGGGCTTTGGCTTGTCTCAGCTTCACTTCCTGCAACACCAAGAAACTCTCCAGACATTGTTTATCCAGAGATCGTAAATCCTCCAATCGAAAGGGAAGAGATTCTTCCGATAGTAGCTTCCGTTCAAGGGCCACACGTAGACTGGGAACCACCAGTTCCATAGGAGCATCGCTTCCAATCCATACGCCAACTTAAAAGGAGTTGTGTTGGTAGTAGTCAAGGAACCGAAGGAGTCACAAGACAAGGAAGCCTACGAAGGGAGTCGGAGCGAAGAGACAACACAAGCAGACACAGTAGTCAAAGAAGATCTGGCAAGTAGGCCATTTAAATTTTTCAGGCATCAAAGAGTTGGGCACACAAGAAGAAGGAGCAAGTAGGGAGCTCCAGGAAATGTATGTCAAAATGTTAGAAGAAATCCCTACAAAAATAGTGATTTTCATCACTAAAAACCATTGTAAATACCATTTCATATTTTTGTAGCTCCATTTTGTGCAAGCCAAGGAGTCCTTGAGCTTGAGGAGCTTTAGAAGTACCTACCTATCAGTTTTCACATTTTTTAGACTCCGTTTGAGCCTCCAAATAGGATAGAGAACCTAATTTTTAACTAGGCCGGACACTAGGTCTGGACAAGGCCAAAACCTAGTCAAAAACTATAAATAGAGCTAGAGAGCTCATTTTTGGGGAGAGCTTGTAATTGATTCGAACTTGTGTTAAGCTCTTAAGCCCACGGAAAAGATGATTATGAAAGCCTTTATTTTGCTCAAACCCTTCGCAATCGGTCTACTTGGATTACCTAGAGCCCACAATTATCTCGCAATGGATTCTTCCTATGTCTATGCACTAGCTCATATGGTTCCCGGTAGACGCACCAAAATGTTAAGTCTCTTAAACACAAGGGAAAGTGTGGAGGATATGCTTATGTCTCACCCAAACTCCGTGGAATCGATCAACTTGTGTTGCTTGGGGCCACAATTGTACCTCTAATCCACTACTTTGTATACACTCGTACGTACGCAGTATCGCTCTCCCAAGCCCTCTTACTCTCATGCACTCTCTTTTTCTCTAACTTTCTCACTCACAACCCCACTCTTGCACTCTTCCACACACTTCTCCACACTCTCTCGTTCACTCATGCCTACACTCTCTTTCAATCTTTTCTCACTCTCTCATGTGCTTCCACATGTCTCCTCTCTTCCCTTTCACTTTCCCTTCCTACCTCACTTTTTCTTTTACACTCAACCATGCACACACCCCCACTTTTCTATTCTCTCACACACACTCTATTACATTATCCCACTAACACACCGATGTTCACTCACTTGCTACCTATCTTTTACACACTCTTCCCGCACCTATAATCATGCATGCGCATACCCGCCCCACTTGCCTTCACTCTCACGACCGCTCACCCACATACATCTACCCTCTCATGCATTCACACTCACACACCCATGTATACACTTATGCCTACATGCGTACACGGCCTCATCCTTCCCCCTTTTCTCTTATACTCACACTTCTCTTACACCCAAACACACACATGCACTTACACACACATACAGACATTCACCCTCTCACCCCCTAGCATCCACCCCTCTCACTCTTCTCACTTCGCCCCTTTCTTCCTCTCCTCTCATTACCTTCAGCTTTCCTCTAACGCGAGTTGGAGCAATTCTCATGTCCTTTTCCTTCGTGGAACGTTTTTTCTTACTATCTCGAATTACCCCATCAGAAGACATTCCTTAAAATCTTTAGGCATTACATTGTAGATGGTGTGCATCGCTGTAGACTCCCACAAGATCAATGACATCCTCTTACCATGACATATCAAGATGAATTCATTGTCCTAGCACGAAATGATATTTTGAATGCCCAAAGAATTTGGTATCAATCATTGTTCAATGTAAACATAATTCACCAAGTACTAACGCATAAGCAAATCCGCACAGTTGACAGCAATGCTACAATCGGCTGAATTCCAATATGCTACCATCTAAGTTCAAGAGCAATTTAAAACCTTTAAACTGAAACATCAAGTACATTGTCGAGCACAAAAAACATGGCCCACCTCGAAAGCATTCAAGTTTGTGACACAGAGCAACCACGGTTTTTCTCCCTTCCCACTATTTCCATTCCTACTTGTCTCTGCTGCCATGTAAATTTAAAGGGAATGGAAACACCCACAGGGAATTAGTATCACCTGAACTTGGATTCTTATATTAAAAGGAGGGCAGTGTCATAAGGCATCAGATTTTGCTGATTTCTCTCATGTGAACCCGTTGTACTGCAATGAGGCTGTGAACATGCTATGCAAAACAACTAAACAAGAGAAGCTTCCCCCAAATCATGTATCCATAGCAAATTTTTTAATTTCACATATAACATTATTTCTAATAGCGTTCACAATCAACTGAAGAGATAGTTAACGGGCGTAGACAAAGATTTGCTAACACCAATAAATTGCTTTCATCAAAGTTGCAAATTAGTTGTTCATCATGAAAACAAATAACTTAAAGGTCATATTACCTTCTGCATCCATCCTCTCCCCATAATACTCCACTTTACCAATCTGTGCCGACAACAGTTCAGGTCGTTCTTTCCTCTTCTTTATGTGTATACTTTCTTTGGATTCTTATTAACAGCGATTAGCACACTTCTTCCATCCAGTCGCTACTCTCTCTCTCTGAATTCATCTTTTCCCACACCATTCATACCGCCATGCTTTTCTCATTCCGTTCAAAATCTGTCGATCCCTCTCTGCTACAGGTTGTACATTTCTGAGGACGAGTACAATTGCACAACCACCATAGCACCATGAAGACAAAGAGAACAACTCCTCAGATGTCGATCTCATCTATGCACATCATAGGATGAGCCTCCATAATGGCTATATATGTCTCCCTTGCAAAATGAAACCTGCAAAACTGCGCAATCGTGCCAACACACCAAGAGCACACCAAGACTTCTTGATAAGCACTGGCTCATCCCTTGTTCTCCTTGTAGAATATCCCTTCCTTCCAAGACTTCTGTCTCTCTCCTCGACCCGGGTCTCTTCTACCTCCTGCTCCCAGCAGATGAAGTAAAATTCTGAGCTAAAGAAAAGAAAAAGGGATGCAGTCTGCTTGCCCGCTTTTCTCTCCCCAGACAGAGAGAATGTGAAGGCGTATATTTGCAAAAGCCTCCCGATGCTTGAAAAATGGCGACCCCCCCTTTGAAGATGCGCCAGCACCCGCCACAGCCGCCCACTCCTTCTGGTGCGCTTGTCAGACTGGCAGCATAACGGGCCTGCCTCCCCAAAATTTAAGAGAATAGGGTCAATAAGAGCAGCGCTCTCGCCTCTCCTTCTTGTTTTTTTTTTTTCCTGTTAGAACAAAAGGGAGGCAAAAAAAAACAAAAAATCGGTAGCCCTCCAGGTGCTCTTGCAAAGGCCACTCTTTATTCTCGAGCAGACAATTGAGGCTCCAATGGAAAAAATTATCATTTTTCTCCCAGCCAGCATTTTTTGGAGCCTTTCTTTTATCATGATAATACAGTCCAATCTAGGTAAAATGCATAAGATTGAACCATTGGTCTAAGAATAGGACCTGAGTCATCTTGCCAGTCTATTCCTCCACTATGGATTATTACTTGGTTTGAGCTATCACGTCCACAATCTTTTGCCGATACCTCCATAATGATAATGATTGATGGGCTTGCCTTTCATAGAGTTCCAAGATTCTCCAAGAACACTGCTCGTGCCCACATGCACTAAATCTTCACCAAAATACATTTTGTCAGCCTGTACAATTGAGTTCTTGAACTTTGTCGCTGGTGGGTTTTGATTCCATCAACACGATCTTCATTGGTCACTCTAACTTCCACATAGTGACCTTTTGGTTTGACAAATATGGCTTGATCAAAGTTGAATTCCGTTGCCTTCTCTCTGGTACTTGTCAGAAAACCATAGCTGCCCCCTTCATTTCTTTCTATAGAACTGCCTAATCTTTGGAATCTTCCTCAATGGAGTACCCATCGCAACACATAAATGTGCACCAAGTGAGTTTATCTCAGCTATCCACTATGTGAGAGTGTGCGTAGCACATGCAAACGTGAGTTAAGCTCCAAGAAATAAAATTTCCTCGATCTCCATGCTGCAAAGATACTCGATAGTTGTAGCCCTTGTTCAATATATTTTGATGCCTTCTTTGTATACTATAAGCACCGCTATGCAAAGTTGCTACATTTCCATGCTGATCACCCAGCAACTGGACCTCTAGTAACAATGCCCGACACAAAAACAATAGGGTGTCGAGCCTTAAGTCCTTATTTCTTGAGTTACATGCCAGGCGGATCAGGTAAAGTCCCAATATTTCTTGCGAAAGGTAGGAAAAATATTTATAAAGGACCAGACGCAACCAAAACAACCAACAAATATAGCCAACGAGCCAAGAACATACATCTATGCAACCCCATGTGTTTCGTTTCGGTTTCGTGCCCTTCCTTCGAAATTTCAATTCAAGAGGATGTGGCTTGGTTTTTGCAGCTAATGTTAATCTCATTGAAAAGTGAGTTGCAGGATGTGTACCCATTATTCTGTTTGCAAATTGACATGACAATAGTCCAAGTCACCACATTTTTTCTTCAAGTCCCCTGAATATTTTCATTACATCATCAACACTGCCACACTTGCCATACATAGAGATAAGTGCATTTGCAACCAATACATCATTTCCAAGCAGAAGTTTTGTAGACATGAGTGCAATCTCCTTTCATCCAATTGATTAACTTTCCAAGTACCTGCAATCAAACAAATTTCCCTGCCAAATACAACCACATTAGGGCATAAAAATCAACCATTTTCGGAGCTAACATACTTCCCTCTTCTTAATTGCGAAGTCGTCCTCGACGAGCCACTATTGCTGCAATAAAATCCCAACAACCATGAATATGTCAATGTTCAATTAGTTCACATACCTTTTCATCGAGCCACCATTTCCACTAAACCTGCACTCATCGAAGCTATTAGTGCTAAAAATCACTCATGAACACATACAAATCCGTCATTTCCAAAATGACCCAAGAATATGCACATATATGCAATCCCATTTCAGCCATGCATCAATTCGCTCATGCATTCCATTATGAAAAATGGTCTCAACCAAAATAATACATGCACACCTTTCCATGTTTTACACATGCAACTACCATTGCGGAAAACAAAAACGGACATACCGAAATGAACAACGACAACTGAAATGAATCCAACAGGACATGCAAAAATACCCAAAATGCATACCCCCTTTATTGACCTACTATTCGCTATGTACAACCATTCCATGACTAGACATTCCCGAAGAATCCCCATCGTCGTCCTACAAAAATCATCGAAACTCAAGTGCAAGTCAAGAGATACATCAGAACCCTAGAGTGTCCCACACACTAGAAAAACCCTCAGATAGAGCACACAAGTTATAAAGCACTACCGTTGCATTACCTCGCTAAAGCCTCATCCATAAGTACATATAGAGTCTCCGTGCCTTCAAGAATGTTGATTCAAAGTGAGCTGATCTGTCACAAGCCAACACATACCAATCATACAAGAAGATAACGTTCCCTTCCAGGCGATCATCGCCCTCTCCTCTCTTTCTCTCCCCCTCAGGAGTGGGGAATAACTTCATATGAAAATTTTATTTTAATCACACGTTGGCCTACATTGACACTGGATGCGATTCGTGGACCTGATCACCCGATCAGGTTGATTCCACCCATCTACCAATGCAATGCAGCGCACAACACACGAACACACAATGATAACACATAACATATATCAGCTAGCCCATAACGAAGCTGGATGCGGCTCGTGGTCGTGACTACCCAGCCACGATGGCTCCACCTACCTACCAACCCGTTATGGCGCGTAGCTAAGACACAATCACATACATCCCAAGCCTATGGCGAAACTAGCTGCGGCTCGTGGTCCTAACCACCCGGCGAGGATAAATCCACCCACCTACTAGCCCACCATAGCGCATTGGTACGATCGCACAACACATTTTCTTTTCTTTTCTTTTCTTCGTTTTTCTTTTTCATAATTAATTGGTTCACCCTAGTCCTGAGAATTAGGGAGAGGAAGAAAGGGACTTTTCCCACCGTTCCCACACATACATGCAAAACAGATACACACTAGCCTTTGACAGATCAACCACCTCTTCACTTCCTTCTCTCAACTACAGACACTACATATGTATTCATCGATTCAACTTTTCACTTGGTAACTACAGCCAGCTATGCCTTAGTCCCTCGTATACCTATCCCTAGGTGTCCTAGAATGTGAGTCCCCGGAATGTCTCATGTAGCCTCACATCGTACTCGAATCCTGACAACTTCTCTAAGGCGAGTCAGGCTCAACTTCGGGAGCTCCGTCATCACTTCCTAGCGTTAGCACATCTGCCCAAGCCCATGTGATATCGTTTTCCTCGTTACACATTTCCCTAGAAGGGTCAAAATAGTAGTACCGATCTCCCGCCCATCCTACATGTCGAGCTAGGTATTCCTCAAAACACTCAATGTAAAATGCAACACCCAAATCCTGGTTTATAAAGCATACCAGCCAATGCGCTTCCTCAACATCGTATTCCGTCTCAAAGTCGTCGACATCTATGTCCATGCGAGCGAACGTTTGGTCCGAGAAATATATCCTTAGCTCGTACAAGTAGAGTTGCGTAATTTGGTATGCCATTTTGTTACTTAGGCTTTAACAGTCTCTGCATAACACAAAAATTATTAGAAGTCCAAAATTCTTGAGCTAACAAGGAAGAATGTTCATGACACACAAATCATAGCTTACATATGCGCATATATATATATATAACTATACATGTATGTACAAGTAGTCTACTTCGTCATTTTGTTTGGGTCTCGTCTGGCTTCTCCCGTCCTAATATCACTTGAAATATGGTTTAACTCGAAGCGCGTTAACCTTCACAGGAGCATATTCTTCTCCTAAATCTTGAATTTGCATAGAACCATTGGAATTGAGTTCCACCACCTTAAATGGTCCTGCCCATCTTGTCTGTAACTTCCCCGGGAATTTATAATATTTACTATCGTAAACTAGCACCAAATCCCCTTCTTGAATCACATAGGTTTTGAGATTCTTATCATGCCTCTCTTTACGTCTCTTCTGAATAGCTTCCAAGCTTTGTTGTGCGATGAGTCTCTTTTCTTCCAGCTTGACCAATTGTATGTACCTCTCCTTTAATGACTCTTCCTCGCCCAACCTGGCTTCGATGGCCACTCTTAATGTCGGAACTTCTTTTTCAATGGGAAAGATGGCTTCCTCGCCATATACTAGAGAGAACGGAGTGCTCTTTGTCGTCACTCGGTAGGATGTTCTATACGCCCACAAAGCTTCCAGAAGTCTCTCATCCCAGTCTCTCCTATGCACCGCTACTGTTTTTGTCAGAATCTGTTCAAGGATTTTATTGGTGACCTCCACTTGTCCATTTGCCCTCGGGTAATATGGAGTGCTCTTTCTATGTTTGATCTTATAGAGTTCCATTAATTCTTCGATCAATTCATTGACAAAATGTGTCCCTCTATCACTTACTATTTCCAATGGGCATCCAAATCGAGTGATAATTTGCTCATACAGAAATTTCGCTACATCAACAGCTCGGTCAGTCTTCAGAGCTTTGGCTTCCACCCACTTGGTAACATAATCAGTACAGACCAAAATATACCTATTGGATCTTCGTCGTGAGGGAGGATCAATAGGCCCCACAAAATCAATTCCCCATTTCTCAAACGGCTTAAGAGCCAACACCGGCGTAAGAGGAGCAGCATGTGATAATGTGGGTTTTCCCATTCGTTGGCATTTGTCACACTTCTTACAGTATGCATAAGAGTCTTTGAACAATGTTGGCCACCAATACCCTGCTAATAAAATCTTTCTTGCTGTCAATTCACCAGCAAAATGTCCACCGCAAGGTTCGTCATGCAAAGCCCTCAACACTAGATTTGCCTCTTCTTCCTCGAGACACCTCCGATAAATGCTCTCATGAACAAAATATCGATAGAGTTGCCCCCCAATGATGCTATGATGCTTCGCCAATGCTAACAACTTTTGTTTCTCTCTCTTGCTTGCTCCTGGCGGATATTTAGTAGTGCACAAGAAATTCACCAAATCGGCATACCAAGGTACTTTCGCATCAACCTGGAATAGATGCCCATCAGGAGCATCGTCGAGCACACCAGAGGTTGGCTCCTCATCAACAATTCGAGATAAATGGTCGGCCAATATATGTGCTTTGCCTGGTCTGGTTACCACTGTGAACTGGAATTCTTGGAGAAGTAGCATCCATCTCATCAATCGCCCTGATAACTCTGGTTTATTAATGATGTACTTAAGGGCTTCGTGATCCACATAAAAAGTGAAATGCTTTCCCATCAAGTAATGCCGATATTTGTTCACTGCAAAGATCATCGACAAGCATTCCTTCTCTGTAGTCGTATAATTCCTCTCAGTGCTATTCAAATTACGACTTGCATAGTAAATAGGATGGTCCAACTTCTTTTCGTCGGCCTGGCATAGTACTCCTCCAACTGCAGTATGAGAAGCGTCGGTATGTACATGAAATTCCTTCGTCCAGTCAGGTGCTACCAAAATCGGTGCATTTATTAACCTCTCTTTGATCGAGTCGAATGCAACTTGACACTCTCCCGTCCACTGGTATCGTTGGTCCTTCCTCAAGAGAGTCGTCAGTGGTGCCGCTATAGATGCAAAATTTAATATAAAACGTCGATAATAATTCGCATGACCCAAGAATCCTCTGAGTTGTCGCAAATTTTGCGGAGGTGGAAGTTGTCCAATTTTCTCCACTTTGTCCTCATAATCCAAATGGCATCACCCGATATGCATACGTACCCCATTCTGTCGTGAAAGTAGTTTTGGATTGATCCTCTTCATGAATTTGGATTTGGTTGTACCCACTGAAACCATCCAAAAATGAGTACAATTTATGGCCAGCCACTCTATCCAAGATTTGATCAGTGAATGGCAAGGGGAAATGATCCTTCTTCGTGCGCTCGTTCAACTTCCGATAATCTATGCAAATACGGATTTTCTTATTTTTCTTTGGAACAACTACAATTGGTGATACCCATTCGCTGGATGCGATGGGATATATGAATCCTGCTTCCAATAATTTGGTCAATTCCAACTTGATCAATTCCGAGTAGACTGGATTCGTTCGCCTGAGTCGTTGACATATGGGTCGTGTGCCTTCTTCCAAGTCTATATAATGTTGGCAGATTTGGGGATCAATTCCTCTCAGATCACTGTATGACCATGCAAAGGCCTCGCTAAAATTTTTGAGTGTCGTTTTAATGCAGTCTCGTACTCCATCTGGTAGCTCTGACCCTACACTCAAGAACTTTTCTGGAAAAACTTCCCACTTTTCCGATTGAACTTCTCGCGAATAGTCTTTATTTCTCGATGACACTGTGATTGGAATGTGCTCTCCGATCAAACGTGCATGGTTGGCCAGTAAATCATTGTCTTGTTCTCTTTCGATTGAACCTAGTTTCTTCAATTCAGCTTTTGCGATGGCTTCCGACACTTTGGTCTTACTCTTCGCTTCCTTTTCCGATTCTCGACTTCTCTTTAGAATCTCTGCTTCTAGCATTCTAACTCTATCTCGCAACTGTTGCACTTCCATCATCGGAGCTAACTCTAGTTTTAATTCTTCTCTTGAAGTTCCCTTCTCCAGGGATTGAGTAACTTTGTTTTTACTTGTGTCTATACTCAACATGTAGCAATCAAATTTACTTGTATGTGTCAACCATCCTAGCAACTCCTGATCGGAATCGTCGTTATAGAGTAATGGATTTTTATACTCTCCCATCTTCGTCTCTTGATGCTTAAAGAGCTGCAAGTTGAACCCGTCTTGAAGCAGATTCTTGTAGGTGTCCGTGTTCAAAGAAAACCTAGCTCGTGCACTCTCGTGCCTTGCTTTCTCCTTCTCTTTCCTTTCCATCTCATCGACTATTATTGTCTTCTTCTTGTTGCTCGAGGGTGGGGATACTTGTATTTGAATCCGATCAGACTTTGGCCCTATTGAAATAAAGCCTGTGCGCCAGTCATGCACACATTCGGCTTGCACCAGCCAAGGTCGTCCAAGTAGGATCGAGAAGGTAGCCTCTGAGGTCCTTGGTCTTACTATCAGATAATCAACCTTAAACTCTAGACCGCCCACAACTGTACTTACATTTTTCAAAAGACCCGCAGGCTTCACTTGTGTTTGATCCGCCATTCTCAAAGACATCGGCGTCTCTTCCATGTGGTTGAGGCCCAAAGCTTTCATCATGAACTCAGTCATAAGGTTGACTGCGGCTCCACTATCTAATTGAGCACCAGGGACTGCATACCCTTTAATCTCAACCGTCACAGCTGGAGCATTTGAATCAATTTGCGTCGTAATACTTTGAATGATCCCTTGGACATCCTTATCTTGTCTATTTTTATCTCGAGTTTTCCTCGGCTTCTTAATATATTCGTTGTAGAATTGTTTCCTATAAACAGGTGAACATTTCAGCAATGTGCCGATGTCCAACGTGACTTCCGTGTCCGCAAGCAACTTTACAATATCTACTTCTTCCGAACTTTGTCTTTCCTTTCTACACTTCGGAGCCCTTAATCTTTCAGGGAATGGTGCTATGCCCGGCACAAACTCCTTGGTCACGGGTGGAAGAATCTCAATCTCTTCCCCATCCTCAAGCTCTTGCTGCTCAGCACATCCTCCAACTTGGTTTTCTACCTCTTCACGCTCAGCGATCTTTTCTTGACTCCCTTCTTCACCTTCGCCTCCTGGATTCTTTTTCGAGTACTCTTGAGTCCTTGTGACTACTGCTACAGTTGGATCTTTGTGTAATTTCTTGGCCTCGTAAGCATCCACAAAGTGCATTGACGAGCTAGAGCCTTCTTGAGGGTTCGGCGTCTTGAACACTACTCCGATCGTAGGAACGTGCTCTTGACCTCTCGATGTGGGATGCATCTGAGTATCAACATAGTTCGAGGACCCTACTGGTCCTTTTTCCTTGCCGGCGGCAGCTCTTCGTTTTGGACAATCCTCATCAAAGTGGCCCTCCCCACTACAGTACCTACATAGTGGGGTATAATCAATTGGCTTCTTTTCGTTTGGACATCTAGATTGAGTGTGGCCAAAGCCATGGCATCTCCAGCACTGGATTGGACCATCTCTTCTTTGATCATGCGCGGCTCCTCTTGGATAGTCTCCTCCTTGACCCTGAGCACCATATCCATAAGTCGGTCTGTTTTCCCAACGAGATGTAGGTGGTACGCTTTGAGCGGGCAATCCCGTGTAAGGTCTTTCTCTTGTATCTCCTGATTTCATAGTCCTTTCTTCATAGGCTCTCTTGTTGTAACATCGGTCCTCTGTGTGATTTGTTCTCCCACAAAAAGTACAACGCATCCTAGGTGGCGACCTATCTGTGAATACTCTCGAGACTGTAGGGCATTCTGAAGCCAAATGGCCGTAACCATGGCACTTCCCACACCATGTATTTGATCGAAACACTTGATTCGGGTTTGTTGTGACCTCTGGTTTTACTGTGTACGTCTCTTGAGTTATCGTGGCAGCTTTTATAGCTTGCGTGACCAATTCTAATATTCGTTCTTCGGTTAGCGCAGGCTTTACCTCGCCTGGCGTGCTAGTGGCAGCTACAAAAGCTGGGGTCGTCAATGCGGGACTTCCTTGGCCAGGATCTTTCATCGGTATGGTTCCTGGGCCTCCCATAGGCTCGTATAAGAGCTCCATCTTCCTTTGTTGGCATAATTGTACTTCCTCCCAAAGCCTTGCTTGTTCCTTAGCATCCATTAAGGTCGCAGGTCTTGTCAGGCTGATATGTTGTTGCGCCGTAGGATCTCTCAATCCCGAAATGAATCTTCGCTTCAATGTCTCATCGTTCGGGGCATTCGCGCCCATCTTTCTTACTAATGTTTCCATTCTCTGAATATAGTTGTCGATGCTCTCATTGACTCCTTGTCGCAAATAATCCATTTGTTGGGCCAATCTGTCTTGGAAGCCTTGTCGTCGAAACTTTGCCAAGATGGCTTCCTTAAGCATCTGATAAGTTCCACGTTCTTGTGGTCTCCCAAGCCCTCTTACTCTCATGCACTCTCTTTTTCTCTAACTTTCTCACTCACAACCCCACTCTTGCACTCTTCCACACACTTCTCCACACTCTCTCGTTCACTCATGCCTACACTCTCTTTCAATCTTTTCTCACTCTCTCATGTGCTTCCACATGTCTCCTCTCTTCCCTTTCACTTTCCCTTCCTACCTCACTTTTTCTTTTACACTCAACCATGCACACACCCCCACTTTTCTATTCTCTCACACACACTCTATTACATTATCCCACTAACACACCGATGTTCACTCACTTGCTACCTATCTTTTACACACTCTTCCCGCACCTATAATCATGCATGCGCATACCCGCCCCACTTGCCTTCACTCTCACGACCGCTCACCCACATACATCTACCCTCTCATGCATTCACACTCACACACCCATGTATACACTTATGCCTACATGCGTACACGGCCTCATCCTTCCCCCTTTTCTCTTATACTCACACTTCTCTTACACCCAAACACACACATGCACTTACACACACATACAGACATTCACCCTCTCACCCCCTAGCATCCACCCCTCTCACTCTTCTCACTTCGCCCCTTTCTTCCTCTCCTCTCATTACCTTCAGCTTTCCTCTAACGCGAGTTGGAGCAATTCTCATGTCCTTTTCCTTCGTGGAACGTTTTTTCTTACTATCTCGAATTACCCCATCAGAAGACATTCCTTAAAATCTTTAGGCATTACATTGTAGATGGTGTGCATCGCTGTAGACTCCCACAAGATCAATGACATCCTCTTACCATGACATATCAAGATGAATTCATTGTCCTAGCACGAAATGATATTTTGAATGCCCAAAGAATTTGGTATCAATCATTGTTCAATGTAAACATAATTCACCAAGTACTAACGCATAAGCAAATCTGCACAGTTGACAGCAATGCTACAATCGGCTGAATTCCAATATGCTACCATCTAAGTTCAAGAGCAATTTAAAACCTTTAAACTGAAACATCAAGTACATTGTCGAGCACAAAAAACATGGCCCACCTCGAAAGCATTCAAGTTTGTGACACAGAGCAACCACGGTTTTTCTCCCTTCCCACTATTTCCATTCCTACTTGTCTCTGCTGCCACGTAAATTTAAACGGAATGGACACACCCACAGGGAATTAGTATCATCTGAACTTGGATTCTTATATTAAAAGGAGGGCAGTGTCATAAGGCATCAGATTTTGCTGATTTCTCTCATGTGAACCCGTTGTACTGCAATGAGGCTGTGAACATGCTATGCAAAACAACTAAACAAGAGAAGCTTCCCCCAAATCATGTATCCATAGAAAATTTTTTAATTTCACATATAACATTATTTCTAATAGCGTTCACAGTCAACTGAAGAGATAGTTAACGGGCGTAGACAAAGATTTGCTAACACCAATAAATTGCTTTCATCAAAGTTGCAAATTAGTTGTTCATCATGAAAACAAATAACTTAAAGGTCATATTACCTTCTGCATCCATCCTCTCCCCATAATACTCCACTTTACCAATCTGTGCCGACAACAGTTCAGGTCGTTCTTTCCTCTTCTTTATGTGTATACTTTCTTTGGATTCTTATTAACAGCGATTAGCACACTTCTTCCATCCAGTCGCTACTCTCTCTCTCTGAATTCATCTTTTCCCACACCATTCATACCGCCATGCTTTTCTCATTCCGTTCAAAATCTGTCGATCCCTCTCTGCTACAGGTTGTACATTTCTGAGGACGAGTACAATTGCACAACCACCATATCACCATGAAGACAAAGAGAACAACTCCTCAGATGTCGATCTCATCTATGCACATCATAGGATGAGCCTCCATAATGGCTATATATGTCTCCCTTGCAAAATGAAACCTGCAAAACTGCGCAATCGTGCCAACACACCAAGAGCACACCAAGACTTCTTGATAAGCACTGGCTCATCCCTTGTTCTCCTTGTAGAATATCCCTTCCTTCCAAGACTTCTGTCTCTCTCCTCGACCCGGGTCTCTTCTACCTCCTGCTCCCAGCAGATGAAGTAAAATTCTGAGCTAAAGAAAAGAAAAAGGGATGCAATCTTCTTGCCCGCTTTTCTCTCCCCAGACAGAGAGAATGTGAAGGCGTATATTTGCAAAAGCCTCCCGATGCTTGAAAAATGGCAACCCCCCCTTTGAAGATGCGCCAGCACCCGCCACAGCCGCCCACTCCTTCTGGTGCGCTCGTCAGACTGGCAGCATAACGGGCCTCCCTCCCCAAAATTTAAGAGAATAGGGTCAATAAGAGCAGCGCTCTCGCCTCTCCTTCTTGTTTTTTTTTTTTTTCCTGTTAGAACAAAAGGGAGGCAAAAAAAAACAAAAAATCGGTAGCCCTCCAGGTGCTCTTGCAAAGGCCACTCTTTATTCTCGAGCAGACAATTGAGGCTCCAATGGAAAAAATTATCATTTTTCTCCCAGCCAGCATTTTTTGAAGCCTTTCTTTTATCATGATAATACAGTCCAATCTAGGTAAAATGCATAAGATTGAACCATTGGTCTAAGAATAGGACCTGAGTCATCTTGCCAGTCTATTCCTCCACTATGGATTATTACTTGGTTTGAGCTATCACGTCCACAATCTTTTGCCGATACCTCCATAATGATAATGATTGATGGGCTTGCCTTTCATAGAGTTCCAAGATTCTCCAAGAACACTGCTCGTGCCCACATGCACTAAATCTTCACCAAAATACATTTGGTCAGCTTGTACAATTGAGTTCTTGAACTTTGTCGCTGGTGGGTTTTGATTCCATCAACACGATCTTCATTGGTCACTCTAACTTCCACATAGTGACCTTTTGGTTTGACAAATATGGCTTGATCAAAGTTGAATTCCATTGCCTTCTCTCTGGTACTTGTCAGAAAACCATAGCTGCCCCCTTCATTTCTTTCTATAGAACTGCCTAATCTTTGGAATCTTCCTCAATGGAGTACCCATCGCAACACATAAATGTGCACCAAGTGAGTTTATCTCAGCTATCCACTATGTGAGAGTGTGCGTAGCACATGCAAACGTGAGTTAAGCTCCAAGAAATAAAATTTCCTTGATCTCCATGCTGCAAAGATACTCGATAGTTGTAGCCCTTGTTCAATATATTTTGATGCCTTCTTTGTATACTATAAGCACCGCTATGCAAAGCTGCTACATTTCCATGCTGATCACCCAGCAACTGGACCTCTAGTAACAATGCCCGACACAAAAACAATAGGGTGTCGAGCCTTAAGTCCTTATTTCTTGAGTTACATGCCAGGCGGATCAGGTAAAGTCCCAATATTTCTTGCGAAAGGTAGGAAAAATATTTATAAAGGACCAGACGCAACCAAAACAACCAACAAATATAGCCAACGAGCCAAGAACATACATCTATGCAACCCCATGTGTTTCGTTTCGGTTTCGTGCCCTTCCTTCGAAATTTCAATTCAAGAGGATGTGGCTTGGTTTTTGCAGCTAATGTTAATCTCATTGAAAAGTGAGCTGCAGGATGTGTACCCATTATTCTGTTTGCAAATTGACATGACAATAGTCCAAGTCACCACATTTTTTCTTCAAGTCCCCTGAATATTTTCATTACATCATCAACACTGCCACACTTGCCATACATAGAGATAAGTGCATTTGCAACCAATACATCATTTCCAAGCAGAAGTTTTGTAGACATGAGTGCAATCTCCTTTCATCCAATTGATTAACTTTTCAAGTACCTGCAATCAAACAAATTTCCCTGCCAAATACAACCACATTAGGGCATAAAAATCAACCATTTTCGGAGCTAACAACTTGTATGAGCTTTTTGAAAGTAATCTAAAGAACACCATTGCTTCTCACTCTTTGTCTTGCCTTGTGTGCGCGTGTGTGTGTATGTGTGTGCATGTTAGTGTGCTTCTCACTCACGCACTTGTGCCTTCACTTGCTCGAGGTCTTCATACCATCCTAACGTCTTCCCGGATTGACATTAAAGGAGGTGCTACTCATCACTGAGCTACACCAAATTTTGGCACCGTTGCCGGGGATCGAGCTTTGAGGACGAGCGTGTGATGGTAAGACGTAGAGTTGACGCGTTGGAGTCATAGGTATTTTCTTCACTTTTATCTATTTTCTTTTGTTTTTCTCATCACCAGCATCATCCTCACCATCTCCCACATCCATCTCCATCATCGCGAAAAATTTCAGTTTTTGGTCATATCATCCCACCCATACCATTTCCCTCATTTCGCTTGTGAGAGAGAGCGAGAGAGCGTTTGTGTGCTTGTGATTTTCTGTGTTTTTTGAGATTTTCTACAGGAATCAGCATCCCCAGCAGCTGCACCAGCTCCAGCAGGTAAAAAATTTGATTGTGCAGGTCCCGAGGCGTTGACCTCTGTCAATCACGACCGACAAAAAAAATGGTCTTTTTGCTAAACAAAGTACATAATCATGATCTACATGCCTAGAGCTTCCCAAATGTGTGCTTGAAATTTTAAAATTACTCAGATTTCTGTCAATCGCGATCGCTCTGTCAATCGCGACCGACAAACCACGACGGACAGACCTGTCAATCGCGATCGACACGTCAATCGCGACCGACAGAGTCAACGACCGATTGACCATGACTGACAGAACCTACGTGTGACACGTGTCAATCGCGATCGAGCCATCAATCGCGATCGACCAGTCAATCGCGACTGACAGCCCCGACGGACCTGTCAATCGCGACCGACACAGTCAACGATTGCTTGACCACGACGGACCCTCGCGAAGGACCTATCAATCGTGATCGACCCATCACGACCGACTGGAAATCCGAGCCACGTGTCAATCGCGATTGACCCATCAATCGCGACTGACAGCCGGGACGGACCTGTCAATCGCGACCGACACGTCAATCGCGATTGACCTATCAATCGTGACTGACAGAGCTTGCGAACGCGATTGAAGGGCAAATTTGGCCAAATTTTTAGGGAAAAAAATGGTGGTCTAATTTTTGGCAAATTGTGGGGAACTTTTAAGGGTTCATCATTGCATTGTGAGGTCATTACACAAAGTATTTCGAGAAGTCCTGTTTGCCTGCTAACCTGTTTAAAATCCTGATTTGGCCCCAAAACCCAGAATGGACATAACTTCCTCATACGAAATCCGATTGCGGTGATTTTTGTTTCGTTGGAAAGCTCGTGGGGAATACAACCAAAAGTTCAACTGGTTACGCTAGAATTAATGTCAGGATTATTAGATAGGATAATTTGAAGTTGACCATATCCGAGGGTAGGAAAAAATTGAGGGTCCCTTGGGATTGTTTTCCATAAAGGCAAAAGGCAATTGGGTCTGTGAATTACATGCATGAAAGTGATCTGTCTGTCATCTGAATTCGATTCTTGAGCTAATTGTGGACTTTTTCAGGTTCTTTGAGAGCATCGAAGGGTACTCGAAGCAAGAGTAAGTGCAATCTTGGGAACACGCTCCCTGGGCATACAAGGGCAACCAAGGGAAGAAACTTAAGGTTGGAACTTCTCAACACCCTCTGTCAATCCCTAGCATAGGCTAAGTACGGATAGAGGTTTTGGTTAATTAGGAGCGCATTAAGAACAACCAAGTCCAAGAACTCTAATCACTCAAGTGCAAGTGCTATGAGATTACAATTGCGAAACAACTTAAGGAAAAGAAATTAAATTGAGCAACCACACTCAAAGTACGATAAAAACTTAAGTGTTCCTTGCGACGAAGATTAATTGGACAAGAAGTGACACCCTAAGAGCAATTAAAAACGAACAAGTGACTGATACCAAAGAGCTCAGCAACGCAAAGTGTACTCGGGAAAAATTGGGATTATTCAATTGGGCTTATGAACCTTAGATCAGGTCGACACCTAGGGAGAGATAGACAAAGTCTTAGATCGTCAGAGGCTAGCGTCAATCATACTGCTAGGTCTTGGGCCCAGCAGTTGAGCCATCATTCGTATTACCCTAGCTCTGAGACTAGTGAGTCTGAGATGTCCCACGGTATGGAGAGACCTACAGGAAGCTCCGGGGTGCCGTATTTACATAGGGTGGAAGGCCCTTACAAGATGCAACTCGAATACCTTAGGACCAACCGATTAGGTGCTAGCATCTATGAGGACGGCCTAGGAAGATCCGTGGTCCAGATTAAAAACCCTGACCAATCCATTGGACTAGAACATCCAGCTATCAAGTTTGAAAACGGAGCATACTTAGACAAGGAAGGGACAATATATGTAGTCACCAGTCACCTAGATAGGACAGATGAATTTGGGAATGTGGTCCCAGAAACGGACTTAGGCGACCTAGAACAAGGAAACATGGGTGTAGAACCTAGAACCCCCCGAGGTAAGTCTGTTCTCACTAGGATTATCACACCAGAGTGGATTCCCCAAGACAATAAGAGCATAGATCTACTCCTGAACCGAGAGACTGATGAAGCCTTTTGGAGATATAGATCTAATCAGCCAAGTGAGGTAGGAACAATCATGATGTATGAGTTCAAAGATCCTGATAGCCCAGGTAGAGTGACCTGCTTAGATCACGCTTCAGAGAGGATCTTTGTGGTTACAGAAAATGATAGGCATGCTTACACTTGGAAAGGTGAATTCATTTTCCCCCAACCAAGATCGAATGCGTCATTTGGTCACCAAGGAGCTGGAACCTCCCACACTCATGGAACTCAAAGAGACAGGCATAGAGATAGACCAGAGGTAAGCTTTGCGAACCCAGTGGGAAGAGACAGAACGAGAACAGAAACAAATAGAGTGGAACCTGAAGGACTTAGAGCCCCAAGGAATCAGAGGAATGCTGACGATTTCCCTCTGCCAAGGCCTAGGGAACACGCCAGGATTCTGAGACCGACTCAGTTAGTTAAGTCCATGAAGAATCATTTCGATGGCACAGGAGACCCATATGATCATGTGGCCGAGTTTAGGCAAGTCTTGAGAGCTGAACAAGTTGAGGACCTATTCCCGCAATATAATGCCTTTGGTCTAACACTTAGGAACACAGCCCTTACGTGGTTTCAACCATTGAATGAGAGACAGTTCAGGAGCATAGACCAACTCTTAGAGGCTTTCATCACCGAATTCTCTAAAAGTGGCATAAGGCATAATACTTCCTCATTGATCTACAGCTTCAAGCAGACCCCCTAGGAGACTGTGAGACTTGCAGGAAGAAGATTTAGGCAATATCTTGAGAGATGCCCTGTTCCTGAGCTACCTACACCTGCCAAACAAGTGGCTTTATTCTTGGATGGATTGCTAAGTACAAAGTTGCGATCCTATGTGTACTTGAAGGACCCTAGGACTATAGAAGAGTGTGTACGCATGTGCATTGACATTGAGGATAACCTAAGGGAGGAGTTAGAGCTTTCCAAAATCTACAGAGATTCAGATAGTGCCTCTAGCCTCTCTTCCTCGCAATCCACATCAATTGAGGAGCTTGCGGAGAAAGTAGCTCAAAAACTAGGTGTCTCTAGTAAACAAATGCCTAGATTTGCCCCAATAAAGAGGTGCTATACTTGCGGTGGTGACCATATGGCGAACGCATGTCCCATCATGGCTCAACCCCAAGTGAATCCTAGCAGCAAATATTGCACCATAGAACGGAGATACACAAATCACACAGCACAAGATTGCCCGTACAATAAGCAAGCAGTTAGACAAACCTACCCTCAGCCCTATCCACAACAGGGAAGATACCAGAACCAGTACCCCCCACAACAATATGGTAGACCGCAGCAACCCTATCAACAACCCTACCAGAACCAACAAAGGCCACAGCCTGTGTTAGCTCAACAACCTCCAACCCCAGCTAATGTGATTCCTGTAAAGTATGCAGCAGCTGAGGAAAATTTGAATAGAGCTATAGTGCCAGTAACACCACTGCTCTCAAAAAGTGACCCAAGTGATCATAGCTTTGATTCTACACATATTGATAGTCCACAGGCTTACTACATGCAATCTCCTGAACATGGTGAGTCCTACTACAGTGAAGAACCAGGCGAACCTAGTTGGGAGCTAGAATACACAAATGTAATGTACACAAACCCTAACTCTAGGCCCCAGCCTCGGTAGGTAAGACCCCCATTCCCTAGAGGACCATGCTACAGATGTCAGGGAGATCATCTCATTCGTGACTGCCCCTTACCTCCACCTACACAACCCCAGTCAGTAACAATACAAGGCTTTTGTCAAGACTGCGGGAAGGAGCATCTCTTACGAGATTGCCCTAAGAATCCTAATAATATGCCAAAAATAACTCCAATTAACGTTATTGGCTTAGTAGTAGACTCTACAGGAAGTGTGACGTCCACTGCACCAGTACAGGTAGTCACTAGAGCCCAGGCTTTGCAACAGAACCCAGGGATAGGTCAAGAGAAGAGTGCAGAGGTTAGTGAAACCGAGAGTATAGCCAAGAAGCGGTCGAGAGCATGGAGGGATAGTCGAGAAAGAATGAAAAGACCATGGTCTAAAAATATGAGCGACTTAGAAGAAAGCATAAGAGAAACAAAAGCCAAAATTGTTGAACTCACCTCTCAAACAAACTCTCACATACCACCACCACCCTCACTTCCATCACCATCTAACCCACCAGCTGTCCACCTACCTCAGACCATACCACCACCCCCTAGAGGAGGATCAGTGTTAGCTGACCCCACTCCTGAAGACATAGACATGATGCTTAAGGCATATCAGGCCAGAATCCAAGAAGGGCCAAATGTGACGGATCATGACAAGTGCTACCCTAGAGCTGACCTAGAGATAGAGAGAACCAAGCTATGTGCGAAAATGGTCGCATTGGCTCAGACCATGTTTGAAGCCAGTCGTCGTTTCAACTACTCAGGCTCAGCTAAGACACAATTGCACTTGGATGGACTCCTAGAGAAGTTAGAGAGTATAATTGCAAGATCTGCCAAGGAAGAAAAAATTCAAGAAAGAGATGAGGCAAGCAAAAACATAAGCCATCCCCCACAGGAAGCTTATGTGCCCAATTCCACTGAACCAGACACCTCCTCCTCTATGAATAGGTTCACTCCAGAATTCCTGCGAGAGATTCAAGAAGACAAATGGGCTAAAGAAAGTGAAGCCCCTCCTCCCCTTGAACTTGTGGATGACACGCAACATCAATTCCCACAGGATATTCCTTCCATTTATGGAGAGCAAGAGAGCAACCAGTCCCAAGAGAGATTAGACTTTGAGTCTAATTCTTTACAGGAATTACCCCATTTCACAGGCCCATGGGAAGCCAGGTCGACCTGTATGAGAGCACCCACCGTCATGGTAAGAAACGAAGACTCAGTCATACCTAGGAATACGGAGGTAATGAAAAACACTAAAGTGCAGTGCAACCTCACTTTAGAAGAGCTACTCAAAGTTAGGCTAGAATTATGGAAACATGTAGCCAAACAAGTACCAGAGATAGCAAAACCTCATTCCCAGGTAGGTTCTCATAGGACAGTGCCAGAAATTCCTCTAGATAAGATAGGAGACATGAGTGAGGGCGAAGAGGGAAACACATATCTTCCTATCACCCATCAAGGATACACCACCAAGGCCATTCTAGACTCAGGTGCAGGAGTTTCGATTGCTACCACTTCCCTATGGAAGCGTTGGGGCAAGCCAGCACTCAGGCCCACTAGGATGAAATTGCAAATGGCCGATGGTCACATAGAGAGACCCTTAGGGCTATTAGAAGGAATAACTCCACATGTGGTGTTGAGTTCGAGCATACATTTGCTATATGTGATTTTAGCAAAAATCATGCCTATGAAATGATCTTGGGACGACCTTTTATGCGACAGTTGCAAGTGGTACAGGACTGGGGAACCAATTCCTTGTACCTGCAACACTTAGGTGTTACGACCAAAGTGAATCTCAAAGATTACTCTCATAGAGATGTCCCTCCTATCCAATGGAATCCCCTCCATAGAGCCAAAGATGATACAGAATCGGTGCATTCCATAGGATCAGGATCCTCATGGATGCATGAAGACACCCACTTATGGATGTGCAAAGTAGCGGTAGAAGAAGAGAAGAGAGAAAAAGCCAGAGAGGTAGGTGCAAAAGAAACACATAGATCAATTCAAGACCCAGCCTATGCACCTGTAGTCTTTCCTGACGAAGAATTTGAACCCCACGGTTGGGCAGAAATCCTAGCAACAATGGATGTAGCCATCAATGAAGAACAATGGACACCTCACTGTGATGAAGATGGCTATGACATTTCCATCTTCTCCATAGAGCCAATCATGGGAGAGGCAGTGTTAGAAGAGTGTGAACCTAGCCCTTATGCATTTGAGGATGCAAGTGACTCTGATCTAGATTCAATCATCATGGACCCACCTTTTGCATCAGATGAAGAATACTTCTATGAAGTAGAATTTCAACCCCAGAGGTATGGAGAGCTTACAAATGATGTAAGGCTAGCCACACATGTGACCCCGAAGGAAGAAGGAAAGAAAAGAAAGAAGAGAGAAGTCACACCAGAAGAGGAAGAATCTTTGTTTGAGGTCCCGGAAAATTTTAAGAAGTATGAGATAGATGACAGGAGAGTCATGATCAAAATGCCTAAACGAGAGGCGCAATCAAGGGAGGCCTATGATAACAAAGAAACCACCAAGAAAATAGTGGTAGCCGTGGAAGAAGGAGAAGAGAGATGCACGTACATAGGCCATGACCTGACGGAAGACGAAGAGCATGAATTGATAGCCTTGCTAAGAGAATACAGAGATGTATTCGCTTGGAGTTACAAGGATTTGAAAGGCGTGGACCCTGACATATGCTCTCACACTATCCCCATGACCTCAGATGCCAAACCTTCTAAGCAAAAGCCATACACATATAATGATAATTATGCTGCTAAGATCAAAGAGGAGATAGATAGACTGGTTGAAGCTAGATTCATCTATGAAATTGAGCACACTGAGTGGGTATCCCCCATCGTAGTGGTGCCCAAGAAAAATGGAAAGCTGCGTGTATGCATTAACTTAAAGAAGGTCAATGCAGCCACCATTCGAGATAACTATCCGCTTCCTATCACAGAACATCTCTTAGAAAGAGTAGCAGGCAAGGAAGTGTACAGCTTCCTTGATGGATTTTCGGGCTACAATCAAGTAGCCATAGCTCCAGAAGATTAGCACAAGATGGCTTTTGCCACTGAATGGGGCATTTTTGCCTTTAGAGTAATGCCATTTGGGTTTACCAATGCACCAGCTACCTTCCAGAGGCTGATGTGCCATGTATTTAAAGAGTTCCTGAGGAAGAACTTAGAAGTCTATGTTGATGATCTCTGTGCTCATTCCAACATTAGACAAACCCACATTCCTGAACTCAGACAAATTTTTGACAAATGTAGAGAATATCAAGTCTGCCTAAACCCAGAAAAGTGCCTTTTTATGGTCAGGCAAGGCAAGATTCTAGGACACATAGTTTCAAAGAATGGCATATCCACTGATGAAGAGAAAGTGAGAGCCATAGCGGAGCTACCTAGGCCAAAGAATGTCAAGGAAGTACAAGCTTTCATGGGGCATTGTGGTTATTACCGACGGTTTATACACATGTATGCCATCATAGCAAAGCCTCTGTATGGACTTTTGACTAACTTTGAGTGGACTGATGAATGTGAGAATTCCTTCCAGGAGCTTAAACGAAGATTATGTTCAGCACCAATCTTGACCACACCAGATTGGAACAAGCCATTCCATGTTCATGTGGATGCTTCCAATTATGCTATTGGATGTGTACTTGCACAACCTACGGGTGAAGGTAATATGGATCTTCCAATTGCCTATGTTAGTAGACAGTTGAATGCAGTTGAACGAAACTATACCACCACTGAGAGAGAGGGATTAGGCATGGTATATGCAGTTAAGAAATTTAGACACTATTTGCTTGCAAACAAGTTTAAATTTTTTACTGACCACCAAGCATTGTTATATCTTGTGAACAAGCCATGCAATATAGGCAGATTAGTAAGATGGTTTCTCTTACTAATGGAATATGATTTTGAGGTTGTGGTAAGGAAAGGGAAGACCCACTTAAGAGCAGACCATCTCTCTAGGCTCACATCGGGAGAAGCCCCACAAGGAGTATCAGATGACCTTCCTGATGCTTACTTGTTTAATTTGGAAGTGGTGCTGCAGTGGGCTAAGCCATTAGTGCCAGTATTGACATACGGGCCTAACCACCCAGTAATAGCCACACAGGATAGAGAGGTAGTAAAAGCCCAAAAGTACCACATCATGGCTGGAAGTATGTACAAGCACACAGATCAAGGGATCTTGGCTTGTTGTGTGGAAGAGGATGAGTATGCTAAATGGTTGCAATTAGCACATGTAGGTGCATTAGAGCAACACTACTCAAAACAACGAACCCTACAGACCCTGAGGAGACTAGGAGTGCATTGGCCGACTATGGAAGCTGATGTCCAGAAGTTGTGCAAGGAATGCCCAATCTGCTGCACTAAACCACCTGTGGAACATGCCACTCTTTATCAAGTGTCCATAGTGCCAGATTGGAGTGAACCATTAGTAGCCTTCTTGAGGACGAAAACATTTCCCCAAGATATGACGCTGACGAGACAAAGAAGTCTAGAACAAGAAGCCCTAGATTACTCACTCATTGGTGATAATCTATACAAGCGTGGTAAAGATGGTTACCTGAGACTATGTGTCCGTGAGAGCGAGTATCTCAAGATCTTGGAAACTGCTCACCAAGGTGTAGCAGGAGGACACTTTGGACCAGATCGGGTGATAAGGGCAATACTATTTGCGGGCTTCTGGTGGCCGACCCTTCACATGGATGCACATACCTATGTGAAACGGTGTGATGTCTGTCAGAGAACTCAGTATCCTATACGCAAGGATGAGATGCCACTGAAACCTATGATGGGTGGAGGTGCATTCTCTAAGTGGGGAATAGACTTTGTAGGTCCTATTAATCCCCCAGCCAAGGGTTCACATGCTGAATACATCATCGTTGCCACAGACTATCTAACAAAGTGGGTTGAGGTAAAAGCTACGACAAAGAACGATGCTCAGACAACTGCTAAGTTCCTATTTGAGAATGTGTTCACAAGATACGGGCTACCTATAGAGCTGGTAAGCGATAGAGGCACCCACTTCTTGAATGAAGTGATTGAAAATCTGCTCCAAGAGTTCTTGGTAGTACATAAGAAGTCTGCCCCCTATCACCCACAAGCTAATGGCCAGGCCGAAAGCACAAACAAGATTCTATGCAATGTGCTTACCAAATTGGTGAATAATAAACGCTCTGATTGGGACAAACAGCTACATCATGCTGTTTGGGCATACCGAGTGGCCTATAAAACGGTACTCCAAGCCACACCCTTTCAGATGGTATTTGGCCAAAATGCGGTGCTACCTTTGGACTTCTTGATTCCCACATTGAGAGTAGCACAGGAGCATGAGTGGACGGGCCATGAACTCTCTTCGAGAATTTTTTACCTTGGACGATTAGGTGAAACCAGACTAAGAGCTGCAGCAGGAATATATGCAGCTAAGAAACGACAGAAGGCGTACTTTGATGCCCATGTTAAGGATAAAGGATTAAAGGCCGGAGACCTAGTTTTAGTCTACACTTTGAAGCAACATGCAAGAAAATTAGAGAAATGTGGCTATGGACCTATGATCATAAATAGGATCTCTACGAGTGGAGCAGTACAACTAGCCACCTTAGAAGGTGATATTCTTCCGAGCTACATCAGCGGGTGCAGAGTCAAGTTGTATCGGGAACCTCTCACAGAAGAAATGCTAAGTCGACTCAACACTGCTAAGAAACGCAAAGAAGAAGAAAAACGAATTCGAGAAGAAGCTCAAGCAGAAGCTTTAGAACGCATCCGGAAAATGAAGTTGAGGAGACAGGGTAGAGAGCAACATAGGGCAGATGCATATGCAGATCAAGAATATCATGTGGCTATGTGTGAAGTTTCAGGTATCAGCTCTCATAGGATAATTGATGGACGTCCCTTTATAACCTTAGAGATAGGACAAGGAAAGAGTGCAAGGACTGTAAGAGCCTTGATTGACTCAGGTGCAGCCACTAGTGCGGTGAGGCTTTCTTACTGTCGAGAATTGAAACTAAAAGTCAATCTTATAGAAGCATATCTTATAGGATTGGGAGGTGTGGAAACCCCTTGCATGGGCGAGGTGGAACTTCCCCTCTCCATTCAAGATGTTCCAATGACAGTTAAGGTACTAGTGTGTCAAGATGAGGATCTCACTGAGCCTCTGGTCTTGGGTCAAGACTGGATCTATGACCATGCAGTCAACTTAAACCTAAGAAGTGGACTTCTTCAGGTATGGGTAGGTGAATCAGAGTCGAATTACAGTTGAGTTAGATAATGGAGCACTCAAGGAACTAGAAAAGGCACATACTCCTGGTCCTTCCAGGGGTACACATGAAGTTGACCATACTGTTCTTGTCCAAAGCTATGTGATGCAGAGGAATGGAGATCTCAATAAAGAAGTCAAGGCCTCGACGGAACTCCCTTCTTTTTCAAAGGCCAGAGGGAGGCAGCAACCAAAGGTAGATCAATCACTGAAGACTACCTATGCTGGAGGCCAAAAGAACGTGCGAAGCAGAATGACTCAGCCATTGAAACAATTGTGGGTGCGAAAAGGAGAGCGGCCTATGACCGTCAAGCGACAACAATCATCTCAACTTCCTATTAGTAATCAGCGACATGATACTAATAAGAAGACTTCCCAAACTTCTTTTGAGAAAGTGAAAACTATCTGGGTACCCAAGAAGTCGATGAAGGCTGGCCCACAATCAAGACAAATTTGGGTGCCTAAGGCTTGCTTGCGGGCTCAACATGTCCCGCACGAATCACATCATACACGACAGGGTTCACTCACTCAAGGAGCCGTTACCCACTCTTGTTTAATATGCACGAACACACAGTCACCTAGAAGCACGCATAGACTCACTTGTAAATGGGTCCCAAAAACGCATCATCCCCAAGCAGAATTACTCATAAAACCCTCCAGAGTCTCCACAAAACCAAAACCGAAAGCCATCCATTGTGTTTGGCAACCTAAGACTTGTAATAAACCCCCGAACCCCATTTGTAAATTCATCTCCACTTGCTAACTACATCACTCATACACTGCATCTTTCCATCTAGCTCCTAGGACTATCCATTCATTAACTACACACACAGTCATCGAGCACTCACTGACCCACTAACCCATTACTCACTTCATGATAATGTTGTAATGAGGACAAAAAGTGTTCTATCTTGTCCATTACAATATTAATGCATGATCTATATGCTCACAGAACCAACAAGCAAGCAATAAAAATGGTAGAAGCAGGAGGCACCAGTTCCCAGGCAGGGTCTAGCGCACAGATTGTGGACATTGAAACCCTCCTCCTGGAACCACCACTCACCGAAAGACCTCAAGAACTTCAAGCTGTGCATGTTCTCCCGATTCAAGACCCTCCTCAGGGACACACTTCTCAAGTGGGGAAACACGCTCATTGGTTTAGTGATGTCGCAGGGCCATTGGGGGATGGCACCTACTTCTGGGAAGTAGAAATTGAGTTCAATGGCAGATGGGGACATTACCATTTCTTCACTCGCAAATTTGAAAACTATCAGAATGCACAAGTAATGCAATCGGTTTGGACCAAAGCGGGATTGGATAGCTACTTCAGAGCACATTTTCCTAAGCCAGATTTTCTTCGCTGCTCCTACTTTATCAGTACCATCACTCCTAGCAGGGCCAAGGGAGGCGATAGTACTTTTGTGCTACCCTCACTATTTCCAGGCCACGAACTCAAGAGATTCAAACTGACCCTCAATTTGGTACGAGCAGCATTGAACATGCAAGGAATGCATATTCCAACTGAGAAAGAACTAATGGTTCCAGGCAGGATGAAGCATAAGGATCTCAACAAATTGAAGGAAATGGTCGCAATGACACCTACCATTGCTCTACACCTACAAACTATCATGCAACATTTTGCTTTTCCTGCCCAAGAACGGTTCACTATGCCACCAAAAAAGATATGGTTCAGCTTGTACTTGGCGGAGACAGAGAACCTCACCATCAACATACCGCACTGGATCATCAATCAAATACACCTAGCCCATCAACGGTGGAATAAGAAACAGAAAAATGTACTTCATGGATGTTGTGCTCTCACAAGAATAATTTACAGGTGCTTAGCATATGACGTGCCCATTCAAAGAGCACTAGTATGGTCCAGGGCCCAAGAGTTCCAAAGACGACTATCAACGGCGGGCCCTCCATCGAAGAAGATGAGAGGGGGAGTTCAATTACCATGCGCTCAACCAAGGGGAGCCACTACCACACCCGAGGTGACTCCTCCACAAACGAGGCGTGTCCGACCATTCACCATTCGCCTACCCAGACCAAGTGCAGAAGGACCCAACCTGGTGTTTCCTCCTATTCCTTCAGACTTGGAGTTCCCTCAAGGTTACACCCTTGCTGATCTAACAGATGAAGAAATCGCCCGTTTGATCAATGAATCTAACCTGGAGACAGAAGAGGAGCAGACCCAAGAACAACAACCCACGACTACAACTTTCGCCCCGACCCAACCGGGAGTAGTAGAAGTAGAAGACGATGAAGAAGAGACAGAAGAACAAGAGGCACATGAAGAGTATGATCAAGAATATGAAGAACTTTCAGAACTAGCAAGTGCTCTGGCATACTCAGCCCAAATAAAAAGATTATACGAAACCATGAAGCGGGTCCAAGAGCAACACAAACTGTCGCTCGAAACAGGAAAGATGATCATGAGTCAAATGTTAGCTGAGGAAGGTGTGGAGGACATGTTCATCGAATCAATGAACCTGCATGCTGACGCAGTGGGTTTAGATGAGGCTGTTCATGCAGCCATGACTTCTATTCATCGATTTGAGAAGAGGGTGCCCACCCGTCCCATGCGATCTGGCAAACAAATACACATCAATGTATCAGAACCAGGAGGCAACACACAAACAGAAGAACATCAGGAGGAACCACTCTCACCACCCACCTCACCTCTCAATACACATGTCACCTCACCACCTGACACTACCACACCTATTTCTGCCATTACCACAGTCGTCATGGGAATTCCTCTCTCTCCCGAAATCCAAGTCGGAGGAGTTACCATGCCCACCTACACAACACTCTTCACAAATATCACATCCACCCCACCCACTGTTCCTATATTTACAGTCACACACACATTCGACACAATGGAGACATCACCAGCCACAGCACCACTCCCACCCCCCACACAATCTCAATCTCCCATACCCCCTCCACCTACCTCACCACTTGACTCCACAGCATTCACAACTCCCTTCCCCTTCCCCATCCCCCCTGCATCCTCATCTTTCCCTGCATCGTTTAATGTAAATAGTATATTCATAGCATTGCATCAATGCGTGTATCAACTTCAGAGTGAGTACCAGTCTCTAGAAGACCGTCATCATCAGCTGACGACGAATCATCAACAACTACAAAGACGGCTTATGAGTATAGAAGAAGAAAATGCAGACCTCAACCAATGCTACACCACTCTCGAGCAAGCTCATCAAACCCTCCTGGAGACACCCCCACCATCACACGAGTCAGGTGTCAAACAACTCGAAGCCTTACTGGAGGTTTACCAAACAGATAACCTGAGAGTCCGGCGAAATTTAACTCTACTCTGAAAACACATGGCTACAGCCCTGGAAGAAAACAAACGTTTGCAGAAACAAAATGAAGAAAACCTGGAAGCTTCCATGGAAGGCTCTCGCCATGAAATCGACCCAGAACAATTCAAAGCAGTTCCCTCAGAAACAATGAAAACAATCTTGGAAAGCTATGCGGATTTATTGGAAGCACATGATGATTTGGAAAGGGAATGGGATGAACTACGTAGCCAGCTCAGGGAACAGGAGGCTCACCCCAAAGTCATAGAAACGACCTCGACTTCAGAGGAAGTAAAGGCATTGACAGAGCAGGTGGCAGAACTGTAGAAGAAGTTACTGGAATATGAAAGGCATCCCTCTCCAGTAGTAGAACCAGAGCCTGAGGAATTAGTACCCATTGAGGTGGACGAAACGTATGAGGAACCATATGTTCCTATGCCGATGCCAGGTGGTGCACAGACCTCAGAAGGAATGGACACCTTAGAAGTTGAAGTACCTGAATGGCTCCATACACTAGAGAAAACAGCAACAACCCATGAAGATCGAGTGGCAATTCAAATCCAATCAATGGCAAAGTTAGAAGACACCATCATAAAGTCAGAATATTTCCGCAGCATGTCTCATCATAGATGGATCGGCACCAACAACGATCAATATGTGCCATATTGTGTACTCCTTGCAGATTACAATGCAGAGATTCAACGCAGATGTGGCAAACCTCCAACTTTTGCCACACAATTTGGGCCCGATGATATCCCAAAAAGTGCTAAGAAAGGATCCATTCATCAACCCACCTGGAGAATCCGTCTTCTCGAGACCTACCCAGAGATGGTTCATACTTGGACTAACATGCCACTTTTTATTAAATACAATCCTTGTTATGTTCCAGTCTTCCGCAGGCGCACCTGGCCAGAGTTTACAATTGCTGTCAAGAACATCAAAGGTTGTGCAAAGTGGTTAAACTACGTTTATCTAGCACCTCCACAAGGCCCTCCCACTATGAATTATATGATTTCTACCATTCGTCACTGGAGCACTCGACTACGGAATACCCCCGATGTGATGGCCCAAATGTGCATGAAAATCTTTGAACTAATGCGAATCACATTCAGGACATTCAAGAATATTAAAGACCCCCACTTCTCAGGTGTCGGATTTCTTAAAGGAAACCAAGATCTGGTATACGACATGAGCACCACCCCATCAATAGAGGTAATATATGCTTGGCACGCCAGAATAAAGTACCTCCCAGCTTGCTTTAAACAGACATTCGAGGAGATGTTCATAACAGGATTCTGGGAATATCACTCAGAAATATTTGTACCCAGGCCCTCACATCTCCTCCACTTATTTGCTGTGGAGAGAACCATCCATTCAGAACAACTGCGGGTGCCACATCCGGACGTACCAGGACCAGTGAATTGGGATGCATTGTTAACAGATCTAGCACGGGGGTTACGATTAGAAGAACACCACCTCGCTGCCGATGTTGTTCAATATTATGTCCAACGCACAGCTAGACAAGGGTCTGTCAGAGACGACAGACGCGAGAGAGGGGGGGGGTGTTGGCAGTAGTCAAGGAACCGAAGGAGTCACAAGACAATGAAGCCTACGAAGGGAGTTGGAGCGAAGAGATAGCACAAGCAGACACAGTAGTCAAAGAAGATCTGGCAAGTAGGCCATTTAAATTTTTCAGGCATCAAAGAGTTGGGCACACAAGAAGAAGGAGCAAATAGGGAGCTCCAGGAAATGTATGTCAAAATGTTAGAAGAAATCCCTACAAAAATAGTGATTTTCATCACTAAAAACCATTGTAAATACCATTTCATATTTTTGTAGCTCCATTTTGTGCAAGCCAAGGAGTCCTTGAGCTTGAGGAGCTTTAGAAGTACCTACCTATCAGTTTTCACATTTTTTAGACTCCGTTTGAACCTCCAAATAGGATAGAGAACCTAATTTTTAACTAGGCCGGACACTAGGTTTGGACAAGGCCAAAACATAGTCAAAAACTATAAATAGAGCTAGAGAGCTCATTTTTGGGGAGAGCTTGTAATTGATTTGAACTTGTATGAGCTTTTTGAAAGTAATCTAAAGAACACCATTGCTTCTCACTCTTTGTCTTGCCTTGTGTGCGCGTGTGTGTGTATGTGTGTGCATGTTAGTGTGCTTCTCACTCACGCACTTGTGCCTTCACTTGCTCGAGGTCTTCATACCATCCTCACGTCTTCCCGGATTGACATTAAAGGAGGTGCTACTCATCACTGAGCTACAAGTTGTTTTGGTTGCCACTTTGTATGTGGTACGATAAGCCCATAATATAGCAGGTAGAAATTGGTCCTATATCTCTGGGCAATCCAACACCAGTTTCTTTAAGATGTTCAAGAGAGACTTGTTGGTGCTCTCCGCGAGTCCATTTGCTCGTGGGTAATAGGGAGAACTAAATTTATGCACAATCTGGAAGGTTTTCGTAAGCACTTGCGTTAATGTATTTGCAAAGTGCGTACCTTGATCAGTTACTATCTCCAAGGGTAACCCGTAGCATGGAAATATATCCTTCATTAAACATTTAACAACCGCAGCCACTGTGGCTGATCGGAGAGCCCATGCTTCGGCCCATTGAGTTGCATAATCTGTGCATGTCGGAACATATTTGTTATTGGTGACTGTTGCCGGAGGTGTAATTGGTCCGATAAAATCCAAACCCCATTTCTCAAAGGGTTCAAGAGGCACAACAGGTTGGAGAGGGAAGTAGTGTCACTGTAAAGGCTGACCGGAATGCTGACACTCATCGCACTGTTGTACATACTTGGTGACATCACGATACAGAGTGGGCCACCACAATCCACTCTACAGAATCTTTCGGTGAGTCAGTTCAACTGCAAAATGTCCTCCGGTTAGGGTAGCATGGGCCATGGTAATGACTGAAGCAATTTCATGTGGGGGGACACATCTGATTAGTACTCCTGAGTGATCCATGTAATATAGCTTTCCAACAATCAACCGAAAGCGTCGACTGTACGTGGCTAGTCTTCGTCGAGAAGCTGAAGAAATCATACCAAGCGGACATCCACTAGTCAAGAACAGAAGCAAGGTGTCATAGTAAGAGGAAGGTACTGGTAATTCCTGTTGATCATCCTGTATTGTCTTTGTTGCATAGATAGCTGGTGTTGTATCATCAATGCCCTTTGAAAGTTCACCGGAATCCAACCGAGAGAGAAAGTTAGCAAGGGTGTATGCTGACCCTGGTCAATGTATGACAGAGTAATCAAATTCTTGAAGCAGCAATATCCATCGTGCTAACCGTCCACCCAAATGTTGTTTGCGCACAAGGTACACCAACGTTGCATGATCTACGTGGAAAGTGAAGCGTCATCCCAACAGATAATGGCAAATTTTTTCCACCGAATACTCCAAGCCAAGACATTCTCGTTCAGTAATGGAATAGTTACGCTCTGCCGGGGCCAATCTGTGGCTCGCATAGTATACTGGACGAAACCATTTATCCATCTCCTACATCGGCACGCTACCAACGGCACTGTCGGATGCATCCACAAAAACATGAAATGGCAATCCCCGATTTGGTGCTTGTAAAATGGGAGCCTGAGTTAACAATGATTTCAGCCGGTCAAAGGAAAGTTGACACTCTTCGGTCCATTCGAACTGACGTGGGCTATTGGTGATAATTCTATTAAGTGGTATGGCCAGATGAGCAAGCCAACGCAGATGTCGCCCATGCCACCGGATTTAGCCCAAAAACCGCATCACGTCTTTGGGTGTCTTAGGAGCAAGAGCCTCCAGTACGGCCTTCACTTTATCTAGATCCACTTGAATGCCTTGTTTTGAAATAACGTGTCCGAGTAACTTGCCACAAGATACAGAGAATACCAATTTATTTAGGTTCAAGCACAAGCGATATTCCCGACACTTTGAAAAACAACACCGTAAATGGTACAGGTGTGCCAATGTATCACCGGATAACGAGAAATCATCCAGATACACTCTCATAAATGTGGTGAGATAAGGGGAAAAAAATTCCTCCATATGACATTGAACGGTAAATTCGCATGTGTTGGTGGTAGCTGCCATAAATGAGTCCGAAATAGCGTGGCATAATCATGTACATTTTGGTGTGGCTTCTGCCTATTATTCTGCAGGTAATCAAAGACTTCGGTTGGGTTTTTCTTTAATCAGAATCGTTGTAGAAAGGCATCCTTCACATCATCAAACTGTCGGAAGTGGTTCAAATCATATTCGGTTAACCATCATGCAGCTTCATTAACCAGAGTTGATTGGAACACAATAGCTTTATACATAGGGTCTGCTGGGTGATTCAGAACTGCATAGTTAATCTCAAAGTTCCGCACATGTGCATCGGGATCATCTCCCGGAAAACCTCCAAATTTTGTATACATGACTCCAACTGGCACCAGAAGCGGTGGAACAATCGGTTGCTGCCGTTGTTGCTGTTGTTGTTGTTGATACTTTAGCTAATTTATCGTCCTTCCACTCAAAGACTAGATCCTTCAAAAGCTTGGGGGGTAAAACTCCAATTTCCACCCAAAACTGTGCTTCCTTTGTAATAGTAATTGCATCCTCAAGAGGAATGTCTTCAAGCTTCAATGTTGCGAGTGTTTGCTGCACGAATTTTTCTAGATAATCGTGATGATGAGTCTTTTGTAAGTACTCCTTGCCACTTTGTACCAGCATCAATCCACTTTGTGATGTGTTCTATTACCCCATCCCATCGTGGTCCCCATATGTTGAGCGTACTAGTTGGCTATAGACTAATAGTACCCCAATTTACAGGTTTGGGAACAGGGATTTATGAATACACAATACTCGTAAACATGCGTTTCTATTCCACCACGCTTTCAATCATAATGATTATTAACAAAGACACTTAGTACCACACAGTGTACACAGAGCCATACTTCCGCAATAGTAAATACTTCTTGATTATCAATAAGAGTGTGTTACATCATAGTATCATCTCTTCAATCAAACTTCGGAGAATACAAACTTCGTCCGCTCCGTATCTACGTATCTGCTCATTCCATATTCATTACTTCCAGAATATGTCAGTAAGATATGACACCGTACTTCTTCCCAAGGGTAGGGGCTTTGCACTGTTTTGAACTTTTGAAATATAGAATAATGGAAATTAACAATTTTCGGAAAACTCTTGACATCTCCGTAAACCTCCAGTCAATTACATTGGAAATAATAATTTTGATTACAATGAAAGTGGTCGTCCACATCGGTTGCTAATAGTAGGCTCTTGATTCTTCTCGATTTCTTTCCTCTTGTCCTTCCTTTGCCATCAAGTGGAAACCATTCTCTTCAAGTTGGCACTAGATGTGCAGTTCGACCACTTCCTTGCTGCAGTCTAGTGCCCTTCTTTTCCAAGGCTTTAACCTTTTGCCATCCCTTTCATATACTAACAATTGCAGGCTTTATGCCCCCACTTACCACAAAACTAATAGATTACTTTGTTTGTGCATTATGTTTGCGAGTTCCCTTGCTGGTGGAAAATGGTACACAAGAGACTTGCTTTTGTCTCTCGCTCCTTTAGCTCTTTGATTTGCTTTCTTAGCTTTGCTACTCTATCCTCTTCTGTGATTGCAAATCATTGATGTCCTTGGATATCAGTCCACCACTCAAAATGAAATGAAGAATCGTTGAAATGAACTCGGGTCTACTCTGTCCTTGTGTTCGTAACTACAAATTATTTTATCAAAGCACTTGTTGTCATCAAGTTGTGGAGCTTTTTGAGCATTGGGATCATTTTTTGAAATTATTTGGGCTATAAGAACTAGGGCTCTCTTCAGGTTATCCTCTTTCATAGAATATTTGATTGAAATAACAAGGGGTGGAGGCTATTGACCTAACATAGTTTGTGATTTCTATTGAGCTTGGTAGTGGGGTTGATAAGGTTTTTGGGGCCTAAAGTATGCTTGTTGTTGGTATTGGTTTGGGTATCTCCCTAGCTGCTGATATGGCTATTGGTAGTTTTTCCTAACCACTTGCTTGTTGTAAGGGCAATCTTGTGTAGTTTGGCTGGTATACTTTCTTTCTATCATGTAGTACTGGCTATTAGGTTCCCCTGATTTTGAGTCGTTATGGGGCAAACATTGGCCATGTGGTCTCCTCTACAATTATAGCATTGTTTCACTAAGACCATTCTAGGGGTTCCTCTACTTGAGACTCTTAACTTCTAAGCTATGTTTTCTACTAATTCATCAATTGACGTTGAAGGCTTTGATGTGAAACTAGTAGAACTATTTGAATCCTCGTAGATCTTTGAAAGTTATAAATCTTCTTCCAAGTTATCCTCGCTGTCAATACACATTTGCACACATTACTCTATGGTCTTGGGTTCCTTCAAGTCTACATATGATCATAATTTCACACTTAACACACCATTTAAAAATAATGACACTTGCTTGGATGGTGTGGGTAACTCTAGAATATAAGATCTCTCAATGTATTTTCTACTGTGTCTTGTTAGCCTACTATCTCTTGGGGTGTTTGCTTAAATCTATTTATCAAAGAGGAAGTATTGTGTTTGATTTCACTCTTAGGAAACCCTGTGACAAAGGCTTCTAACAACTAGTTGATGTCCCTCAAGTGACCTTGATGTAGTGGTTGAAACCACATCAAGTTTTTGTTTTTTAGAGTTAGAACAAAAGCATTGTATTGAGTGAAAAAATATTCCACCTATTTGGCTCTCAACACTTATGTAAATTCTGCTACGTGGTCATAAGGATCTCCCGTGCCATCAAAGTAGCTTTTCATCGAATTTACTAGTTGAATGGGTCTCAAGATCCTAGGGTGTTCTCTTGGTCTAGGCAGGGGAAATTCATCCATGCGTCTCTGAATCATGGGTCCTCTTGGTCTCTCCTCATCCATTCTGTGTATATCTAACCCTAACCTCTCTCTTCCTCAGGGGTTTGTGAAACTCACTTCTAGTCCTTCTCTAGTCTTCTCTTTGTGAGTACCTAGCACATGAGAAGATCCAACTCCATGCTAACCATGAGAACCATGTGGTCTTTGTGGAGGGAAAACAAGTTCATCCTTCCAAGTGTAGGTGTGTCTACCATGTCCCATGACCAAGAAAATCCTCTCAAAAGAGTTATCTAAAAAGATTACCTTCTCAGGAGTGTTAGGTTCTTTGAACTCATAAATCATCACTCAATCTATCTCACTCGATTTTTCAGGCTTGAATCTCTAGAATTCTTTGTCACTTTCCCTATTCAAGAAAAGCTCTATGCTCTTATTTTCTTGGGGAATCCATTTTGGTGTGATTATCCTTGATAGGATTGACTTTCCATGAGGTTTTTCTAGGTTCTTTTCCCATGTTTTCATGCTCCAAATCTCCTACTTCAAACTCAAAAATGATTATTCCAAACTCATATGTCCTATCAAGTGAGCTTGTAACCACACGTACATGGTTCCTTGCTTATCAATGTAGGATCCCTCTTTGAATTTGAATAATGGATATTCAATGTTGAAGGGTTGATCGTGATTTTTTATTTGGACCACTAATTGCCTTAAGCCATCCTCATCGATGTGAGCACCTAATGGGTTGGTTTGTATGTACTCTAATTGAGTCTTATAGACCTTCAGGGCTCTCTAAATAAGCTAGCCCTAAAATTTATTGGTTCTTTCCATGCTAAATGACATTTCCAAATCACTAGTTTTCGAGCTCAATATGTACGGATAGTCACTAAGCTCTTGAGCCCACGATCTAGCTACATAACTGACACTAGCTTTAGATGACCTCATGCTTTTTCTATCCCTTTCTAGATGTCTACCTGACCTACGGTTCAAATGCTTTGATTGTTTGCCCAATCACCCACGTACAACCACATTGAAATGTTCTTTTGTATCCACCATTTGTTTGTTTTAATTTATTTTAGTTGTAATTCCAACATCAAATCTCTATGCCTTACCATCACATGCTCATCCTTGAAGCTAGCTCCTTGGCAATAAACCCGAATTTGGTGTCACTCTAGCACAATGGTAAGCACTAGCATGAGGACATGTACCTTATACTTGCCAATCCATGGTGACCTGAGGGTGGTACGGTGACCTTGAGCGAGTGAGAAGCAATGTAGCACACACACACATGCACACAAGGTAGGACAAAGAGAGAGAAAAATGGAATCTTTGATTGCACCACTTTCGAGACACATAATACACTCTTATAGGATCAATTCATGAAAATGATCTCTCTAGATCTTTTTATAGTTTCTAGACTAGCTTTGAACTAGTTCAGACCTAGTGTTTGGACTAATTAAAAATTAGGTTCCTAAGCTCATTCAAAGGCTCAAACAGGCTCAAAAAATTATGAAATTTGATACATAGGTTCCACTACTCCTCAAGCTTGAGGAATCCTTGGCTTTAACAAAATGGAGTCTATTCTACCAAGAATGGGAGTTACAATGAAGTATGATGATAAAAATCATTGTTTGTTGTATGCATGATCTAGATAAATGATTCACCTACTCATCAAGTCTTCGTTGACTTCCTTGTTTTCTTGGTCCTCCTTGATCTTCTCTTTGACTTTTTTGTCTATGGCTTCCTTGCCTTCTGGTCCCTTAACGACTCAATCCGCCTTGGCCGCTGACATTCACACACAGGGAAATTGATCAGAAAAGTTTATTATGTACTTCAAGGTACTGTATCAGCACACAAAGAATCAAAAGTCAATGTAAAATGAATCATAATGTACTTTATCGAATAATGGAATGTTATATGAATTATAACGTCTTGAGGTTTTTAATGTGATTTATGTTTCGATTTAGCAGGTGAAGACTCATGAGGGTATGAACGTGCATGGATTTATTCAAATATTTTTGAAGATAATTAAAAGATAGTATTTTATATATTTCTTGTAAAAATAAGTTGATCGCTTAGATAGTGATATTTTTTGTAAAAATAATAGATCGCTTAAAAAGTGACGATTTCAAAATAAAGCAGATTTTTGTGAGTGCACGCTTTTTGAAGCGTCACCCTCATGTATCTTCTATTCAGGACGTGATGAGAAATACCTATAAATACACATACTCTGATAGACTTGTTCATCAGAGTATGTGGGGGGAGATTGTACCCAATCTAGTGTCCAGTATCTTGTCTCTTTCTATTTTATTTATGCTTTTGTGAGATCCCATTTCTATACTATCCTCTATGTATGTGCGTCTGCAAGATCCGATCAACATATAATGTGTATGATATTGCACATATGATACAAGGGAGTTGTGAAGTACTACTCCCACTTGAAGTGAGTACAATGTAGCCTCATAGACATAGCTCAAAGCTCTCACTATTACCTGCAACTAGAAGGGGGTGTACTTATACATAAATTTGAATTTGAATATGGTGATTCATCCACCTAAAAGTGGTCCTAGACTTTAGCAATGATTGAACTTCAATCACAACTAAAAATTCATGGATTTTGGCTCTCTCTTTCCACAAGATTCCTTCCACTCTTATTCCTTTTACAATTGAGTGATATATGTCCAAGAATTAAACCTTTTAACCTTTACAAACATAGGTTCATATGGTGTTTGGAAATGTGAGAGTAATTCAAAGAATTAAGAAATGCTTTTAGGCTTTCTTATTGCACCAACATTTGTGTACTGTGTTTTTTATGTATTTTGTAGGCTCTATGCAGAGTATATTGTGCAACATCTGGAGCTCGGCTTTCTACTATGAGGGTATCATTGTGGAGCTCTTGAGAAGAAGAATTTGTTGTGGTGCATCTCCATTGCTACACTTTAGGTTGGAAGTTCGATTTATGTAATGAATATAAGGCACGATTTCAGCTTCTCAATTGGCTTCTTGAGTCATTTATGCATAAACCATGCAAAGTGAAGTTGGATGCAATGAGACATATGTGGAGATATGTAAAAAGAAAAATGCAATTTCGGCACCTTCTACAATAATTTGAAAAATAGTGATATGTGAAATGTGTTTCTATACTAAACTTCAAACAAACTTGTGTACCATTTTCAATAAGTTTTAGTTTGGGATAAATTATTAATAAGAGTCATAAGATTATTTTCAAATGGATGATAATATGTTGATGTTATCCCTTAGCTTTTCCATCACAACATGTGTTCTCCATATCACTTAAGAATACCAAATTCTATTTGAAAAAAAAAAACTTATGATAAGTCATCATATAGATGTAGGTAGAAGGAGGACGTCAATGGAGATGAGTTTTTTTGTATTTTTGTCAGCACACCCCCTATTCTTTATTACATGAGGAATAAGAATCTAGCAATAAATGGATATTTCAAGCTCTTCAATTTGTAACTATTTGCAGCTCTATTTCTCACAATTGGACACAACAGAGACCTCTCTCTCTCTCTCTCTCTCTCTCTCTCTATCTCTCTCTATCTCTCTCTCCCCCCTCCCCCTCTCTCTCTCCCCCCTCTCTGTCTCTCCCCCTCTCACCCCCCTTATCAAAGAAAGAAATTTTGAAAGCCTCTATGGAGGAAAGAGGCACTTCAACACAAAAGCCAAATTTGGAGATACTTGGAAATGAAAGTAACTCTAGATCTAGAAATGAACAGAATTTTGAATATCTAATCAAAAATTAGTGTGATGATAGAAACCCTATTGTGGTTTGCATTTGTGGTTAGATTGAGTCTTGATTGAAGATTCTAAAGAGAAGTGGTTATGTCTACTTCTAGTGATGGTCTTTGACTAGACAAGATATATATTTATTGACATTCGTGATACTAGGAGTAGTATCTATCTTTAGGGTTTTTAGGAAATAGGTATAGACGTGACTGATTTGGTTACCAAATTTTTACTTGGTGCTTCATCATGAGGATGATGGTTGAGCATCAATTAGGAGGATGGGTACTTATGGATTATCTAAATATCAGGGAGGAATGATTTTGCATTCATATGGAAAACTTAAAGGAAGAGAAAATAATAGATTTTGCACTAATGCAATAGATGCCCTTCCAGTTAAACTTATTCCAAGTTTATGAATGACAAACCAAGGACTATTATGTGAGCTAGGATGATGAATTGGCATAGGACACAAGTTAGTTTAAGCAAAAGCTATGACTTGTGAGTAAACTCAAGGTTAAGAAGACCTAGAGTGGCATGAACGCCAATCAATCATTGTAGTTATACAAGGGTTTGGATTCACTTTATTATGGGACTTGCTCTATACCTAAATAATTATCTCAATTACATGGTTTATTATCTCCATTATAGTACGATCAAGTTTAGTTGACTTAGAACTCATCACTTATTTTCCATTTTATGATTTCATCACATGGAGTTATATCACTTTAGTGATGTTGGAGGTTATGCAAGTGATAGTTTGGAAGTTTGGTGTATATGGGAGATAGTAGGCACAACACAAATAGTTTCTCACCTTTGGGATGATCTCTTATGAGTCTTCTTATGGAGAATGATACGAGGAAACAATTCATAGAGATGACCATGTACATAGAGTACATGGGGTTCAAGGGATTTCGAGAACTTTCTTCTACCAATATGGACATTTCATCCACATTTTTGAAGATGAAAATGTTTTAAGGGGAAGGAAATGTGATTTTAGATCATGGGTGGTGGAAACACCCTTTTGATGACATGGGCAAGTTTTCCACATGGAACTCAATGAGTGAACTCACTGTTTGATGGTAGTGGAAAGAAGAGAGAATGTACGTGAGCCTTAGGCACTCATGTATAGGTTGGGACATTGATGGGGAGGTATAAACATTTAATCCCATTGTGTAGGTTATGGAGGTCTTCGTGAGCATGAGTTTTAGCATAGGGTTATGACCATGTATACTTGAACAAAAAGGCATTCAACAACAATTCACATATGCTATATAGTTACAAAGACATTCGTATATATACTTTAGAATCTATAGTTTCATATATAATTATAATGTAAAAAACTAGGGATTTAGTATTCGTGATATGGGCTGAGCTTCTAGAATAAGTATAGAAAATGAATGGAGGAAACACCCATCTCACATGTAAGCTCTATATATATATATATATATATATATATATATATATATATATATATATATATATATATATATATATATATATATATATATATATATATATATATATATATATATATATATATATATATATATATATATATATGTGTGTGTGTGTGTGTGTGTGTGTGTGTGTGTGTATGGATGTATGTATGTATGTATGTGTGTGTATATATATATATATATATATATATATATATATATATATATATATATATATATATATATATATATATATATATATAGTCTTCTAATGCAAAAAGGTTTCTAATAGATCCATGTCTTGTTATGATAACATATTCTCTGAAGTGCTATATGCAAGGACTCTTGTGAATATTAAAAATCCAAGGAGAAACATGCTTCTTCTATTATTGAAATTAAAAAATTCAAGAAATAAGGGTTTCAGTATCTATATTAGTATACATACCTAAATGCCTAAAAAGTTAGTTTTTTATTATTTATTAATATTTTTATTGAACTTTATTCATTTTCTATGAATCATACTAGTGTGTGCGTTTTTCAGCCATGGCCAATGATAGTACCCCAAGATATCATAGTGATGCATGGTTCTAGGAGATATTATCTCCTACAACTCTTGCATTGATGTAGATGGCCTCATATTCCACCTTCTTGAGTCCTTCCCACACTCTAACTATGATGAATTCTCATAGTCAAGGAAGCTCCAGTTGTAATGCTCATGTATTTTCAAAGAAAGTAAGAGTAGAATTCCAATATTTTCTAAATGAATTACATTTGGGTTTACCTCCTTGCAGGAATATTGAGCACAAGATCAAATCGATGCCAACAGCATCCAACCACCCGACCACCATTTCATATGTTTTTGTAGGAAGAGAATTAAGTTCACAAGGTTGTGGATGAGTACTTGGAGAAAGGGATGATTAGACCCACCTATTCGCCCCTTGTAGCATGAGTTCTTCTAGTAAACAAGAAAGATGGGTCTTGTCGGATGTGCATGGACTATTGAGCGCTCAATAAGATTACCATCAAGCATAGATAGCCCATGCCCAAAATAGATTATCTTTTTCATGCTCTAGATGGAGTAATTGTATAGAGTACATTAGATTTGAAGATTGGCTACCATAGATTAAGATTTAAAGAGCAGGATGTACATAAGACAGCTTTCACGATCCGCTTTAGGCATTACGAGTAGTTATGCCACTGGGTTTTATTAATGCACCTACTACTTTTATGATGTTGATGAATGACTTTACGTCCATTCATTGACAAATTTGTTGCAGATTTTGTATATGAATTGTTAATGTATAGTGGGCCTATATGTGAGCATGAGATGTTAATGAATGAATGAATTGTTAGTGTACAGTGGGTCTATATGTGAGTAGTTATTCCATTGGGTTTTAATAATGCACCTGCTACTTTTATGATGCTAATGAATGATATTTTATGTCCGTTCATTGGCAAATTTGTTGTAGTTTTTGTATATGTATTTTTAGTGTACTACTTTGACTTAGAATTTTTTAGGCCAAGTTTTGAGCTTCTTCCAACACTTCCCAACTCCCATCCATTATATAGCCCTTCTTCCATGTAGGTCTAGAATCCTTTCTAAGGTCCTATGCACCATTGACATGCTCACTCGAAAGGATAATAAAAAACTTATGGAATCTCTACTAGGGTCATAGGCTCCCAACGCTCTAGATCTTGGTCCCTAATGAACCTTTTCCTCACAAACATGCCCAATAATAGGCTATCAAGGGCCTAAAAAAGATAACATAATGTTTATACTGTTTTTTTTGAATAATTTTATGTAACTTAGATATTGCAAAATCTCCTTCACTTGAAATCTAACTCCTTGGATCCTATTCCTCTCCTCCTCCTTGAGTATATGACCATTTCGTTTGAAGTTGGACTAGGAAGAGTTTGGAGCATTATCACACGAAAATCATATGGAGGTTGACCATTTTGTGAGAGTACTCTATAATTATATCTTCATATAAAGGTGCATTCATTGAAGCTAATTAAGTCATGTGGATGTTGAACTCGCTTATAATTCTATGAACACCCATCCTCTTTTGACATTTGTAATTGGTCAAAAGTAATCAATAATGATAAGTTAGATTGTTTAGATTTGATATAAAAAGTTGTATCAAGTTTAATTCATGATTCAATTTCTCATGTTATTACTACAATGTGGTGAATGTATTCATCACTTAGACTAAGTTCTATGATAGATAAATCATGTTCATTATGTTTTCCCATTGGATTTGTACTCCTCCAAGAGTAGCAACTCCATCTAGAGCACCTATCCTTTTCAAGTAGTTACTAGATTATCCTTCTTTCTTAATCAATCTATTCCATTTGGTTATGATAACCTCCAATAAGTCATGATTCATGACGATTCATTTAATCTTGGTTTTCTAAGTATGAAACCCAGCACCTTTGAATTTCTTTATTGCTGATATACCTAATAAATCCATAATTGTTACAAAAAGAAAAAAAACTAAAATAAGTAAGGGATTCAAAGTTTGGATACGAAATCTAAAGAAAAACAATAATGATGAAAATAAAAAAAAGAATAAATAACTAAGAAAATATTATTAACTACCAAGGATCATTGAGAATACGTAATCTAAATTCAATTGAGAATGGCATAGTGAAATTAAACTAAAAATGATTAAGTTTAACTAAGATGTCTAAATTAAACAAATATGTCTAAACTACCTACTCTTTTGCAAAATTGTTAAATTTTTAATCAAAATTTTTCACATATAAATTTGAAATTTATAGTTTAAATGAATATTATGATATATTTCAAAACTTGCATGTATGGTGATCCTCACAATAGAGGCTCAATAAATGAGCCACATGAAGAAAAAATGAACAAAATTTGGGTTGAAAATAAGTTCTATTAAAGCATTTGAGACTCCAAAATCTGAGATAGCTCTCCAAAATTACCTCCAAAATATAAGTCAAGGTTGATGAAGAGCCTCTACATAAAACTCCAAGCTTTCTTCACTCTCCTATGAGTTGAAAATAAAGCTATATTAAATAGGTACTCCATGTCATGCAAGTATAATCTTGAAAATATATCCAAAAATGAAAAACTCTAATTGTTTTAAGTGTTGGAAAGCTAACTATGTGAATTCAAACAAAAAGAATTATTGGGAGCAAAAGAAACAGTTGTCTGGCTTTACTCTGTCTAAAAAAATAAATTTATCACTTTTGCTTTTGATTTTTCTTCTTTTCTTTAAAATCACTATTTTTCAACAAAATTTCATTTGATTTTACATTTAACTTAACCATGCAAAATTTTGGTCAATTCTTGATCAAAACCCTAATTTTTGTACATGGTTAGATATCTCTCTTAAAGCTATATCATTTGGCATAGAGGGATAAAAAAATATCCTCAACTTGGATTTTAACTATGATTGAAAACATGCTAGGTTAGAGACTTTGGTTAAGATTGATTTGATTGTAAACAGACCACCAATGAAGATTATAATGATGAATATTCCAACAATTCCTAACACAAATAACCATATTCTAACTTTTTGTTCCCATAGTTATCTAGGCCTTTTGTAGATTTTAATATATCCATTCATTTCCCTCTCTCACACTCTCTCTCCACACCATTGGATAGTCAAATGCCCAACCATCACAACAACTTTTTCTTTTAAACAAATTTTCTTCAAATTAAATTAAAAGGAGGAGAATTACAAGAAAACTAGAAAGAATTACAACGAAGGTTGATAGCATTTTTTTTCCTTGGTGGGGGGACCCACTTTAGTTTCATTTTGTTGTTTTCTATGATGAACTCTCTATGGTCTCTAAAATGGGGGGATTTCTTACAATTTTGTATCCCTTTACCAAAAACAAGATATTTCTCAATAGACCATTCTTTTGGTGGTTTTCTAAAGTTTTCCACGCAACTTTGCCTCCATATCTTCCAAAGAGCATCGCTTCTTATTGTGTTCCATAAAGTCGCTTCATTGAGCAAAGCTTGCTTCCAATTAATGATGGGGACCAACTTCAGAATCTTACAAAGGGCTAGCCATGTTTGATGATTCTTGGGGCATGAAAAAAAGAGATGGCCTAGGTCTTCTCTTCCACTAATGCATGTTTGACACCACAACGGTGCACCATAAATGGTTCAAATTCCTCTGTGAAGAATCTTCTGCATCAAAACAGTCTTTTTGTTCTCAATAATGGGGTGGGAAAGATCCACAAATTTGCACTCCCATTAGACCCAAGACTAGTTTACACACTTCTTTTTAAGTATCATATGGAAGTCTAGATTTTGCCTGATTATGGAAGGATTCATCATATTGCTACTATCAATCCAACACAAACCTTTTAAGCAAGGAACCTTTTGGCCGATCAATATGTGTCCTCCCAAGCATTGATTCTTCTTCTTAACATGTTCTAGCCCACTAAGTTAATTCTATAGTTTGATCCCAACGTTTGTTGCATCCCATCAATCACATGGCCTTTCCGGATCCACCTATCAATGATGACTTCCACCATGTTAAGATATCCACAAAGAATAATATCTCAAGAGAGGAATTCTAAAGATTTCCAATTGTAGACTTCTTGTGAAATCTTGATTAGGAGTATAGACTGAAGCAATGGAAAAGGGATGCAAACCACCAAAGGAGATCACAATCCAACCATGGTGAGGATCTACAATGGAGCCCAAGAGATAGGAAGACCAATAAGAACAATACGGCTTGAATGCAATTATTGCACCATCATAGCCCCTAGAGTGGTTGGTGGTGAGCTAACAAGGATTGGAAGAGTCTTGAATGTAGGTTGTTCCAATCAATTTTGACTTCTTGAAGGCAATCTAAAGTCTAGGTTAATGATTTTTTATCTAATCCATTGGCCAATAGTGGAAGCTCTAGAGGGTTTCATGAGTCCTCGAACATTGAAGGAGAAGATGATGATTTTAGGCTAATATAGTCTTTTCTAATCAGGGTTTTATCCCTTTTATCTCAATTTTCTCTTCTTCTTTTTTCTTTGAGGTGAAAATGATGAGAGAGAGCAATTTCCCTTTGACCAAGATCTTCCATCGATCTTACATGGAAACTCCATCAAGAACTTGCATTTTTGAGTGGTTCCTAACTTTGAAACTGTATCTAGTATAGTGAACCCAATGACCAAATCTGGAACAATGGACCCAATAATTGAGGTTTCACTATCAAGATTATCTTCCTTACTTATCATGTAGTCTTTGTTAGATATACTCAATACTCCACCCTCAAGTGACCACAAACAATCAATGATGCTCTAACTTGTGAGGACCCCATTATGAGGACAAGCCATTGTGAGAGCCTAGACATTTCTAGAACCCTAACTTCCAAGTTAGATGAGGTCTATGTATGACCGTTGATGGTAATAGATTATCTTTATGAGCCAAGCCATGAGATTAGGTACAACATAAACTTCTAGGCCATTGGGTTTCCATTCAAGGTGAAAATAAAGGCCTTGTGACATCACCTAGTTTCCCCATAGAACCTTAATGGGGGAAGTGCGAAGGGGGGCATGCCCCCTTCTACAGGGTCCAAGGGGCCTATCCCCCCAATCCATAGGGCCAAGACCATAGGACTTTTGCTCTTGGAGATATTTTTGGATTATATGGTTTTTTTACTAATTTGTCTCTCTCCACTATGTTTATCTATACTGACTCCCATTGTAAAAGTCATGTGAGCATGGTCCATGTGAACCTCTACACAACATTGTGCACTAGTGAGTCCTTCATCTAGGGTCTATATAGATTTCCATCTAAGCTCTATATTGGGAATGCATAGGTGGATAGCACCATCTCTGTAGTTGTCTTGCTCTTGCCCATTTAAGAATTTGAGTTCTCTATCTCTCAGTCTATATCTCTCTTTCTCTATGTTTTCCCTCAGCTCTATCTATTGGTTTATTCCATTGTGCTATCATTTATTACATGGTATCAAACCTCAAGAGGATTTGAGAGGTGTAGAAGCAAAAATGTAGAGGTTGTAGAGGATTCAACAATAAAGGGGGGAAGATGTCAAGTGGTGCATCATCATCTATAACTAGGAACCAAGGCAGTTCGTCAACAAGAGTAGATGGAGCACAAGGAGGAGTAGCAATGTTACTAGATATCCCAATATTGTGGATTTGGCCACCCGCCTTCACAAAAGGTAAGTTGATAATAAAAATTACATTTGAAGTTTAAAATCACTTCTATCCTTGATTCATATGAGCTTTCGGAGACTCTCCTTGGGACTAATCATGAGCTGCAAGAAACACCTGATCCAAATAATCATGTTCAAATGTGTTGATATATTTTGGTAGTGATGTGTGTGAATACACTAGGACTGTTGGGGCACTTTTTCCCTCTTTAGGAGGTTTTTTCCCTCGGCTTGTATATACGCCTATTGCCCTAATGGGCTACTTATCTTTGTACATTCTCTAGTAATACATTCAGTATTGTGTGTTGCGCTCCAAGCTTCTTCTCCTTCCTTGTGTTGTTCGTGTGCTTCCGCAGATATCATCATCTATCTCCAACAATTGGTATCAAAGCAGGTCGTCGCTTCATCTAAGGTGTCGTCGACACTCCTCCGGTTGCAATCTCAAAATCGCACGAATTTTGTTGAGCTCGTTTTGGCCTCCAAACGCACTATCACAGTGCTTGTGCAGGCTATTTCGTCTTTTTGTGTCAAAGGTATATACCATTTTTTGTCCGCCAATATGAGCGTCTCGGAGTCTGCTATAGGTCTAGCGGAATTCGTATGGGCAGTTCCATTCAACTTATTGAGATACGGTCAATTTTTTGCATCAAGGTATTTTAGTCACCGGCCATGGCTGAAAGCAATGATGTATTCCGTATGTTGGTTGTTGAGGATAAATTGGATGGTACCAACTACCCGTTATGGGATTATATGATGCGACATGTATTGGTTGCAAAAGTACTATGGAACATTGTGCAGGGTATTGAAAAACGTCCTATCACACCTGTAACTGTTATAACTGTAGGTACAAAAGTTGAGGCAGAAGGTGTCGAAGATGATGATATTCTGCATATTCCTGTTCATGCTGCAGTTTTTGTTGCACCTACTGCAGAGAAAATTTGTTAGGATGGTAGAGATGCACAAGCACATGCATTGATAGCTTTGTCTGTCAAACATGCCATTATTCCTCACATTCGCTCTTGCAGAACAGGTAAGGATGCTTGGGATACGCTTACCACATTGTACCAAGCTAGGAATGAGACTCGTGTTGCTTACCTCCAAAAATAGTTGGAGAGAGCACATGAATGAAGGTGATTCTATGGATAGATTTCTAATGAAGATCAAAGACTTGAAAAAACAGTTGATTTCTGTTGATGAGGTTATACCAGATAGCTCACTTGTGCAGACCATTCTGAATGGTCTTCGTGATTCATATCAGAGTTTTGCTTCTACTCTTCGGTTAATGATGAAAGGCAATCCAAATGCCTTGTCATTTGAGGAGTTAGTCTCTGTTCTATTGCAAGAAGATCAGTCCAGGCAGAACAGGTCCATTATGCGTGTTGCACATCAAGCTTTCTTGGCTAGTCAGAAGGGCAAAGGAAAATGGAGCTCTTCAAGTAGTAAGCAAAAATCTGCAAATGCTGCACATTCAAAGAAGGAAGATAAAGATGAGAAGAAATCAAAAAAGCAGAAATTGTTTTACAAGAACTGTAAAGGGAATGATCATATCATAAAGAACTGTCCAAAACTAGCTGCTAAAGAGGCAAAGAAGAAAGAGGCTGGAATGGTTATTGCAGAAGCCTCTACACAAAAAACAGAGTCTGCTAATCTTGTGCAGGAAGAAGAATGGGCATTTACTATTGTCTGCAATTTTGACCCATCTTCTCATGAGCAGTGCATGTCTGTAGTAGACTCAGATGTTTGGTACTTTGACAGTGGGGCGACCAAACATATTACCTCGCAGCGCAGTTTCTTCTCTTCACTCGAGCCTCCCCCTACAGGGAATACGGTTACATGCACCAACAACTCCTCTTATCCTATTATGGGAGTTGGCAAGATCATTTTGACTACTATTGATGGTAGTTCTTGTCAGATGCTTTGTTTGTGCCAGGGATCAAGAAAAATATGTTATCAGTTTTTGCAGATGTTTGGTACTTTGACAGTGGAGCGACCAAACATATTACCTCGCAGCGCAGTTTCTTCTCTTCACTCGAGCCTGCCCCTACAAGGAATACGGTTACATGCGCAAACAACTCCTCTTATCCTATTATGGGAGTTGGCAAGATCATTTTAACTACTATTGATGGTAGTTCTTGTCAGATGCTTTGTTTGTGCCAGGGATCAAGAAAAATATGTTATCAGTTTTTGCATTAGCCAAGATTGGCTTCGTTGTGAAATTTGTTGATGACAAATGTACAGTTCATGATCTGTCAAATGGCGATGTGATTATTGCTTCTAACATTTTATGTCGTGGGGCTTAGTATAGGGCCACTTCCAGTTGTGAGGCTGAGTATAGGGCGGCTTTCACAGCGACTATTGAGTGTGTGTGGCTTAGATGCCTTATGGCTGATTTGGGTGTTGGTCAATCTTTTGCCACCACCATCTACATTGACAGTTAGAGCGCATTGGCAGTTGCAAGAAACCCTGTGTTCCATGCTCGCACTAAGCACATTGAGGTGCATTATCACTATGTCAGGGAGAGGTTCTCTACTAGGGAGATCAGCTTGGCATATGTGCCCACACAGGAGAACATGTAGACCCTTTCACGAAGGCTCTGCCTAGGGAGAAGTTTGAAGCTTTCCGCAAAGCTTTGGGCTTACTTCCTTTTGTGGAGTGATTTACACATAGCTCGGCACTTCCTTATACATGAGTGCCAGCTCCTTGTTCACCGCATCACTCCCAGGGGGGATTTGTTGATATATTTTGGTAGTGATGTGTGTGAACACACTAGGACTGCTGGGGCACTTTTTTCCCTCTTTAGGAGGTTTTTTTTCCCCGCTTGTATATACGCATATTGCCCTAATGGGCTACTTATCTTTGTACATTCTCTCTCTCTCTCTCTCTCTCTCTCTCTCTCTCTCTCTCTCTCTCTCTCTCTCTCTCTCTCTCTCTCTCTCTCTCTCTCTCTCTCTCTCTCTCTCTCTCTCTCTCTCTCTCTCTCTCTCTCTCACATCAGTTCTCGGCTTCTACATACATTTCCTATGGACTATTTTTCCCACACCTAAAATTCACATCCACGTGGTATGGGACCATGCCTCAAAATAAATAGTATTATGAGAAATCCAAAGATCTTATAAAAATCACAAATCCCAAAGACTACTTGGAAGATACCCTAAGACAAGTGAGGTTTCGCATACTATGAATGCAAACCTGGGAGTCACAATATCTAGATTTCACCACATGTTCATGAGTTGAAATTGCATGATGACCTTCAAGCAACTATTAGATACAAGAACATGCAAGGAATTATATAACATGCCCAAGCAGCTGCATTTTCCCACCCCTTTTACACCACAAGCTTCTAATAAAGGTTACTTTACGACACAAAGGAGACTACAACATGAGAGTGGCTGACCACACAAGCCTTCAAGCAGGGCACATCAACTATGTGCCCATTGTCACCTTCCTCTTCAACCATGTCCTTGCCGAGGTTTTCTCATTAGAGAGGATTATGCATACCATGACCCGGAGAGAGCCATCGTAATCATCCATGCTTTGGCCAAGCTTAAAGGAGAAGTTAAAAAGATAAAGGTTAGTGACTACATTGAAAAAGTGAGACTCAAACTCACCCAAACAAGCAAGTTTCAAGCTAGATTTCTCCACTATTAATTACATTTTCACCTTGAGATATCTGACACACCATGCAAACGTCTAAGACACGGATTCTTGTTGCTTTGTGGATTTCCACAAAACCTTCTGCACAATTCCTGAAGAAGTTCTTTCAAAGAACACTAACTACAGAGATTCCATATGAAATATTTGGGGTATATATGCATCATATAAGTGAGTCTCTAGCCACGTTCACTACCTTGGTGCCTTATTTGAAGACTTCACCAGCATTATTGGGATGAACCAAGGATACTCTCTCACTGATTGATGCTGTTTGCTACTTTTGTTGATGAGATTACAAGACTTTATATCATAAGACAGGTGGCAGTGCTAGGATTATAGCTATGTAGGTATATGTTATGGTATATGCTAATGATATTGCTCTAGAATCCACGTCCAAGATTGGACTGCAGTCTTTTTCTACATGCTTTGGACAAGTTCTCATTACATCGGGACTATTGGTGAATCTAGTAAAATCAAGGTTGTTACCTTTTACACATCAGCATAGATGAGGTGTTAGGCTCATATGCATACATTGGGAATACCTTGACTGCAGTATGATTTATGCAGGCTATGATTTGGGCCCCAGGCATAGCTTCAAACATTTGGACAGAATAACAGAAGCCTTTGATTATGATATTGTTTCAGATGATACAAGACAAATAGCAAATACCACATGAAATCATTAGAGCAGAGTTTGTACAGCCTCCCATGCCAGTTACGGCTCTCTTCTAGGCTATGGGTTTTATGGCAACGATACAGAGATAACCACAAGACAGTTTATCTCACAGAGCATTTGAAACTTCCTGAGTACTATATGAGGCTGGAGATACACAGATAATATAGTTAGGCTAAGCGCACAGACTATAATTTACCACCCATCTTACATAGAGAAAATATACATTCTATGTCCACTCTCTTATGGTGCTGAGAATAGGAGTGTTCTTTAAGGATATCATACATGGGGTTCATCAAGAGATCTAGTTATTTGGTAGTTATTTGGTAGTATACACGAGTTCTCATTTGTCCGCTTAGAGTCTCCTCAAAGCAGTTAGATATCAATCTGGGTAGAGCAGAGGGAATTCCCATATAGCAGAGGCTTTGCAAACTGTGGCACAGAGTCAAGCGTGCAGCATATTTTACCAAAGATCTCCTGAGAGAGGTTGTGACATCCTCCATACACCCTCTTTTGCTATCACACTTACTGAATACATCTAACTATAGGTAGCTGGGAAGATATTTCCTTGAGATTCAAAAAGGCATGGATAAAATTTCTACAAAGCCCGCACCAGACATGCAATCTATTGTGTTAAATTACTCTCACGCATTTCTTCCAGAGCCAAAGGGACACAATGGCAGATCCAAAAAAAAAAACACATAGCCGCACTAGCTGAGGCAGAGAAGCAAAAGCCACAAAGAGAACCAAACACACAGGTTTCAGATATATCCAATGTCATGAGTCTGATATCCAGAGTATACAGCTTCAAGATACCTGAGAGTTACACCACACACCTCTTACTATATATAATGCCTAGGATGGATGCAGCTATATCATGATTGTGTTTTTATAGCATATGCTTCCACTCCATTCTGCCATTGTACACCCGGATCCTGCGCATGATGTATACAATGTACTTGCTTTTACTTCTTCAGTTGATGACAGGCATATCTTTCATAAGCATAAGTTTTGTCTCGTGGACTGATTTGGCTCTCCAAAGACATTAATCTCTCCCTTACAACACACATACCCATGCATGCAAGGACCATTGAGACCAGCAGTTAGTTGCACAGAACAAGGCAGTTCACAAAGAAGCACAGTGGGAAGTAAGGCAGCTCAATACAGGGTGAGAGAGAACAAGAAGAGCAGGCTAGAGTGTGAATGTAGTCAAGAATGAAGATCCAGAGGATAGATTGAATGCAGCAAAAAAGTCCATAATTTAACATTAGCACATCACACAAGGTATCTTCGACTTTCATATCCTGAGATTAGTTGTTCATCTAAAAGTAGCATCAGCTTTCTCGATAACCAGTTTCAGAGTGTGCTCACTCAAGCTGCCTGTCTATGAAACATTTGATAACATGTTTGCATCATATATCAGATATAATAATTTTAACTTTATAATTTTTAAAATTTGACAAAGAAGCTCACTTGGTGAGTTCTGTTTTGAACTTGAGTGGAGAATATTATGAAGATGGTCTACCTAAGTAGATTATGAACACAAGCCACTTCACTAAACTGATTGCCCTTGGACAACCTTAAAGTCAAATCAGCACAAGAAGCCAAACATAGACATCCCAATCTTGGTTACTTCAAGCCAAATGGCCATGTACATGTCTTCAAAGAAAATGTATATCATTTGAAAACCAGAATACTTTTTGACACAACAAAATGTTGTACGATATGATTTTCTTCTTGTGAAGTAATATATAATGTTGACTTCTAATCTACATCATGTTATACATTAGAATACAGTTAGTCTAACAAAATAGATAGGTGAACCGGCATATCAAGGTATACCGTATACCAAATGCAGGCCCTCGAACTTTATGCAATAACAGAAACTCTGAGAGGAAACTCATTTGATAGAAATCACCTTGCGTGTAAATAAGAAAGGCCTTGTACTTTGTACCCTGAGTTTCTCCACTGTAGAAACCTTTCTTCTAATTCAATGTTGCCTCCAATATCTCCTTACTTAATGAGTGCATTGAATGAAGGTGTTTCCAATTTCCATTGCATAAGATTCCTCTCACAAAGAGGCTGATATCCAAGATGGCCTCGCTGCCACATTTTTTTACCAAATCAATCACAACATGACTGCCAAATACAGCAATTCCATTGTCTGAAGTTTTCTGTTGTCATTTCCATTGTGATGAATCAAATTACTGATGTCCAAATTATCATATACCACCAACAAATCTAAGAAATCATGTACACTTGACCTATACAACTGAGTGTAGCCATGTCCCTAGATGAGTTGAGAAAATGCCCAAATCCACCTATAAAAGAATGGGCAAGCTATAAAATCATGGTATTCATCCAAAGATGGTATAACAATCAGCTCTATCAATGGAGTGGAACTCACATTACCTAATTCCTATGTGAGATTACTTTTATAGGTGATGTGGAAAGCCTGTGATGGATGAAACACCATTAAGATGACCAAGACAAAATCTTATTCCCCAACCCATTAAAAGGAAAATAAAAATATACACATACCCAATGACTAATCAAAAACTTTGGTAGGAGCTCATTCTCAACTGAACCATGCCCCTCATGTGCCAGAGGACTCAGCTATGTCACTGATTCTTCTTGACACCAGAGAAGGATTCTGCATCCGCTTTCCAGAATCCTCACCATAGAGAACTCTATTTAACCTCCTGAACCAGATGTCATAATCAACTGGATACGGCGTACCACAGAGACTATCCACATAATCTGCGAATGCTTTCAAAACAGCTGAAATCTCCCCTAGCTGTTGCTGGATAGCTCTTCGTGCCCATGATCTCTCCCTCCATTGCAAGGCAGATTCAATGCTGTCAAACTGTGGTGTACTTCCCCCACAGAGGACATAAAGTAAATATACCAGACTCTCTGAATCTGAGGAGGGACAGAGTTTCCCCTCTTGTAATGCATATGTAGAAGAAAAACGCAAGCTGATCCCTGGACTGTCCCGATCTTCAAGAACAGCACGACCCCATCCTATCAGGACATGATAACTCTCTCCATCACCTCCAACTACACGCAAAACATGTTCAGGTGTTATGTCTCCATGCTGAATACCAGCAGAACCTGCACTGCGTAATGCTGAAAGACAATCATGACAGCATTTGAGGGCCTCTTCTGATGTCAGGACTCCTTGTTTCTGGACAATCACATCCATGGGCTCACCTACAGGTGATGTGACCAGTATAGGAGTCCCACACCATGGATGGTCACATCGTCCCCCAGGACTCTGCTTGCTGCAAGAACCTGGATGCAAAATCCTCCCAGAAGCCACAAGCTGTGGCAAGTACTTGCTGGAAATGCCTCTCTGCTTCATAACATTCAATATACGGGTCTGCCTTTGCACCTGGTACCATGTGCTCATATCCTCCCAGGATGGCTCCAGCTGGGATGGATGAGCTCCAACATAAACATTCAAAAGCTTACTGGCATCATCAAGAGCCGTTCCTTTGTAAACTGAGTTTCTACCTTCATTTGAATTGTCAAGTATCTTGAAGCCTCTTTGCCAATGGGAATCTTCAAGCCACAAGATCGTTCCTTGATCAAGTTTCATCCTTTCAAATCCTTTCACGGTGTCTGAATCAATAATCTCTTCTTCTATCTCCTCAATCTCTCTGCTATGATTCTTGCTCTGGTAATGTGCTGAAGCATCTATGCCGTTTTCATGGACTTCAAGTATGCGACGCTCCACCCTTCTCCGTTGTAAACGAAAGTTGTGATAGCTGGCTAGATCAGAAATTGACTTTTTAGGGGATCCTTTGCATTGCTCCATGCTGTATAAAGTTGCCAGGAGCAGTTGCAGAGCTCCAACATCTCCCCAGTTTGCATTCCCAAGCCTATTCCAGACCTGTTCAACAGTAGACACCATAATTTGGGCCCTTTCTTGCACCCATGCCACAGCACTGTCATAAACTTTGGTGGTGTTTATGTCCAATTCAGTGACATCTCCTTCGACTTTGACGACACAACCAGAGTGAGAGTTGACAAGAAGAATATAAGCAGTGTTAGAATGTTTATGAACAGCTGACTTTGAGCGGGCCATTTTCCTTGACAAAAGCATGTGCAATGCATAAAACACAGCTTGCCCGACAGCTCCTGTATCAGGAAGTTTGCCAGTCTCAAGTGAGAGTTCAGGTTTCAGGAGCACAAACTCTAATATGTGCTCCCACAAAGCATAGGCTCCACCATTCTTCCCTACCAATGCAGCACAATGTGGCCCTTTAGCTTTCTTTGAAGCATTCTTATCTCCATATGCATTCTTTGAGCCAAATCCATGTGAACCAGTTACAAAATAAGGAAAGGGTTCATCTGAACTCCAAAATGTCTCCCATAGACCTTGTGCACTTGCATGAAGAAAGTCTTCTGTGGCAAGGCACATCTCAGCTTCAATGGACAATGCAGATGATGATGATGAAAACACTGTAGGCATGCGCAGAAGCTGCTGAAACTTAACTCCTTCTAGTGCAAAGTCAAACTGGCGGAGCTCTTCAGACTCGAATGGTGGCATCGCCTGAAGTTGTCTGTGCCCTTCTCCAGAAAACTGATCATCGAGCCAGTCACTCAAAAGCAGACTGAAAGCTTCACTGTCACCCAACCTTTTCAAGAAATCCTTAATAGAATTTCCTGGACTTCGAGTAGAGACTGAGGGTCTACTCTTGGATGATAACCCAGCCTTGCTGGTGCTTGCAACAGTGTTCTTTCTATCAAGAGAAATGCCTACTTCCAAAAACAGATTCATTATAAGAACCAGCCATGGAAGACATACACAAATATTTTGTAAGTGAATCCCTGAACCGGGCACAAAAATAAATGAATATATCAGTGAAGATCAGACCTGAAGATGGCCTTCGTAAGCTTTTCTCATCACCATGTCCAGCAGAGACTTCAATCTCTTTGGGTCTGCGCCCTGCAAATACCAAGATGGCATATATACACCACAAATTAAGAACCATATCTAAATGTCCTATTTCTATTTTAATGAAATTACATTATTTTCTCAACATTACAGAATAAGAATGTTAGCATATTCTGAAGCTTGAACCACAGTTTGAACCCAAATCAGGTAATCAGTTTAACTCCTCAAAAATACAATTTGCACAAAGTATTCGACGTCCCAGAAAACACAAGTTCAGCTATTAATCTGTTTTAATGCTTAAAGTGTGGGCTGCATGATATTCTACTCACGTCCACCCACTATCTTTTTTCTTTATTTTTGAGAAAAGCTAATCGACTGAACAATAGGATCGACTCCAAATTCACTCTATTTTTTTTTAGGGAAAACCATACCACTCCACTTATGGATTCTCTGAAATCTCTAATGCAAAGATAGTGCATTGAAAGGAACAGTTCTAGCAGCAACTATGATGCCCCAATCAAGACTTCAGGTACTGCCAAAACTTATAATGGCTGTCGAGTGGCTTTGTCATGACTAGACAGAGCCATGACAGGACATTTTTTGCTTTGCTTTGGCTCACCTGCTAAGATGTACCCATTTCGAAAGGTTTCCTAAAGGAACCGAGTGGTTATGCTGATCACTTTCTCCTATTGTCACTAATCAATTTTATTGCTGGATTATCCAAAGCGAAAAGCATTCAATAATCTAGAGTACAGCAGCTTTGAACGGACTCGGCATATTTTGCTTTGCTTTGACTCACCTGCTAAAATGTCCCCATTTCGAAAGGTTTCCTAAAGGAACTGATTGGTTATGCCGATCACTTTCTCCTATCGTCACTAATCAATTTTGATTGCTGAATTATCCAAAGCACAAAAGCATTCAATAATCTGGACTAGAGATTGTCAGCTACAAATGCAATCAATAAATTAATTCATCAGCCATCCAATCAAACTGATTTCCCTATCAGCCACATGTCTCCATCATAAGACCTAAACTTATGGTGCCACAACAGAAAGTTGAACAAGATTCCCTTAACAATTTACCGAGATGCGGATGCTGTCAAGGTGGGATTATATAAGAATGGTGATTTATTTTATTGGACATACTTTCCAGATATAATTTGAAGCATGCAAAGTTAAACTCCTATTATCGTTGCCAAATTCAGAGATGGCTTGAACTTGAACGCCAAAAAGAGGACCTACAGTTCAGGTTCCAATCAAAGCCAAACTAAGAAGTACACATGTAAGTCATTCGGCTGCGCAATTGAGCTCGATTAAGTGATTCACGAACAGAATATGAAAAAAGCTTAAGTGCATAGCTTGCGGGCAAGGAGCCAGGACCCTTCAGGTCATAAAATATAGTATCAACACGACAAGAAACAGACGAATTCCGCACAGATCTTATATTTAACCGGAGAAGAGAAGTGTAGGAAGCAAACCATACCTGATCTCATGCCGACGTCACCGATTACCGGATAGGGGCAGCTTGTCTTTGATTCGCGGAGCGTGTGGTAACCATGAACTGGGACTTTTCTCTCTTCCAGACCAGCTTCTATTGTACGACAACTAGTTGCAGCATCGAATCAGAAGGGAGATAAGCAAAGCATGCAATCTCAGGTAAATCGACTCTACAAAGGGAGAGGAGCCCCGAGACAACACCGGCCGATGGCTAGTTTGAGCTGGCAAGAGAAGATGGACACCAAGAGATGGACGATTACATATTGTAGCAGTTAGATGTCTGAGAGGAAAGCGGAAGCAGGTCTCTTTCCTTCCACTTTTCACGTTTCCTGTGCTTTTGAATGGTGGGCGTGCGCCAAATTGGCAAATCTGTGAGTATGTTGTTTGGGTATGTGTGTGTGTAGGGTATTGGCTTCTGTACCTACCTCCTATGCTCTGAGCATTCAATGGTTTGTCGCTCCTTCACTTCTTTCGCCGTCCCCCACCTCCAATGTCTTGACGACATGGGCATTGGGCACTCTCGGCTCTCGAGTCCGAGTGCTCACTGGTCTTTCCTGTTTTGACACATTCAGGCATATGAGAGTCAAGACCAGAGGGATCTTTATTCAATAGAGAAATTTATTTTTTAGGGGAAATTTGCAGTTGTGGAATCCTAGGTGTATCGCTCTATTCCTAATGATCATCATATTATTTTTTATATTAAATTATACAATTTTTTTTTTCAAAATGGAGGTTCAGCCGAAGCTTACTCCCTGAGCTTAAATTTTGAAAGAAGGATTGTACAAGGTGAATGGGTATAGTACCCATGGGATTTTTTGTATATGAGAGAACAAAGGTTAGACAGACACAGTACAATTGCCTGAAGGCAACACAAGGATCAACTTTTTTAACAGCCAGAAGGCTTTTGCATGGTGTCTTGCCAATGGGGAGGGTCGACACTTGCCCCCACCTCAAGAGATGAGGGACTCAACCAAGCATAAGAGAAACAAATATAAAAGATAAGTTAATGCAAGCTCTTACAAGTGTAAAAGAGGTAGCCCCTCATTATACAAGTTTTTTTTTTATAGAGGTTCGGCAAGTGCCTACTCTTCGAGCTTTAATTTTGAAAGAACAATTCTACAAGTGAATGGGCATAGTACCCGTAGGACCCCCTGTATCCCACAGAGCAGAGGTCAAACAAGCTAGACAAGGTTACAACTAGTTTAGACTGACTAAAGCCATTACATGTCAAGCTCGGAGAATGAACACAAGACCTCTGCCTCAAGAGGCTAGTGCCAAACCAATCCATTATACAAATATTTGTCTATGCATGGTAGTCCGAATGGTTTGGGCCCTTGCCTCTTGAGGTGGGGGGTAGGGGTTCAACCTCTGGTAGTCACGATCGATATATGCTAGACCTTAAGCTAGTTTAAAACCCTATTTCCTTATCATTTTTGGCCATCATTGTTGTATCATCATCATGCAATTACCTTGCGTTGTAGGCAGGGTCCCATGGGTACTATGCCCATTTACTTGTAAAGTTGTTTTTTCCTTATCGTTTTTTGCCATCATTATTGTATAATCATCGGGCAGTTGCCTGCTTTGTAGGATAAAAGGGGGTCCCATGGGTACTATGCCCATTTATTTGTAGAGTTGTTTTTTTAATCAATTAAAATCCTATTTCCTTATTGCCATCATTGTTGTATTATAAGATAAAAGGAGGGCCCCATGAGTACTATGCCCATGTAACCTTTGGATGAACTTCTCTTTTAATATATATATATATATATATATATATATATATATATATATATATATATATATATATATACCAATTTTGAAAGAAAATTACTTTTTTTCAAATATATTTTTATTATGTTTGAAAATTGAAGGAACAATCCGACCACTCAAGAGACCCTTTTTATCCTCCATTTTCAAAGGTTAACATTGAGCCGGATATTAAAATTTAAACTTTCAGTCGTGGTTACCCTTACATATGCACCTTTGAAATTTTGTCTTGAGTTCAATGAATTTACCATTATACCATCCGAATAAATAGATATTCTTTAATTTCACAAACATATGGAAAATGTAAATCATCCGTGCAATCCCTAATTTCCTAGATGATCTTTTCTCTCGTTCTCAATGCATATATAACTTGTGCATGTCAAAGTCATCTAACTAATGTCATGTTGTGTGACACCCCATGGGGTTCTCATCATGCAAAAGCAAAAAAGTTGGATGTAAGAAGCCTTATTCGAGTGGATGCAAACGACATAAAGAGAGATCGATTGGGACACCTTTCCTACTCTTACCTTATGAGCGATTCCTTTTCTTCTTTTATCTCGTGAGAAAACATATGTGGAGCGGAAGGGTCTCATCCATCACAAGAAGATATAAGATCGTCTAGCAGTAACAATGACTTCTATGAGGTGTGACAAAAGGCATTACTATAACAATGACTTCTATGAGGTGTGACAAAAGGCATTACTAGTTAAGAGTAAAAAAATGATACTTAATGAAATTTTATGTTTTCTTTTATTTTAAGGAATTTCAATCGAAGCTTAATCTCTTCGAGCTTGAATGTATTGAAAGAACAACTAGCGTACAAGTGAAGGGCATAGTATCCATGGGACCTCTCGTATCCCATAAAGCAGGGGTTAGACTATCGAAGCATTACAGAGAAAGGACTACCTAAATGCATTCAGTTTCAACGACCTGAAGGCATTAGGTAGATAGACTTTCCACACTGACCCAATTATGTCCAACAGCCCACAAGGGTTGAACACACAACCTCCACCTCAAGACGTGAGTGCTCAACCAACTCACCTACAGATTTCGGACATAACTTATACAAATGAAACTAAAAAGGATTTATACATTGATTATTTGTTAAAGAATTGAGAGAAAATAAAAAACCATAAAAGTGATCTCCCTTTTCATCATTCCATGTTTTTTGTTCTTCATTCGGTGAAACTTGAACGCTGTGAGGGAGAGTATCTAGGTTCAAGCCCCACTCACTGAACATGTTCAACCTTTGAGAATATTCAAATGTATAGGTGCCTCTATCTTACAAGATTGGTGTGTGTCTTTCATTCATTTTCATTCATCGTACTCTCAAAAAAAAAATAAGTAAATAGATCTCACATGAAATGCACGTGTCTATCAACTCGTCTTATAACGCCTTATGTTTTTCTCTCACTTTTCCTTCGCTTTTCCTTCCTTTAGTAAATAGATCCCACATGAAAGGTCACAACATGTTTATCAACTCGTTTTGTAACTCGTTATGTTCTTCTCTTGCTTTTCCTCCCTTTTTTTTATTGGACTTTGTTAAAAAAATAAATAAAATTTTCTAAAAAAGCCGAAAGAGGTTCATAATATATTGAAACATATTGGAAGTCAGAGCTATCAAGTCATGAATGCATTCTAAATTCAGAAGTACAATGAAATATATGTCACACCAAAGTGATTAAGGAGGTTCTTACTAGATTTAGATAGATTTGCTTTGGGATCCAAGTTCCATAGGCTACTAGCCTATCTTTGCATTTTATATCATTTGGCCTCATATAGTATATCCTCTTTTAGGATTGATTCTAACTCATCTAAAAAGAAATCATCTACAAAGGACATGGACTTATCTATTGCACATTGAGTGTAGGGTACCATGGAATGGATAAATGGATTTGTACATGATCTAATAAGTTCAAGGAGTAGGTGACATCACCTAGGAGATGAAACACTAGTATGGATGAATCATGGAGAGATGCTCTTTGATAATTGATGTTTTGGATACCAACAAAGACTCCTTCACCTATGTAGAAAAACATGGTATATGATAATCATAAATGGGTATAGTTAGTCATATAGATGCGACTTTTGATCCAATCTTGTTCTGGACTTTTGCAAGAGTTCTTCAATGATGGAGAAAATATTCTTGGCAAATAGTATACATGATGCAATGGAGTGAGGTAGCAAGGACAAGTATGTAATGAATTCATTTTCAATTGACTCCTCAAATATACAATGAATTGCACTATGGATGTATGCGTTTTGGTGGAAACCAAAGACAAGCATGTACCTTACTTGGTCTTTTTTATCACTTTGCACATAGCTCCAAATATTCTCTTCAGTACCTTGGTTCAATAATTTAGTATGGACATTTGATTGAGGATGATAGCTGAGGAAATGCAAAGTAGGGTCCCTAATGTCCCATGTGTGGTTGATGGAACATGTATCCCAATCTAAGATGAGTGTGATTTTAGGACCATGGTACTTGTACACATGAGAGAAGTAGATTTCGATAATTGATTTTTTAAACAAATATTCTCCTAACTTTTTTCCTATTATTTTCCCATTCTTATTACAATAGCATGCATCTCCCTTTCCAATGTGATGTTACATTTCTACTACCTAATCCATGTGGCATGAACACATTGGTTGCACATCCACTCATATATTTTCCTCCACTTCTCTCAAGAATGACTATCAAACTCAAATGCAAAGCAAGTCGTCTCCATAAAGAGATTACTACTTGATGCTTTGTTGATAAGAGTGCCTTTATTTTTAATTTTAAATGATAAAGAAAAAAAATTATATTGTGAATTTTGAGCATGCTCGGTAGACACAATTTTTTTTTTAATAGCATATTGGCAAGTTTGAGTTTGTCCCAATAATATAGATCTCGTTTTTTCATTTATCACTTCGTATGTCATTTTCTATTATGCAAACTTTTCTATGCAATATTTATTATTCTTTGTCTTTTTCTTTCACTCATCCCGTCCTCTTTTCCATTGAATGATATCACTAACGCTATGATATGTGTGGTTGATGGTGAACAAGTGAAAAGGCCTATGAAAAGAAAGACAATATAATAAAGGTACAAGGATTATGCATGCGCATATAGTATCATATCATGCAAGAAAGAGAAAACCAAGATGAGATAAAATGATGGTAATAAGACACTTTACATGAGAGATCACAATGAATTGTCCTCCCAACCATCTCTTCTGTAGTTCTTGTCTTGTGGGTGAGAACTTGAGTTGTCTCAGGTTGGCATGGCCATGGTTAAGCACAACTTGCCAAGTGCCTTAGTCTCTAGAGTTATCTATTGGTAAACACACCATGTGTCCTAGTCTAATCATATTAACTTAAACTAACTCCAATCATTCGAGTTAACTCAAGTTAACTCAAGTCAACTCAAGTTGGATGCTTCTAAAAAGATATACAGATCTTGTGACAAAACACACTTTCCATGATCCAAAGGTGGTTGAATCGAGAACCTCCTAGCCATCCACAAGACTTTACCACTAGTATATGTTTACCTACTACTCTAGATAATTATAATTTTAGCTTGGTATTTGGCAATTTCCCCCCTTGATAAGTATTTTCATCCAAAAAAATGATTAGATATATGGACTATGTAAGAGCATTTCCTCGAGCTCCATGATCCAATTTAAGGAGCATGGTTTTTATCTCTTCGATTCACCTTTATAAGTAGAAGGGGATTACATCTCAAAATCAATTCAAAAAGAGGAGAATCTCTATGCTCTACTTCCTACCCAATTAATATTATGCACCATCTTGATTTTCACTTGTAAGCTTGATTTAGTGCAAAGTGTTGAAAGGAAAGAAGTGTGGAGAAGAAAGCATTCTTGCCAGATTCACTAAATCTTCCTCTAATCTTGAATTAGTGAAAAGGGTAGAACCAAAAGTCATGTTCATGGCCCTATCGTTTTTACTTGTGCCATCTAGATGCATTGATATGCATATAATAGAAATCGGGCTAAGCACTTTAGCAGGCTCAAGATGATACTTTTTCATGTCTCATTGGTTATTCTAGGCACTTATGTGTAAATTTGGTACACTTCTAGAAAGTTCTTTGATGTTTTAGGAAGGTTCAAGATACCGTTCTCATCTTTCCTTAACTTGGTGGATGCTTTGAGCAATTATGTGGGAACTTCTAAGTATTTCAAGAATTTGAAGATTCTATTCAAATCCACTCGAATTCATTTTGGATAAATGAAATATTACTTGGGTTGATGAGATTTAAACATCTAATTTGGATGTTTTTTTCAATAGTAGGATTATTGTGTCCACTTTGGGCTTTAAATTCTAAGTAGAGGATAAGAAAGAAGCGTTCCACTTACTTTTGGTCACCCTATTGGAGTTAGATGTCTGCGGAAGCATGCGAACAACACAAGGAAGAAGAAGAAGAAGCTTGGAGCACAACACACAATACTGAATGTATTACTAGAGAATGTACAAAGATAAGTAGCCCATTAGGGCAATAGGTGTATATACAAGCTGGGGGAAAAAAAACCTCCTAAAGAGGGAAAAAGGTGCCCCGGCGGTCCTGGAGTGTTCACACACATCACTACCTAAATATATCAACAAATCCCCCTGGGAGTGATGCGGTGAACAAGTAGCTGGCACTCATGTATAAGGAAGTGTCAAGCTATGTGGAAATCACTCCATAGAGGGAAGTAAGTCCAAAGCTTTGCGGAAAGCTTCAAACTTCTCCCTAGGCAGAGCCTTCGTGAAAAGGTCTGCAATGTTCTCCTGCGTGGGCACATATGCCAAGCTGATCTCCCCAGCAGAGAACCTCTCCCTGACATAATGATAATGCACCTCAATGTGCTTAGTGCGAGCATGGAACACAGGGTTCCTCGCAACTGCCAATGCGCTCTGACTGTTAGTGAAGATGGTGGTGGTAGAAGACTGACCAACACCCAAATCAGCCATAAGACGTCTGAGCCACACACACTCAACAGTTGCTGTGAAAGCTGCCCTATACTCAGCCTCACAACTGGAAGTGGCCATAGTAGGCTGCTTCTTGCTCAACCAAGATATACATGAGCTACCAAGCATGAAGCAAAAGCCACTAGTGGACACACGAGTGTCATAGCAACGAGCCCAATTAGAGTCAGAAAAAGCATGCAAATCTGGCAGTAGTGATCCCCCCTTGGGATAAAACAACCCAAGTAGCCGAGTACCACTCAAGTAGCGAATGATACACTTAACTGCTTGCCAATGCTTGACTCTTGGGCAATGCATAAACCTGCTCATCTGTGAGACAACAAACTAAATATCTGGCCAAGTAATGCATAAGTAAATCAAGCATCCAACAGCTTGCTAATAGAGAACAACATCAAATGCATCTCCAACATCATGAAGACTCAAACGTAAACCTATCTCCATAGGAGTGACAATAGGCTTACAATCTTCAAGGCCAAAATGCTACAATAATTGTCAATATATTTCGTTTGACACAAAGCCATTCCACCATCAACTTGCATAAACTGAATGCCCAAATAGTGATGCAAATGCCCCAAATTAGACATCTCAAATGAGGCATGCAAATCAGCCTTAAAATCAGCAATATGCTTCTCAATAGGACCAGTGAGCAGCATGTCGTCAACATAGACAACAATGATCAGAAGCACATCATTAGCACGCTTAACATATAAGGTGCTTTCAGTTGGACTATTCTCAAAACCATGTGCAATCAGATAGGCATGTATCTTCTCATACCAAGCACATGGTGCTTGCTTTAAACCATATAATGCCTTCTTTAACCTGCACACCTGGTTTTCATGCCCTTGCTGCACAAAGCCACGAGGCTGAAAAACATACACTTCTTCATGCAAGTCACCATTCAAAAATGCAGTTTTAATGTCCAACTGATGTACATTCCAACCATGATGGGCTGCAAGCGCACAAATGCTCTGAACAGTAGTCATACGACATGTAGGTGCAAAGGTCTCATCAAAATCAATGCCTCTTTCCTGTGCATAACCCTTTGCAATAAGCCTAGCCTTATACCTGTCAACTGTACCATCAGGTTTACGCTTTAGCTTGTATACCCACTTAGTGCCAATGGCCTTCTTGCCAGGAGGCAAGTCACATAAAGACCAAGTACCATTCTTCATTATTGCATCATATTCAGATTGCATAGCAACCATCCAATTTTTTGAATTTTGTGCTTCATCAAACGAAATAGGCTCATTCTCATCACAGAGACTAGATGCAGCCATAGCATAGAAATCTGATGCAAAAGAGGCACTATGAGAGCCTGAACGAGTACGATATGACAAAGGTGCATCTAATTTGCTATCACGCAAAGTCTGCACCAGCCATTTTGGCATAGTTTTTGCCTGCTCAATATCAGCTCTCTCATCAACTAGTGCATCATGTAAATCTGCATCAAAAATGGAATGATCTGCATCATCACATAAAACGTGCAAAGGCTGAGAAGTTGCCTCATTGGGACCAGCACTAGACTGTCCACCTGTAAAAAGAGGCAGCAAAGTATCATACATGTCTTTGGAGCTAATAGATGTCTCCTTAGTACATGAAAGCAATGGCTAAATAGCATCTTCCACAAAAACAACATCACGGCTTAGTCTATGGATGATACAGACGATAGCCTTTACTTTCAGAACTGTATCCAACAAAAATACATTTTACTGCTTTATCATCCAACTTTTTGCGATGTTGTTCAGGCACTAATGCATATGTCAAACAACCAAAAACACGCAGATGAGCAACTGATGGCTTGCCGTCATGCCAAGCCTCATATGGAGTGATAGATTGCAACGCTTTAGTGGGATACCTGTTTAGTACATATGTTGCACACATGACAGCCTCAAGCCAAAAACTATGTGGTAAAGCTTGAATCTTGACCATACACCTCGCCATCTCCATGAGTGACCTGTTCTTTCGTTCAACAACTCCATTCGGTTGGGGTGTATACGGCACTGTACACTGGTGTTTTATCCCACATTCAGCCAGAAATGCATAAAAATCAGAAGACGTATATTCCCCCCCTCGATCAGAACGGAGGGTGCCCATTTTACATGCTGACAGATTTTCAGCCAAAACCAAAAACTGTTTGAAGCACATGAACACTTTGGACTTTGCCTTCAATGGATATACCCATGCATGCCTGGAAAAATCATCGATGAAAGTCACGAAGTAAAGATAATTCCCAAAAGAAGGTGTTTGCATAGGACCACAGACATCAGTATGTACAAGCTGCAATTTTTGTGTAGCCCGAACTGAACCATCTTTTGGAAAGGATGAACGCTGCATTTTGCCCAAAATACAGCCTTCAGAAACATGTTTCCCAAGTGCCTCAAGTTTGGGCAAAGAGGACACCATTTCAGATTTATGCAGGTGTAGCAAACTAGCAAAATTCAGATGGGCAAAGCGTGCATGCCAAAGCTTTGCATCTGACATAGCTTGAGAATCATTTACTGCACATGCCAAATCATTTACAGATCTTTCATAGTCTATGAGCTTATACAACCCACGACATAACATGCCAGAAGCAATAATCGCATCGCCATTTGACAGATCATGAATTGTACACCTGTCATCAACAAATTTCACAACCAAACCAATCTTGGCTAATGCAGAAGCTGATAACAGGTTCTTCTTGATCCCTGGCACAAATAAAGCATCTGACAAAGTGAAAGAACTACCATCAGCAGTAGTCAAAATGATCTTACCAACTCCCATAACAGGATAAGAGGAGTTGTTGGTGCATGTAAGAGTATTCCCTGTAGGGGCAGGCTCGAGTGAAGAGAAGAAACTGCGTTGCGAGGTAATATGTTTGGTCACCCCACTGTCAAAATACCAAACATCTAAGTCTACTGCAGACATGCACTGCTCATGAGAAGATGGGTCAAAACTGCAGACAGTAGTAAACGCCCATTCTTCTTCCTGCACAAGATTAGCAGACTCTGTTTTTGGTGTAGAGGCCTCTACAACAACCATTCCAGCCTCTTTCTTCTTTGCCTCTTTAGCAGCCAGTTTTGGACAGTTCTTTATGATATGATCATTCCCTTTACAGTACTTACAAAACAATTTCTGCTTTTCTGATTTCTTCTCATCTTTATCTTCCTTCTTCGAATATGCAGAATTAGTAGATTTTTGCTTACTAGTTGAAGAGCTCCATTTTCCTTTGCCCTTCTGACTAGCCAGGAAAGCTTGATCTGCAACTCGCATAATGGACCTGTTCTGCCTAGACTGATCTTCCTGCAACAGAACAGAGACTAACTCTTCAAATGATAAGGCATTTGGATTGCCTTTCATCATCAACCGAAGAGTAGAAGAAAAACTTGATATGAATCAAGAAGACCATTCAGAACGGTCTGCACAAGTGAGCTACCTGGTATAACCTCATCAGCAGAAATCAATTGTTCCTTCAAGTCTTTGATCTTCGTTAGGAAACTGTCCATAGAATCACCTTCATTCATGTGCTCACTCCAATTATTTTCGGAGGTAAGCAACACGAGCCTCATTCCTGGCTTGGTACAATGTGGTAAGTGTATCCCAAGCATCCTTAACTGTTCTGCAAGAGCGAATGTGAGGAATAATGGCATGTTTGATAGACAAAGCTATCAATGCATGTGCTTGGGCATTTCTGCCATCCCAACGAATCTGCTCTATAGTAGGTGCAACAGAAACTGCAACACGAATAGGAATATGCAAAATATCATCATCTTTGACACCTTTTGCATTAGCTTCAGTACTTGCAGTTGTAACAGTTGTAGGTGTGATAAGACGTTTTTCGACACCTTGTACAATGTTCCACAGTCCTTTTGCAACCAACACATGTCGCATCATATAAGCCCATAATGGGTAGTTGGTACCATCCAGCTTATCCTCAATAACCAACATACGGAATACATCACTGCTTTCAGCCATGGCCGGTGACTAAAATACCTTGATGCAAAAAATGTGAAGAGAGATGGTGGATGCAATCCAAAGATGAGTAGGTGCCGCTACAACCAGCTTCACACCAGCCAACTGAGACTTCAGAGTTGATTATTAGACCCTTTGAGCTTCCTAAATCCACCAAAATATCAGCCAAGTACTTTGGAACATGTATCCCAAAAGTTTAAGTCAAGACAGACTAGTTGCGAAATGACTAGCTCCCAAAACTTGCTATTTTTGGACATACACCTGCTGGAAAAAATGAAGAGTGCTCTCAACCTGGTAGGAATTAGAAAAATTCCTTTTGGGCATATCAAATAGACTTAGCAAGCTTCCCAATCCAAGTTAAAACACTTAAAATGATGGACTGAGCACTGAGAACAAGTTTCAACAATTTCTGCCCACAATTCTCGGGGCACTGCAGAGATAGACCAGTAAGCAGTAAAATGCAGATATCTCCGAAAGTATTAATCCAATGACCTTGAAAAATTTATATCACAAAGTAGACAGTACAAGCTATCCAACGCAAGTTAAATCACTGAAAAAGATTCAGTAGAACTCGAGATATGACCTTCTGAAGTTACTGCTCTGAGTGAGTATAGCAGAGAACAAAACAGAGAAGTAGATGATGATAAATGTATAGATTCACATATGATTACAACCACATTGGCAATGAATCTTTGCACAATGGGAGTAGAATGATAGAGCTATGGAGTAAGCTCTTCAATCTCTACAAAATGACATGAAGTGGTCACGTACAAGGCTTACTAATCGCCTCTTCCTTCTTGCTCTTTTTATAGCTATTCTTGGAGGGAGTTTTGAATTCGAATTCGAATGGCTCCACCTAAAAGTGATCCCCAAAGTTAGGAGAGATTCCCTCAGCTCTAAATTTCATGGTTTTAGGTAGTTAGAGCCACGAATCTGCTTTTACATCATGGATGAGGTAAGCCATCTTTTTCCTTTTTTCTTTTTTCATTTACAAGAGATAAAATGTACTCTTTTACAAGAGGTGTTCACATGACTACTCATGTGACTTACAAATGAGGATAATATCAAGCATATCAAGCATGTAGGCTTGGGCAAAATGCACCAACAGCTCCCCCTCAAGCCTAACATGCTTGGCCTTCAAATAAGTCTTCAATTGTCCTTGATTTCCTGCAAGCCAATCATCAACTTGAATCTACTTAACTTCGTACCATCAAGAGCTTTAGTCAACATGTCGGCACATTGCATATCTGTAGAGACATAGGATAGTTGAATATCCTTGCTCATTAGCTTCTCCCTTACATAATGGTAGTGGACTTCAATATGCTTGGTTCTAGCATGGTATACCGGATTAGCTGCTAGATGTAGTGAGCTTGTGTTGTCACCAAAAATGTGAGGTGTTGAAGAATGAAGTCCAAGATCTGTGTACAAAGACTTTAACCACATGATTTCTTGAGTTGCATTAGCCAAACCTCTATATTCGGCTTCGGTAGAAGATAATGCCACGGTTGGTTGCTTCTTCGATGACCAAGAAATGATTTTTGAACCTGCAAATGATATATACCCTGATGTGCTTCTTCTATCATCTTTAGATCCGGCCCAATCTGCATCTGAGTAGACCTTTAGCTCAATATCTGAAGTATATGAATAGAACAAACCTTCATTCATGGTCCCCTTTAGGTACTTGAGGACTCGCTTGGCCGCTTCCATATGTGGTCTTCTCGGCTTATGCATAAACTGACTCAATATGCTAACATTATAGCATATATCCACTCTTGTGAGTGTTGCATAGTTCAAACTTCCAACCAAGCTTTGATAGCTTGTGATGTCTTCAATTGGCTCTCCTTCATAAGCACTAAGCTTATGATTTTGCTCCATAGGTGTACCTGCACACTTGGTATTTTCCATCTTGAACTTGACGAGCATGTCATGGACATACTTCCTTTGTGTGATGTATATACCTGAATCTGTGTAGATCAACTCCAATCCAAGAAAATAAGTGAGTGGTCCGAGGTCACTTATTTTGAACTCCTCCTTCATTTGACTCTTTACCTGTTTGATTCCTTCAAGATCATTGCTGTGATAATAATATCATCAACATACACACATAAATAGATCACTTCAGATCCATTCCTCTTTATGAACAAAGAGGTATCCGCCTTGCTAGCTTTGAATCCTTGGTCCTGCAAATAAGTCACCAATCTAAAATTCCAAGCTCTTGGAGCTTGCTTCAATCCATACAAAGCTTTCTTTAGTTTGCATACATAGTTAGGATGATGTGCATCTTCATATCCAAGAGGTTGTGCCATATACACTTCCTCAGAAATCCATCCATTCAAGAAAACATTCTTTACATCAAGTTGATAAAGATTCCAATTTCTAGATGTAGCAAGACTAATGAGAACCCTAATTGTAGGCATTTTTGCAACAGGAGAGAAAGTCTCCTCATAATCAATACCATGGGTTTGAGCAAACCCTTTAGCAACTAACCTTGCTCTGTGTCTATTTATACTTCCATCTGGATTCCTCTTGATTTTGTATATCCATCGAGATCCGATTATCTTCATAGATGGCTTGTTAGGTACAAGCTCCCAAGTGTCATTCTCCTTCAAGGCTTCCATTTCTTCATCCATTGCATCTCTCCAAGCTTTCTTGCTTTGTGCTTCTTCGAATGTGGTAGGCTCTTCATTGGTTGAATCTTTTGCAATGTAGATTGAGTGCTTTGTGACCAAAGAAGTATCATAACCAAACCTCTCTAGTTTCTTCTTCTCCCTCGAAGACCTTCTAAGTGGTTGATGTGAGCTCTCGGGTCCATATGTAGCATCCTGCATCTTTGCTTTACCTTTGTTCTTCCATAGCTTTAGTCTTTCCAAGTCTTCTAGGTCAATCTCCGAATCACTTTCTTCAATCTGCTTTGGCTCCTTTGGTTAAAGTGATGGGAAATCTTCATCCAAGTCATACGTTCACTTTCCTGTCATCATCAAACCATGATTTGTTTTCATCAAAAATTACATCTCTACTCACAGAAAATCCTTTATTGGTTGGATTGTACAATCTATATCCTCTTTTGTTTTGATCATAACCAATGAATACACACTTCTCTGCCTTGGGATCCAATTTCCCTCTTACTTGAGAAGGAATGTGAGCATAGGCTAAGCATCCAAAGATTTTACAATGCTCTAGACTAGGTCTTCTTCCATTCCACACTTCATATGGAGTGGTTCCATCTAGTGACTTAGATGGAAGTCTATTTATGAGATATGTGGCTGTAGACACAGCCTCTGCCCATAGGTAGTTCGGCAATCCCTTTTCGTTGAGCATGGACCTTGCAGCTTCGACAATAGCTCTGTTCCTCCTCTCTGCTACACCATTGAGTTCGGGTGTATACCTTGTAGTGACTTCCCTTTTAATGCCTCTTTCATGCAAGAAGGCATCAAATTCAGAAGAGAAGTATTCTCCTCCACCATCTGATCTGAGTCGTTTCAAAGTCCTACCTGTTTGGTTTTCAACAAGCGCAATATACTTCTTAAAGCAATTAAACACTTCATCCTTGTGCTTCATGAAAAACAAAATGGTCCACCTGCTACAATCATCTATGAAAGACACATAATATCTTGAGCCTGATATAGATGGCTCCTTGCTTGGACCCCACACATCCGTGTGCACTAGATCCAAAGGATTTTGATACATATATCCTTTCTTATTGAAAGGTTGTCTATGAGCCTTGTCGAGTTGACAAGCTTCACACTTATAAATCATGTGTTACCTTGTGATATTAGGCAAACCAAGTACACTTTGGTCCCTGCAAATCTGTTTGAGTGTCCTCTCACCAATGTGAGCAAGCCTTTTGTGCCATATCTCCAACTCTGTTAGAGTTTGAGATCCATAGCCAAACAAAGCTATGTTCTTTGTATCTTCCACTTCAAAAGTGAAAAGCCTTCCTGTCTTTTCTCCTTTGGCAATTCTTCAAAAGCCTTGCCTTGGGTCTTCAACATATGCTCCAAATCGGTTGAATCTAACCTGCAATCCTTTTTCAACAATCTGTCCAACACTTATTAAATTTTTGGTAATTGTAAGGACATACAAGACTTTGCTTAAGAGGTTCATATTCCCATCTAATGTCTTCACATTACCTATCTTCTCCACTGAGTGCTTTGTATCATCTCCTGTCTGCACTTCATGCTTGTTATGAGGATCTTCCAAATCAGAAAGTAAAGCCACATTTCCTACTACATGGTTCGAGCATCCCGAATTAATGTAAAATATGTGATCATCATCCTTACCCTTCTTCGTTGATAGATTCATAATCAATAATGAATCTTCTTGACTTTGGTCCTCTGCATAGTTATTGTAATCTCTTCTTCCTCTATGGCCACTTTGATAGTTATTGTTGTTGTTGTAATTGTTGTAGTAGTAGTTGTTGTTGTTGTTGTTGTAGCCTCCATTGTATCTACCTCTATTTGATCCATAGCCACCTCTATTGAATCCTCTTCCTCTTGAGTTCCTTGGGTTCCTGAAACATTCTTCAGTAGTATGGTTAGATAAGCCACATATGTTGCAAGGTTGAGATGATTGGAATCTCCCCCTGCCTTGCTTTCCACCTCTGCCTCTTCCTCTAGCTCTTCCTCTACTTGCAAAGTTTGCTTGGAAAGAGCTTCCTTCATCTTCATTCTTCCTATTCTTTGACTTGTCCTTGACCTTAGCTTTATCAGAATATAAGGCAGAAGTTTGATTACCTCTTGAGGACTCACCACCTTTGCTAATCTTTGCTTCATGAGTGAAGAGTTGGCCCATGAGTGTGTTGAGGTCGGGTACATGCATATCCATGTATAAATCCATGGCTGTTGTGAATGACTCCCACTTGTCGTCTGCTTTGATTCCATTCATGATTTGTCTTATGATTTGCTCCTCTTCAATTACCTCTCCAATGCTTCCAAGTTGGTCGGAAATCTCCTTCATCTTTGTGACATAATCAGTCACATTTTGCTTCGGGCTTTTCTTCATTGTTGTGAACTCCATCCACAATTGGTTCTTCCTTGCTCGAGTGTTGGAAGAGAAGAAAGAAGCAAGTGCATTCCAGGTTTCTCTTGATGTCTTGCATCCCTTGACATGAGGTAAAAGAAAATCAGAGATTGAGTTTAGAATATAGGACCTTGCAAGTGCATCCTTCGAACACCAATTCGAAAGTCCTTCCACTTCTTCATGTGATGGTTGCCCTTTGTTCCTCATGGTTGGCATTGCTTCATCTCCGGATATGAATCCATATAGATTCCTCCCTTGAAGGTAAGCCTCCATCCTTAGAGACCATGCCGGGTAGTTGTTTTGATCCAATTTTTCAATTGTTGATGGAAATCCATCTCCCATGTTGCTTGACTATGCTCTGATACCACTGTGAAGAGAGATGGTGGATGCAATCCAAAGATGAGTAGGTGCCGCTACAACCAGCTTCACACCAGCCAACTGAGACTTTAGAGTTGATTAGTAGACCCTTTGAGCTTCCTAAATCCACCAAAATATCAGCCAAGTACTTTGGAACATGTATCCCAAAAGTTTAAGTCAAGACAGACTAGTTGCGAAATGACTAGCTCCCAAAACTTGCTATTTTTGGACATACACCTGTGGGAAAAAATGAAGAGTGCTCTCAACCTGGTAGGAATTAGAAAAATTCCTTTTGGTCATATCAAATAGACTTAGCAAGCTTCCCAATCCAAGTTAAAACACTTCAAATGATGGACTGAGCATTGAGAACAAGTTTCAACAATTTCTGGAACCTCCCCACAATTCTCGGGGCACTGCAGAGATAGACCAGTAAGCAGTAAAATGCAGATATCTACAAAAGTATTAATCCAATGACCTTGAAAATTTATATGCACAAAGTAGACAGTACAAGCTATCCAACGCAAGTTAAATCACTGAAAAAGATTCAGTAGAACTCGAGATATGACCTTCTGAAGTTACTGCTCTGAGTGAGTATAGCAGAGAACAAAACAGAGAAATAGATGATGATAAATGTATAGATTCACATATGATTACAACCACATTGGCAATGAATCTTTGCACAATGGGAGTAGAATGATAGAGCTATGGAGTAAGCTCTTCAATCTCTACAAATTGACATGAAGTGGTCACGTACAAGGCTTGCTAATCGCCTCTTCCTTCTTGCTCTTTTTATAGCTATTCTTGGAGGGAGTTTTGAATTCGAATTCGAATGGCTCCACCTAAAAGTGATCCCCAAAGTTAGGAGAGATTCCCTCAGCTCTAAATTTCGTGGTTTTAGGTAGTTAGAGCCACGAATTTGCTTTTACATCATGGATGAGGTAAGCCATCTTTTTCCTTTTTTCTTTTTTCATTTACAAGAGATAAAATGTACTCTTTTACAAGAGGTGTTCACATGACTACTCATGTGACTTACAAATGAGGATAATATCAAGCATATCAAGCATGTAGGCTTGGGCAAAATGCACCAACAAAAAATTGACTGTATCTCAAAAAGTTGAACAAAACTGCCCAGAGAAATTCCACTAGACCTGTAGCAGACTTCGAGACGCTTATACTGGCGAACAAAAACTGGTATATACCTTTGGCACAAGAAGATGAAATAGCCTGCACAAGCACTTCGATAGTGCATTCGGAGGCCGAAACAAGCTCAGATCGCAATTTCGGCACCACACAACAAAGTTGTTTTGATCTTGGAAACACGTTGAGTATGCTCAGCAAAATTCGTGCAATTCTAAGACTGCAAACGGGGGAGTGTCAACCGCGCCCTAGATGAAGCGACGACCTGCTCTGATACCAATTGTTGGAGTTAGACGTCTGCGGAAGCACGCGAACAACACAAGGAAGAAGAAGAAGCTTGGAGCACAACACACAATACTGAATGTATTACTAGAGAATGTATATACAAGCCGGGGGAAAAAAAACCTCCTAAAGAGGGAAAAAAGTGCCTCGGCGGTCCTAGAGTGTTCACACACATCACTACCTAAATATACCAACACACCCTAATCACATCTCAAACAATTTGAATCTTGGATGAATTATTTAGAAATTCTATATTTAATAGTCCAAGCTTGGGACACTTCTCTCAAAGTCTTGAACTTGATTTGAATATCAACAAACTAGTTTGGCCATTTATCACCCATAAATCTACTATCCCATTCCATTAAACCCACATTGATGAGTGATGCAAAACTTTGCATTCTAGATCGCCAATCCCACATTTACATCATTGTATGGTGACTATCGTTTTAACTCAAGTTTTGTTTAGTTAAAGAACTTGGATAAAAAATTGAATACTCTTAATATATTTTGGTAGTGATATGTTTGAACACTCTTAGGACCACCATGGCAGTTTTTTCCCCCTAAGAGGTTTTTCTGCCCCACTTTGTATATACACATTTAACCCTAATAGGTGACTTGCCCACTTGTTAATACATTATGTGTTGCATTGTTCTCCCAACTTCTTCTTCTTCCTTGCGTTGTTTGTGTGCCTCTGTGGACCTCAGACTCCAACAAATTGGTAATCAGAGTAGGTCATCGCTTCATCTAGGACATCATCAACACCTCTCTATTCATAGTCTCATAACCATACAAAAATGGGTGAGCATACTCACGGTGATTAGGATTTCAAAACAAATTCACTTTGTGGCATTTAGATTTTGATATTTTTTTGGCCTTTGAATGCACTATCACACTGATTATGCAAGCAATTTTATCCTTTTGTGCTAAGCACACACACACATACACACACACACACACACACACACACACACACATATATATATATATATATATATATATATATATATATATATATATATATATATATATATATATATATATATATATATATATATATATATATATATATATATATATATATATGTATATATATATATATGTATGTGTGTGTGTATGTATGTATGTATGTATGTATGTATGTATGTGTGTGTATGTATGTATAGGTTTCTGTTTGCTAATACAAGCACCTTGAAATCTGCTATAGGCTTCGCAGAGCTCGACAAGGTGTTTCTTTTCAACATTTTGAGATACAATCAATTTTTTGCATCAGGATATTTAGTCAGAGGCCATGGTTGAAAACAATGATGTATTTTGTATATTGGTTGTTGAGGATAAGTTGGATAGTACTTATTACTCATTGTGGGCATACATGATGCACCATCTATTGGTAATGTATTGGTAGCAAAACATATGTGGAATATTGTGCAGGGTGTTGAAAAACATCCTTCAACACCTATAAATGCAATCATTGAAGATGATGCACATGGTATTGAAGATGATGATCTTCATTTTCCTAGTCATCTTATGGTTCTTGTTGCACCTACTTTAGAGAAACTTTGTTGGATGACATAGATGCATATGCACTGATAGCTTTGTCTATCAAACATGCCACTATCCCTCACATTCTCTCCTACAAGACAACAAATGATGCTTAATATACTCTTACAATGTTACATCAGGTAAAAAATGAGGCTTGTTTTGCTTACCTCCCAAAATAGTTGGAGAGTGAGCATATGAGTGAAGAAGTTCGATGGACAATTTTTTGATAAACATCAAAGATTTGAAGAAGCAATTGATCTTTGTTGATGAAGCTTGCCAGATATTTCACTTGTACAGATTGTTCTTAATGGTCTTCTAGATTCATATTAGAGTTTTGTTTCTACTCTTTAGTCAATGATAAGAGGCAATCCAAATGCCTTAATATTTGAGGATTTATTCTTTATTTTTTCACAAGAAGATCAGTCCAAGCAAAAGAGGTCAGTTATGCATGTTGCAGATAAACCTTTCTTAGCTAATCATAAGAGCAAAGGTAAATGGAGCTCATCTACTAGTAAGCGAAAAATTGCTAATGTTGTACAGTCAAAGAACGAAGACAAAGATGATAAGAAAACAAAAAAGCATAATGATTTGTGTGAACATACTTAGGACCATCGAGGCACTTTACCCCTCTTTAGGAGGTTTTTTACCCCGGCTTGTATATATTCCTATAAGCCTAATAAGTCACTAATATTTGTACATTCACTTGGTAATTCATTCAATGTTATGTTGTGCTCGAAGCTTCTTCTTCTTCCTTGTGTTATTCATGTGCTTGCACATACCTCAAACTCCAATGATTGGTATCAGAGTAGGTCATCGCTTCATCTAGATCATCATCATCACCCCTCAGATCACAGTCTCAGAGTAGCATGAAAATGGGTGAGCATACTCAAGGAGATTCAGAGTTCAAAAGTGCTTCACTTTGTGGCATCAGAATGTTGATATGAGCTCATTTCAGCCTCCGAACGCACCATCATAATGCCTATGCAAGCAATTGTGTCCTTTTATGCCAAACATATATACTAGTTTTGGTTCCCCAATACTAGCGCCTCGAAGTCTGCTACGGGTTTAGTGAAGCTTGATAGGGTGGCTTTGTTCAAATTTTTGAGATACATTCATTTTTTTGCACCAAGTTATTTAGTCAGTGGCCATGGCTGAAAGCAATGATGTACTCTACAAGTTGGATGCTACCAATTAGCTATTACGGGCATATATGATGCATCATGTATTGCTAGCAAAAAGATTGTGGACTATTATGAAAGGTAATGGAAAAAACCTACTAGACCTACAGATACATTCATTAAAGGTGATGCAGATGGCATTGAAGATGATGATCTTCAGATTCCTATTCGTGTTGTGGTTCCTACTACACATCTTGTAGAGAAACTTCGTTGGGATGATAGAGATGCTTAGGCACATGCATTGATAGGCTTTTCTGTCAAACGTGCCATTATCCCTCATATTCGCTCTTGCAAAACAACAAAGGATGCTTGGATATACTTACCACTTTATACCAGGCAATAAATGAGGCTCGTGTTGCTTACCTCCAAAAAAAAGTTGGAGAGTGAGCATATGAATGAAGGAGATTATATGGACACTTTTTTGACAAAGATCAAATATTTGAACGAACAATTGATTTCTACTAATGAATTCTTACAAGATAGTTCACTTTTGTAGATTGTTCTTAGTGGTATTCCATATTCATATCAAAGTTTTGCTTCTACTCTTAGATTAATGATGAAAGGAAATCCAAATGCCTTAAAATTATAGGATTTAGTCTCTGTTTTTTTGCAAGAAGATCAATCCATGATGAACACGTCTATTATGCATGTTGTAGATCAAGCTTTCTTAGCTACTCAGAAGGGCAAGGGTAAATTGATCTCATCTACTAGTAAGTAGAAATCTACTCATGTTACATAATCAAAGAAGGAAGACAAAGTTGAGAAGAAAAAAAAAAAAAATGCAAATTCTATAAAGGAAATGATCATGTCATAAAGAGTTGTCCAAAATTGACTGCAAAAGAGGCAAAGAAGAAAGAGGCTAGAATGGTTGTTGCAGAGGAGTCTACACCAAAAATAGACTCTGCTAGTCTTGTGTAGAATGAAGAATGGGTGTTTATAGTGTATGCAATTACGACCCATGTTCTCATGAGTAGTGTATGTCTAAAGTAGACTCAAATGTTTGGTACTTTGATAGTGGGGCAACCAAACATATTACCTTGTAGCGCAGTTTCTTCAATTCACTTGAGCCTACCCCTATAGGGAATATTGTCACATGCACAAACAACTCCTCATATCTTGTAATGGGAGCTGGTAAGATCATTTTGACTACTCTTGATGGTAGTTGTTTCACATATTTAGATACATTGTATGTGCCACTGATTAAGAAAAATTTATTATCAATTTTAGCATTAGCTAATATTGGCTTGGTTATCAAATTTGTTGATGATAGGTGTATAATTCACAACACTTCAAATGGAAATGTCATTATTACCGATGTTGTTATGTGTGTAGCATATGTACTTAACATGTGTCCGACCAAATCACTACAATGTACCACTCCATATGAGGCTTGGCATGGCCACAATCCATCTGTTGCTCATCTGCATTTCTTTGGTTGTTTGGCATATGCATTAGTACTTGAACAACGACATAGGAAATTGGATGATAAAGCAGTGAAATGTATTTTTGTTGGGTATAGTTATGAAATCAAAGGCTATCATCTATATCATCCACAAACTAAAAAAAAATTTGGTTAGCTGTGATGATGTTTTTGCGGAGGATGTGATGGAAGATTCTCCTCCAAATGCATAACAAAAAGCTTGCCCAAGACCTAGTTGCTCTCATACCAATACTCACTAAAACTGATATAACTCAGAATTGCCAAGTCCAATTGAGAAACCCATTTATTCGCATAAACTAGACACTAAGATATTTCCAAGGAGCTATCAATTAATGGAATTGGACATTTGTAGACTAGTCAACTCAGTCACACAAGGCATACTAGTTTTCCTTTGAAGGTTCGAGGATAGACCAGCAAAGAAAGAAACAACTATGACTCACAGTACAAGAAGAATTTCCCAAAACTCTTTTGGGTATAGAATCCTTGCTTTATAAGCTTTAAAGTAAGTATAAGAAATATGGAAATGCAGCTTCGTGCAAAAGAGAAAATGAAGTCCTAATAGGCTGCTATAGAAATTCAGCACCCTTTGGAAACGGTAGGAGAGATATGCAAGAGAATATGAACTTTTATGATAGATAATGGCTCAATAGCACATGTATAAGCAACATCCAAACTTCCTACCATCCACACAAACTTAGAATGATCTTGCATGGTGCTGAAATGCCCATGAGAGCCTTCCATGACTCTTCATATGTCCTCCATGTTTGTTCACATGCCCTCCTTATCTCTTCAGCTACCTTGTGACTTTGTCTCTTCATTAGAGTGTCTTTTCATGGTTCAATGCCTTGTTTTGGATAAGTTTGCACCTTCCAACATGTGCTTTGACTTTCCTAAGGTTCAGAAGCCTTCTAATGAAGTTATTTACTAAAAAACATACGTTTGAGCTTGCCTTAGAAAACACATAACTGTTAACACTCCCCGTCAAGCTCAAACTTCTTTACTTTCAAGTGTGGGGGTTGGTTCCTTCATACCTATCATGCCTTTGAGCTTTTCCATCTTCTTTTCATCCAAGAACTTTGTAAGAAGGTCTACAATTTGGTCCATGGTGTTGACATGTTGAATATCCATCTGTTTATCCATAATCTTTTCTCTTATGAAATGATAATGCACTTCTATATGCTTGCTTCTAACATGAAACATTGGATTCTTTCCAAGGTACATACTTGAGATATTATCTCCAAGCAATGGAACAATGCCAACCTGAATATCCAAATCTTTTCACAGCTTTTAAAACCACATTACCTCACATGTGAGTTGAGCAAGATCCCTACATTCTCCCTCTATGGAAGACAATGCTTTCACATCTATGATACACAACTCTTCCCAAGCATCACTCTGTATCCCCAGGTACTACTTCTATCATCCTTGGAGCTAGCCAATTAGCATCTGCATATCCTTTTAGTTTCAAGTCGCAATCATATGCATAATAGAGGCTTTTATTGATTGTACTTTTGATGTACCTTAGAATCCTTTCTACTTGCATTCAAGTGATCAAATGTGGGTGCATGCATGAATTGTGAGAGCACTTCAACACTATAAGATAGATCAAGTCTAATAATGGTAGAATAATTTAAAGACCCAATAAAACTTCTATGCACATGCTCATCCTTGAGCTTATCACCTTGCTCTTTGCTCAACTTGACATCGCAATCCATTGGTTGTCTCAATGGCTTATAGCCACTCATAACAATCCTTCTACATATTCTTGAACTTCTCAACATTAAGATAGTTAGTCCTTTTGTGCCATAGATCAAGAGTTGTAATTTTAGATGACCCACATGCAATGAACATATACTTACTAGATTCTGCTTTGACTCCAAGTGTGAACATCATCCCTTGCCTTTCACCTTTGGTAATGAGCTTGAAGCCATTATTTGGATCTTCTATGAAACATCCTTTGTCATTGAATTTGACATGGTAACCCTTCTCTACCATCTGGCCAACTAAAATCAGATTCTTAGTAATAGTGGGAACATGCAATACCTCTTTATGTGTATTGCTTGTTGGTAGTAGCCAAAGGCACAGACGACGAGGAAGCATGTAGAGGCAGATTACGAGGAAGTAGTGGGGAGCCAAGCAATCTATTTTTTTCAAAAAATATGTTTTATATTACTTTTTCAAAACTCTCAACAGTGATGAAAAGAGGCAGATTACGACGAAGTAGAGGGGAGCCAATGTGCTCTCTATGCTTCTCACCTTCACTCTCACTACATCTCATGTTCACGATCTTCATATCACTCATATCTCTTCCACAGATTGACATTAAGGAGGTGGAGCTTCTTAACGTGGTGCTTACCATTCTGCTAGAGCAACAGTGCTCTTGTTGAAATTTTGAAATATGATCTCTCAAATATATCTAATGACATGCTCAATATTATCACCTGTCTCAACACACCCTTTGTCCTTAGGAACTTGCAAATTAGTGAACATATATGTCATACATGACATGTGGTTGCTACAATCACTATCTATGTACCACTTTTCATCATTGTCTTGCAAATGATTCCTAAAGGCATGGCTCATGACTAAAACTTCATCATTACCTTCATTAGAAGCATCGTTACCTTGATTCTTCTTTGACGGGCATTCATTTGCCCAATGGTCTTGCTTTCCACATGAATAGCACTCACCTCTCTTGCCTTGATTGTTGAAACCACCTCTGCCTCTACCTCTTTGGTTATTTTCTTTGCCTTTGTCATAGGATGTGCTAACTTCATCTTCATTAATGTCTTTGGACCGATTTGTCCTTCCTTTTTCTCATCCCTTGCCTCTACCTTTCCCTCTATTTCTTGCACCTAACATAGATTGAGAACCTCTACCTTTGTTTCCTCCTTGAAGCATCTCCTCGTTGATCATGAGTATGGTAAGTTGATCAAGGTCAGACATTTTCTCTCTAGCATACAAAGAAGAAGTGAATAGCCTCCATTTTTTTGAGATATCAAGCTCAACATGTGATGATCCAAGATGACATGCATCACTTTTTCATTTCTCTAACATGTATAGTGGTCACACTAGTATATGTCAGGAATACTCCATTGAGCTTTACTAGATTTACCTACTGAGAGTGATGGCACATTTTTTTCTTGCCAACTCACTCATTCGCAGACATTAGGATTTTCCTTATGTACTATTCTTTATATATTGCACTTGTTGTATTGTTGTTTTTAGGTCATTCTTGTACATTCCTTTTATGTAATAGAAGAAGAAGATCATTCTTCCTTGCCTCAATATGTGTGTGTGCTCCTCTTTGATTGTGAGAGTGTGTGTGAGCTCTCTTCCTTATCTCCTTCTTCTTGACACATTTGTCACCTTCAAACATGTTATTTTACTTTCCAAAGGTTCAAAAGCCTTTCAAATGAAGTTATTTAGTGAAAAACATATGCTTGAGCTTGCCCTAGAATACACATAACTTACTAAGGAGACATCAATTAGCTCCAAAGATGTGTATGACACTTTGCTTCCTCTTTTTACAGGTGGACATTCAAGTGGTGGTCCAAATGAGGTAATTTCTTAGACTTTACATGTTCCACATGATGATGAAGATCATCCCATTTCTAATGCAAATTTACATGATGCACCTGTTGATGAGAGACCTGATATAGAGAAGGCAAAAACTATGCCTAGATAGCTTTTCGAAACTTTAAGAGATAGTGAATTAGATGCATCTCTATCATATCATACTCGTTCATGCTCTCATAGTGCCTCCTTTGCATCAGATTGCTATGCGATGGCTGCCTCTAATCTTTGTGATGAGAATGAGCTTGTTTCTTTTGAGGAAGCACAAAATTCAAAAAATTGGATGGCTGCTATGCAATCAGAATATGATGCTATTATAAAGAATGGTACCTGGTCTTTATGTGATTTGCCTTCCGGCAAAAAGGCAATTGGCAATTATTTACAAGCTAAAATGTAAGCTGGATGGAGTAATTATAGGTATAAGCCTAGGCTTGTTACAAATGGTTATGCTCAAGCGAGAGGCATTGACTTTGATGAGACCTTTGCATCCACTTGTCTAATGACCACCGTTCGTAGCATTTGTGCACTTGAAGCTCATCTTGTTTGGAATGTATTTCAATTGGACATTAAAGCTCCATTTTTGAATGGTGACTTACATGAAGAAGTGTAGAAAGAGTGTGAAAATAGAGTGTGAACATTGAAAAAGGCATTATATGGTATGATGCAAGCACCATGTGCATGGTACGAAAAGTTATATGCGTACTTGATTATGGCACATGGTTTTGAGAACATTCCAACTGAGAGAACCTTATATGTTAAGCATGCAGATGATGTACTTCTTATCATTGTTGTGTATGTTGATGACATGCCGCTCACTAGTCCTAATGAGAAGCATATTGCTGAATTTAAGGCTGATTTGCATGCCTCTTTTGAGATGTCAGATTCGGGGTGTTTGCATATTATTTGGCCATTTGGTTTATGCAAGCTCATGGGGGACCGAATATTGTAAACCTATTGCAACTCCTATGGAAATAGGTTTATGATTGAGTCTTCATGATGATGGCAATGCATTTGATGTTGTTCTCTATCAGCAGGCTGTTGGATGCTTGATTTAATTATGCATAACTTGGCATGATATTTAGTTTGTTGTCTCTCATATGAATAGGTTCATGCATTGCCCAAGTGTTAAGCATTGGCAGGTGATTAAGCACGTCTTTGGATCCTTGAGTGGTACCCAGCTACCTAGGTTGTTTTATCCCAAGGGGTATCATTACTGCCAAATTTACATGCTTTTTCTAACTCAAACCGGGCTAGTTGCTATGACACGTGTGTCCATCACTGGTTTTTGCTTCATGCTTCGTGGCTCATGCATATTTTGGTTGAGCAAGAAGCAACCTATTGTGGTCACTTCTGGTTGCAAGGTTGAGTATAGGGAAGCTTTCACAATGACTGTTGAGTGTGTATGGCTCAGATGCCTTTTGGCTGATTTGGGTGTTGGTTAGTCTTCTGCCACCACCATCTTCACTAATAGGCAGAGCACGTTGGAAGTTGCAAGAAACCATGTGTTCCATGCTCGCACAAAGCACATTGAGGTGCATTATCATTATGTCAGGGAGAGGTTCTCTGTTGGAGAATTAATGGCATATGTGCCCACACATGATAACATTGCAGACCTTTTCACAAAGGCTCTGCCTATAGAGATGTTTGAAGCTTTTCATAAAGCTTTGGGCTTACTTCTTTTTGTGGATTGATATCTGACCACATAGTTTGGCACTACCTTATACATGAGTGCTAGCTGCTTGTTCATTGCATCACTCCTAGGGGGGGTTTGTTGATATATTTTGGTAGTGATGTATGTGAACAAGCTTAGGTCCTATGAGGCACTTTTTTCTCTCTTTAGCTGGTTCTTTTTCCCCAACTTGTATATATGCATATAACCAACTAATATTTTCACATTCACTTGGTAATTCATTTAGTGTTGTGTTGTGATCCAAGCTTCTTCTTCTTCCTTGTGTTGTTCATGTGCTTGTGCAGACTTCAAACTCGAACAAGGCAAATAAACATTTCATAGATATTTGTCCTAAACTACTTGCAAAAGAGGAAAAGAAGAAAAATATTGGAACGGTTGTTGCAATAGCCTCTACAACTAAAACAAAGTTTTCTTATCTTGTTTAGATTGAAGAATGGGCATATTGTTTGCAGCTATGACCCATCTTCGTGTGAGAAATATATGTTTGTAGTAGAATTAGATGTTTTGTACTTTGATAGTGGTGCAACCAAAAATAATACCTCATGGTGCAATTTCTTCACTTCATTTGATCCCACCCCTACACTGAATATTGTTACATGTGCCAACAAATCCTCTTATCCTGTGATAGGAGTTGGTAAGATCATTTTGACTATTGTTGATGGCAGTTCTTTCACATTTTTAGATGCCTTATATGTGTAAGGGATCAAGAAAAACTATTATCAATTTCAACATTAACCAACATTACCTTGGTTCTCAAATTTGTTGATGATAGATGTACAAATCATGATCTCTCAAATGATGTTATTATTACTTCCGGTATTTTATGTTGCGGGTTGTATAAGCTTATAGACTATGCAAAATCTATGAATGATTCAGTATGTGTAGTTCATGCTTCTCAGGCGATCTCATATGTAAAAGCTTTGGCATGCAGACTTTCATCATCAGAATTTTGCTAGTTCGCTTCACTTTGCAGAAATTTGAAATGGTAAACATGTTTTTGAAGGTTGTATTTTGGGCAAAATGTAGCATTCCTCTTGTCAAGACAAAGGAGATAAGGAAGAGAGCTCTCACACACTCTCACACATAAAGAGAGGATCACACACATACTAAGGCAATGAAGGATGATCTTCTTCTATTTCATAAAGAGAATATACAAGAATGGACTATAACAACAATACAACCAGTACAATATAAAGAATAGTACATAAAGAAAACCCTAATGTCAAAAAATGAGTGAGTTGGTGAGAAATAAATGTGTCATCACTCTCGATAGATAAATATGGTAAGGCTCACTAGAATTATCCCTCACATATATTAGCATAACCACTATTCATGTTAGAGAGATGAAAAAGTGGCATGTTTCATAAATGGATCATCACATGTTGAGCTTGATATCTCCATGCTCCCCCTCAAGATAAAAAACATGTCTTATAATCTAAGAATCCTTCAAAACTTCTTCAACTTATTTGTCCCAAGTGCTTTAGTGAAAATATCAGCAACCTACTCATCTATCCTAATATATCAGCAACCTACTCAAGATCAATATCACATTCTAATACCTTCTCCTTGATGAAGTGATAATATACCTTGATATGCTTTGCTCTAGCATGAAATACAAGATTTTGTGCTTACTATATGCTACTAATATTATCACAATAAATGATGATAGGCTTCTCCACTTCCACACCTAAATCTTCAAGTAGCATCTCTCACCATGACACCTCACATGATTCCATTCCATCTACATTAGATTTCTAAAACAATGCATAATCCAAAGTAGCACTCACATAACATAGAGTGCATCTCAAAGCATCTAAATGTGGTTTCTTGGAGCCTACATAAATTGACTCTTAAGCCTTGTAATTGTGAGATGTATTTGGGAACCTGCATAAGCCCACAATATTATGTAGCTTACATTAGGCCTTATAATTGTGAGATGTATCAAACTTACCACAATTTTCTTGTACATAGTAGCATTTTCCAATGCTTCAGGTGAGGGGGTATCCGAGTTTGAATTATAATCTAATGGCATAGAAAATGGCTTACAATCAGCCATACCATACGTTTGCAACATCCTCTAGGCATATTGCATTTCGGATAGCCATATACATGTTTTTGTATGTATAAACTTAATAGCAAAAAAGGAGTGCAATAACACACCAATATCTTTCATGTCAAATCCTGCATAAGGAATTGCTTTACCTCTTTAATGCTTTCTTCATTATCACCACCTACAATCAATTCATCAATATAAATGGCCACAATTATGATGCCATCATCGACCTTCCTTGCATATAATGAGTGATCTACATCACATATAGAAAATCCAACACAAGTTAAACAATCTTCAATCCATGCATACCAAGCACAAGGGGCTTGTTTAAGCACATACAAAGCCTTTTTCAACTTGCAAACATATTTTGGATGCTTTGAATTCTCATATCCTTATGGCTTATCCATGCATTATTCTTCTTATAATTCACCATGTAAGAAAGCATTCTTCACATCCATATGATGCAAAATCCATCCTTTTACTACATCAATGCAACAAGTAACAATAGCCATTTAGCTACAGGGAGAAAATTTACTCATAATCAATGCCATATTTATGTGCATATCCTTTTGCTAACAATCATGTTGCATGCCTGCTTATGCTACCATTATCATTATGCTTTAAATTGTAAACCCACTTGCAACCTATGGATTTCTTTCCTTGTGGCAATGGAACTGGCTCCCATGTTTCATTTTGATCAATCTCTTCATCCATAGATTTCTCCCAATCTTCATTTCCAATTGCATCTTCAAAACAAGAAGGTTCACCATCCTTTATTACCCTTATGAGCCATGTAGCTATCGTATGTTAATTCTTGCACTAAATTCCATATCCTCCCATATCTTCTTGATCCTAGGTCACTTCTTCTTGTTGTATCATCTGCATATGCCTTTCTTACTCCTAGAGTCTTCATCTGCATATGCCTTTCTTACTCAAGGAGTCTTCGTCGATGGCAATCTAAGTTCCTCATCAAGGCTCTATTCTAAACCACTTTATTCTCCATCAATGTCTTCAAAACTTGTAGATGTTTTATTATGAGTAGAAATCTTTTCTTTACCTTTCTTCAATGTAGTCAATGAATTTGTTGTATTGAAATTTCCTCGCAATCTTCCACTCCACAGGTTTGAGCTAGAGCTATTGCTAGGTGATATATTTGGTCCACTAAAAACTTGAGATTCTACACTTGAGTTTTCAACATTTCCTCTGTCATTTGAGTCAACATTAAGTCCTTCTTTTCCATAGCATAAAACCTTTCCATTTCATCAAACACCACACCTTTGCTTACCGTCACTTGGTGTGTGATTGCGTTGTAACATTTATATCCATTTTGCTCAAGGGAGTCCCAATAAAGATACATTTTTTTTTTGCTTTCAGATCAGGTTTCATCCTCAAATCATTTATAATGTGTACATATGCAATATAGATTAATACTTTCATATGCAACAAGTTTTGATTTTTACATGTAAACTTTGCTTCAGTTATAACTTGATGTACAATAGAAGTCATAGTTCTATTCATGATGTATATAGCAGTGTGCATAGCTTCTACACAATAACAATGAGGCATAGTTTCTCAACCATCAATGCTCTTGCTTTTTCTACAATGTGTTTATTTTTGCATTTAGCAATGTCTTTTTTTTGTGGTGTGTACTTGCATGAAAGTTTCCTTCAAATTCCATGACTTTTTAGAAAAATACTAAATTCATTTGATATATATTCATCTCCTCCACTAGATCTTAATGTCTAAGTATGCTTCCCTGCATCTTTCCACCATGGCCTTGAAACTATAAAAGTGAGTAAACACCTCACTCTTCTCCTTCATGAAGTATATCCATAGTTGTTGTATATGGTGATCAATGAAAGTGACATAAAACACACAACCTCCCATCAATGTAGTCTCTGTAGGATCTTGAACATCTTTATGCACTATCGCTAGCACATTCTCACTAGCATGATTGTCATGAGGAAATGATGCCCTTGAATGTTTACCAAATTGATATGCTTCACATACCTTCTACATCTCTTCAACTTTGAAATTTGCTAGTCCATTGACAAGCTCCTTTGATGTCATCAACTTCAACATCTACAAATTTGCATGTCCAATTTTCTTGTGCCATATATCTATGTGAGCAATAACACCTTCACCTTTTGCAAACATAGTTTCATTCATTTTAGGAATTTTCACATTCAAGGTAAACATCCTGTCTATTTTGTTCCCTTTGGTGATCAACCTTCCATTCTATTTGTACTCTTCTACATATAAACCATCATATTTGAATCTAACTTATAATACATGATCAACGAAATATCCAATAGAAACACGGTTCTTTGTTATATTAGGAACATGTGGTACATCAACAAGAAGTTTTACCTTCCCATACTCCATGAACAACACTATGTTTTATGTATGCTCAATAGGATGTGATGTATCATCACTTGTTCAACAAATCTAGGAATTGACAATTTCAACAAACTACTAAACCACTATGCATGGATAGTCATGTGATTTGAGGCACTTGAATCGACATGCCAATCATTACCATTCGATTTTGAAACGTCGATAGACATTCTATTCATTGTATGATGTTGAACCTATTGGAGTTTGAGGTCTATAGAAGCACACAAACAACACAAGGAAGAAGAAGCTTGGAGCACAACAAAACACTGGATGAATTACCAAGTGAATGTACAAAGATAAGTAACATGTTAGGGCTATAGGTGTAAATACGAGCTAGGGGGAAAAGATCCTAAAGAGGAAAAAAGTGCCCTGACAATCTTGGGTGCTCACACACATCACTACCAAAATGTATCAACAAAGCCCCCCTAGGAGTGATGCGGTGAATGAGTTGCACTCATGTATAAGGAAATGCCAAGCTACGTGGAAAGATATCAATCCACAAAAGGAAGTAATCCAGAATCTTTGCAGAAAGCTTCAAATTTCTCCCTAGGGAATTTGTGAAAAGGTTTGCAATGTTATCCTATGTGGGTGCATATGCCAAACGAATCTGTCTAACAGAGAACTGCTCCCTGATATAATGGTAGTGCACCTCAATGTGCTTTGTGCGAGCATGTAACACAAGGTTCCTCACAACTACCAATGCTCTGATTTTCATCGAAGATTGTGGTGACAAAAGATTGGCCAACACCCAAGTCAGCCAAAAGGTGTCTAGGCCACACACTCAACGACCATTGTGAAACTTTCCCTATACTCAACCTCACAACTAGATGTGGCCACATTAGGTTGCTTCTTGCTCAACCAAGATATGCATGAGCTACCAAGCATGAAGAAAAAGACACAAGTGGACACACACATGTCATCGCAACTAGCCCGATCTGAGTTAGAATAACCATGCAAATCTGGTGCTAATGATCCCCCCTTGGGATAAAACAATCCAAGTTGTTGGATACCACTCAAGTAGCTAAAGATGCACTTAACTACCTGCCAATGTTTGAAACGTGGACAATGCATAAACCTGCTCATCTGAGAGACAACAAACTGAATATCAAGTCAAGTTATCATACATAAATGAAGCATACAACAACCTACAAATATAGAACAATATCAAATGCATCTTACGCATAAATGAAGACTCAATTGTTAACTTGTTTCCATAGGAGTGGAAGTAGGTTTGCAATATTCAAGGCCAAAATGCTACAATAATATGTCACTATATTTTGTTTGACACAAAGCTATTCCACCATCAACTTTCAGAAATTGAATGCCCAAATAATATGCAAATGCCCCAAAACTAAGTTCTCAAAAAAGGCATGTAAGTTGGCCTTAAATTCAACAATATGCTTCTCATTAGGACCATTGAGCAACATGACATCAACATACACAACAATGATCAGAAGTACATCATCTACATGCTTAACATATAAGGTGCTTTCAGTTGTACTGTTCTCAAAACCATGTGTAATCAAGTAGGCATGTATCTTTTCATACCAAGCATGTGGTGCTTGCTTCAAATCATATAATGCCTTTTTCAATCTGTACACTTTGTTTTCATGCCTTTTTAACACAAAACTGCTGGGTTGAAATACATACACTTCTTCGTAAAAGTCACCATTCAAAAACACACTTTCAATGTGCAATTGATGTACATTCTAACCATGATGAGCTACACATGCACAAATGCTACAAACGATGGTCATTTGGCATGTGCGTGCAAAGGTCTCATCAAAATCAACGCCTCTCTCTTGAGCATAACCTTTTGCAACAAGCCTAGCTTGATACCTGACAATTGTTCCATCAGGCTTACATTTGAGCTTGTATAACCATTTAGTGCCAATGGCCTTTTTGCAAGGAGGCAAATCACATAAAGACCTGATATCATTCTTCATAATAGCATCATATTCTGATTGCATAGCAACCATCCAATTTTTTGAATTTTGTGCTTCATCAAAAGCAACATGCTTATTCTCATCACAACGACTAGAGGTAGCCATTGCATTGCAATCTGATGCAAAGGAAGCACTATGAGAGCTTGAATGAGTATGATATGATAGAGATGCATCTAATTTGCTATCTCTCAAAGTCTACACCAACCATTTAGGCATAGATTTTGCCTCCTCTATGCCTCTCATCAACAAGTGCATCATGTAAATCTCCATCAGAAATGGAATGATCTACATCATCATACGGAACTTGTAAAGGCCGAGAAATTGAAGTCCTTGGTACATGAAAGTAATGGATGAATTGCATCTTCCACAAAAACCACATCACGGCTAACCAAAATGTGTTTAGTCTATGGATGATACAAATGATTGTCTTTGCTTTCAAAATTGTACCCAATAAAATACATTTCAGTGCTTTATCATCCAATTTACTGTGTTGTTGTTCATGCACTAATGCATATGCCATACAACCAATTAAAGACACACAGATGAACAAAAGATGGCTTGCGACCATGCCAAGCCTCATACTGAGTGATAGATTATAGTGCTTTGGTGGGATGACTATTAAGACATATGGAGAAATCATCAATAAAAGTCACAAAGTAAAGGTAGTTCCCAAAAGAAGGTGTTTGCATAGGACCACAAACATCACTATTAACAAGCTGCAATTTATGCGCAGCTCAAATTGAACTATCTTTTTGGAATGATGAATGCTATATTTTTCCCAAAATACAGCCTTACAGACATGTTTACAAGGTGCATCAAGTTTGGGTAGAGAGAACACCATTTCATATTTTGTACCACATGTTGAATCATACATAGATTTGCATAGTCTATGAGCTTATAAATCCCATGACATAAAATACCAAAAGCAATAATAATATTTCCATTTGAGATATCATGAACTATACATCTACCATCAACAAATTTGACAACCAAGTCAATCTTGGCCAATGATGAAATTGACAACATATTTTTCTTGATCCCTAGTACATACATACATGTGAAAGAACTACCATCAGTAGTAGTCAGAATGATCTTACCAACTCCCATTACAAGATAAGAGGATTTGTTAGCATGTGTGATAGTATTTTTTATAGGGGCAAGGTCAAGTGAACTAAAGAAACTACATTGCGAGGAATATGTTTGGTTGCCCCACTATCAAAGTACCAAACATTTGAGTCTACTACAGACATACACTGCTCATGAGAAGATGGGTCATAGTTGCATATAGTAGCAATTTCCCACTCTTCATTTTGAACAAAATTGGAAAGAGTCTCTTATAGGCATAGATGCCTTTGCAACAACCATTCTAGACTGTTTCTTCTTTGCCTCTTTTGTAGCCAATTTTGAACAACTCTTTATGACATGATCATTTCCCTTATAGTATCTACAAAAATGTTTCTGCTTTTTTGTTTTCTTCTCATCTTTGTATTTCTTCTTTGATTGTGCAATATTAGCAAATTTTAGCTTACTACTAGATGAACTCTATTTACATTTGGCCTTCTGACTAACTAGAAAGCTTGATCTACAACACACATATTGGACTTGTTATGCATGGATAGATCTTCCTACAATAAAATAGAGACTAAACCCTCAAATGTTAAGGCATTTGAATTTCCTTTCATCATCAATCAAAGAGTATAAGCAAAAATCTGATATGAATCTAGAAGACCATTAGGAACAATTTGCACAATTGAACTATCTGGCAAGATGTCATCAACAAAAATCAAATGCTCCTTCAAATATTTGGTCTTTGTAAAAGAATTGTCCATAGATCTCCTTTATTCATATGCTCACTCTCCAATTTCTTTGGGAGGTAAGCAACACGAGCCTCATTTCTTGCTTGGTATAAAGTGATAAGTATATCCAAAGCATCTTTTGTTATTTTGTAGGAGCAAATGTGAGGGATAATGGCACCTTTGAGAGGCAAAGACATCAATGCATGTGCCTGAGCATCTCTGCCATCCCAAAGGAGTTGCTCTATAGTAGGTGTAGTAGGAAACACAACACCAATAGGAATTTGAAAGATCATAATCTTCAATGCCATTTTCATCACTTTCAATAACTGTATTTGCATGTGTAATACGGTGTTTTTCAACACCCTGCATAATATTCCATAATCCTTTTGCTACCAATACATGATGCATCATGTATGCCCACAATGGGTAATTATTACCATCCATTCTATCCTCAATAGTCAACATATGAAATACATCATTACTTTTAGCCATGATTGGCTAAATACCTTGATGCATAAAAATGACTCTATTTCAAAAAGTTGAATAGAAAGATCCTATCAATCTTTGTTAAACCTATAGCAATCTTCGAGGTGCTTGTATTGGCGAACCAAAACCTATATATGTTTAGCACAAACGGATAAAATCTTCTGCACAACCATTGCGATAGTGCATTTAGAGGCCTAAACCAGCTCAAATCAACGTTTGGATGCGACAGATGAAGTATTTTGATAGTGATGTTGTTGATATATTTAGGTAGTGATGTGTGTGAACACACAAGGACCGTCGGGGCACTTTTTTCCCTCTTTAGGAGGTTTTTTTCCCCCGGCTTGTATATACGCCTATTGCCCTAATGGGCTACTTATCTTTGTACACTCTCTGGTAATATATTCAGTATTGTGTGTTTGTGCTCCAAGCTTCTTCTTCTTCCTTGTGCTGTTCGCGTGCTTCCGCAGACATCTATCTCCAACAATTGGTATCAGAGCAGGTCGTCGCTTCATCTAGGGCGCCGTTGACACTCCTTCGTTTGCAGTCTCAGAATCGCACGAATTTTGGCCTCTGAACGCACTATCGCAACGCTTGTGTAGGCTATTTCGTCTTTTTGTACCAAAGGTATATACCAGTTTCTGTTCGCCAGTTTAAGCGTCTCGAAGTCTGCTACAGGTTTAGCAGAACTCGTCTGGGCAGTTCTGTTCAACTTTTTGAGATACAGTCAATTTTTTGCATGAAGGTATTTTAGTCACCGGCCATGGCTGAAAGCAGTGATGTATTCCGTATGTTGGCTGTTGAGGATAAGTTGGATGGTACCAACTACCCATTATGGGCTTATATGATGCGACATGTTTTGGTTGCAAAAGGATTGTGGAACATTGTGCAGGGTGTTGAAAGACGTCCTGTTACACCTGTAATGACAGGTACTGCAAATACAAGTGCTGGAGCTGATGAAGATGGTGTCGAAGATGATATTCCACAGATTCATGTTCGTGCTGTTGTTTCTGTTGCACCTACTGTAGAGCAAATTCATTGGGATGGCAGAGATGCCGAGGCACATGCATTGATAGCTTTGTCTGTCAAACATGCCATTATTCCTCATATTCGCTCTTGCGGAACAGCTAGAGATGCTTGGGATACACTTACCACATTGTACCAAGCTAGGAATGAGGCTCGTGTTGCTTACCTCCGAAAACAGTTGGAGAGTGAGCACATGAATGAAGGTGATTCTATGGACAGTTTCCTAACAAAGATCAAAGATTTGAAGGAACAGCTGATTTCTGTTGATGAGGTTATACCAGATAGCTCACTTGTGCAAACCGTTCTGAATGGTCTTCCTGATTCATATCAGAGTTTTGCTTCTACTCTTCGGTTGATGATGAAAGGCAATCCAAATGCCTTATCATTTGAGGAGTTAGTCTCTATTCTGTTGCAAGAAGATCAGTCCAGGCAGAACAGGTCCATTATGCGTGTTGCAGATCAAGCTTTCCTGGCTAGTCAGAAGGGTAAAGGAAAATGGAGCTCTTCTACTAGTAAGCAGAAATCTGCAAATGCTGCACATTCGAAGAACCAGGATAAAGATGAGAAGAAATCAGAAAAGCAGAAATTGTTTTGCAAGTACTGTAAAGGGAATGATCATATGATAAAGAACTGTCCAAAACTGGCTGCAAAAGAGGCAAAGAAAAAGGAGGCTGGAATGGTTGTTGCAAAAGCCTCTACACAAAAAACAGAGTCTGCTAATCTTGTGCAGGAAGAAGAATGGGCATTTACTACTGTTTGCAGTTTTGACCCATCTTCTCATGAGCAGTGCATGTCTGCAGTGGACTCAGATGTTTGGTACTTTGACAGTGGGGCGAACAAACATATTACCTCGCAGCACAGTTTCTTCTCTTCACACGAGCCTTCCCCTACAGGGAATACTGTCACATGCGCCAACAACTCCTCTTATCCTGTTATGGGATTTGGTAAGATCATTCAGACTACTGTTGATGGTAGTTCTTTCACCTTGTCAGATGCTTTATTTGTGCCAGGGATCAAGAAGAATCTGTTATCAGTTTCTACATTAGGCAAGATTGGCTTGGTTGTGAAATTCGTTGATGACAGGTGTACAGTTCATGATCTATCAAATGGTGATGTGATTATTGCTTCTGGCATTTTGTGTCGTGGGCTGAATAAGCTCATAGACTATGAAAGATCTATGAATGATTCGGCATGTGCAGTTCATGATTCTCAGGCTATGTCAGATGCAAAGCTCTGGCATGCACGCTTTGGTCATCTGAATATTGCTAGTTTGCTACGCCTGCAGAAATCTGATATGGTGTCTTCTTTGCCCAAGCTTGAGGCACCTGGAAAACATGTATGTGAAGGCTGTATTTTGGGCAAAATGCAGCATTCCTCCTTTCCAAAAGATGGTTCAGTTCGGGCTATGCAGAAATTGCAGCTTGTACATAGTGATGTCTGTGGTCCTATGCAGACACCCTCTTTTGGGAATTACCTTTACTTCGTGACTTTCATTGATGATTTTTCTAGGCATGCATGGGTATATCCACTCAAAGCAAAGTCCGAAGTGTTCATGTGCTTTAAACAGTTTTTGGTTCTGGCTGAAAATCTGTCAACATGTAAAATGGGCACCCTCCGTTCTGATCGGGGGGGGGGGGGGGAATATATGTCTTCTGATTTTAATGCATTTCTGGCTGAACGTGGGATAAAACACCAGTGTACAATGCCGTATACACCTCAACGGAATGGAGTTGCTGAACGAAAGAACCGGTCACTCATGGAGATGGCGAGGTGCATGGTCAAGAGTCAGGCTTTACCACATAGTTTCTGGCTTGAGGCTGTCATGTGTGCAACATATGTACTGAACAGGTGTTCCACTAAAGCGCTACAGTCTATCACTCCATATGAGGCTTGGCATGACCGCAAGCCATCTGTTGCTCATCTGCATGTTTTTGGTTGTTTGTCATATGCATTAGTGCCTGAACAACATCGCAGAAAATTGGATGATAAGGCAGTAAAATGTATTTTTGTTGGGTACAGTTCTGAAAGTAAAGGCTATCGTCTGTATCATCCACAGACTAAACGCATTCTGGTTAGCCATGATGTTGTCTTTGTGGAAGATGCCATTTAGCCATTGCTTTCATGTACTAAGGAGACATCTGTTAGCTCCAAAGACATGTATGATACATTGATGCCTCTTTTTACAGGTGGACAGTCTAGTGCTGGTCCTAATGAAGCAACTTCTCAGCCTTTGAAGGTTTCAAATGATGATGCATATCATTCTATTTCTGATGCAGATTTACATGATGCACTTGTTGATGAGAGAGCTGATATTGAGCAGGCAAAAACTATGCCAAAATGGCTGGTGCAAACTTTGCGTGACAGCAAATTAGATGCACCTTTGTCATATCGTACTCGTTCAGGCTCTCATAGTGCCTCCTTTGCATCAGATTGCTATGCTATGGCTGCGTCTAGTCTCTGTGATGAGAATGAGCCTGTTTCTTTTGATGAAGCACAGAATTCAGAAAATTGGATGGCTGCCATGCAATCTGAATATGATGCTATAATGAAGAATGGTACATGGTCTTTATGTGACTTGCCTCCTGGCAAGAAGGCCATTGGCACTAAGTGGGTATACAAGCTGAAGCGTAAACCTGATGGTACAGTTGATAGGTATAAGGCTACGCTTTTTGCAAAGGGTTATGTGTAGGAAAGAGGCATTGATTTTGATGAGACCTTTGCACCTACATGCCGTATGACTACTGTTTGGAGCATTTGTGCACTTGCAGCCCATCATGGTTGGAATGTACATCAATTGGACATTAAAACAGCATTTCTGAATGGTGACTTGCATGAAGAAGTGTATGTTTTTCAGCCCCATGTCTTTGTGCGGAAAGGGCATGAAAATCAGGTGTGCAGGCTAAAGAAGGCATTATATGGTTTAAAGCAAGCACCAAGTGCTTGGTATGAGAAGATACATGCCTATTTGGTTGCACATGGTTTTGTGAACAGTCCAATTGAAAGCACCTTATATGTTAAGCATGCTAATGATGTGCTTTTGATAATTGTTGTCTATGTTGATGACATGCTGCTCACTGGTCCTATTGAGAAGCATATTGCTGATTTCAAGGCTGATTTGCATGCCTCATTTGAGATGTCTGATTTGGGGCATTTGCACCACTATTTGGGCATCCAGTTTATGCAAGTTGATGGTGGAATGGCTTTGTGTCAAACGAAATATATTGACAGATTATTGTAGCGTTTTGGCCTTGAAGACTGTAAGCCTATTGCCACTCCTATGGAGACAGGTTTACGATTGAGTCTTCATGATGCTGGAGATGCATTTGATGCTGTTCTCTATCAGCAGGCTATTAGATGCTTGATTTACTTATGCATTACTCGGCCAGATATTCAGTTTGCTGTCTCACAGATGAGCAGGTTTATGCATTGCCCAGGAGTCACGCATTGGAAGGCGGTTAAGCACATCTTTCACTACTTGAGTGGTACTCGGCTACTTGGGTTGTTTTATCCCAAGGGGGGATCACTACCGCCAGATTTGCATGCTTTTTCTGACTCAGATTGGGCTGGTTGCTATGACACTTGTGTGTCCACCAGTGGTTTTTGCTTCATGCTTGGTAGCTCATGTATATCTTGGTTGAGCAAGAAGCAGCCTACTATGGCCACTTCCAGTTGTGAGGCTGAGTATAGGGCAGCTTTCACAGCGACTGTTGAGTGCGTGTGGCTCAGACGCCTTATGGCTGATTTGGGTGTTGGACAGTCTTCTGCCACCACCATCTTCACTGACAGTCAGAGTGCATTGGCAGTTGTGAGGAACCCTGTGTTCCATGCTCGCACTAAGCACATTGAGGTGCATTATCACTATGTCAGGGAGAGGTTCTCTGCTGGGGAGATCAGCTTGGCATATGTGCCCACGCAAGAGAACATTGCAGGCTTGAAGCTTTCCGCAAAGCTTTGGGCTTACTTCCTTTTGTGGAGTGATTTCCACATAGCTTGTCACTTCCTTATATATGAGTGCCAGCTACTTGTTCACCGCATCACTCCCAGGGGGGATTTGTTGATATATTTAGGTAGTGATGTGTGTGAACACACTAGGACCGTTGGGGCACTTTTTTCCCTCTTTAGGAGGTTTTTTTCCCCCGGCTTGTATATACGCCTATTGCCCTAACGGGCTACTTATCTTTGTACACTCTCTGGTAATATATTCAGTATTGTGTGTTTGTGCTCCAAGCTTCTTCTTCTTCCTTGTGCTGTTCGCATGCTTCCGTAGACATCTATCTCCAACAATTGGTATTAGAGCAGGTCGTCGCTTCATCTAGGGCGCCGTCGACACTCCTTCGTTTGCAGTCTCAGAATCGCACGAATTTTGGCCTCTGAACGCACTATCGCAGCGCTTGTGTAGGCTATTTCGTCTTTTTGTACCAAAGGTATATACCAGTTTCTGTTCGCCAGTTTAAGCGTCTCGAAGTCTGCTACAGGTTTAGCAGAACTCGTCTGGGCAGTTCTGTTCAACTTTTTGAGATACAGTCAATTTTCTGCATGAAGGTATTTTAGTCACCGGCCATGGCTGAAAGCAGTGATGTATTCCGTATGTTGGCTGTTGAGGATAAGTTGGATGGTACCAACTACCCATTATGGGCTTATATGATGCGACATGTTTTGGTTGCAAAAGGATTGTGGAACATTGTGCAGGGTGTTGAAAGACGTCCTGTTACACCTGTAATGACAGGTACTGCAAATACAAGTGCTGGAGCTGATGAAGATGGTGTCGAAGATGATATTCCACAGATTCATGTTCGTGCTGTTGTTTCTGTTGCACCTACTGCAGAGCAAATTCGTTAGGATGGCAGAGATGCCGAGGCACATGCATTGATAGCTTTGTCTGTCAAACGTGCCATTATTCCTCATATTCGCTCTTGCGGATTATCTAGAGATGCTTGGGATACACTTACCACATTGTACCAAGCTAGGAATGAGGCTCGTGTTGCTTACCTCCGAAAACAGTTGGAGAGTGAGCACATGAATGAAGGTGATTCTATGGACAGTTTCCTAACAAAGATCAAAGATTTGAAGGAACAGCTGATTTCTATTGATGAAGTTATACCAGATAGCTCACTTGTGCAAACCGTTCTGAATGGTCTTCGTGATTCATATCAGAGTTTTGCTTCTACTCTTCGGTTGATGATGAAAGGCAATCCAAATGCCTTATCATTTGAGGAGTTAGTCTCTATTCTGTTGCAAGAAGATCAGTCCAGGCAGAACAGGTCCATTATGCGTGTTGCAGATCAAGCTTTCCTGGCTAGTCAGAAGGGTAAAGGAAAATGGAGCTCTTCTACTAGTAAGCAGAAATCTGCAAATGCTGCACATTCGAAGAACCAGGATAAAGATGAGAAGAAATCAAAAAAGCAGAAATTGTTTTGCAAGTACTGTAAAGGGAATGATCATATCATAAAGAACTGTCCAAAACTGGCTGCAAAAGAGGCAAAGAAAAAGGAGGCTGGAATGGTTGTTGCAAAAGCCTCTACACCAAAAACAGAGTCTGCTAATCTTGTGCAGGAAGAAGAATGGGCATTTACTACTGTTTGCAGTTTTGACCCATCTTCTCATGAGCAGTGCATGTCTACAGTGGACTCAGATGTTTGGTACTTTGACAGTGGGGCGAACAAAAATATAACCTCGCAGCACAGTTTCTTCTCTTCACACGAGCCTGCCCCTACAGGGAATACTGTCACATGCGCCAACAACTCCTCTTATCCTGTTATGGGATTTGGTAAGATCATTCAGACTACTGCTGGTGGTAGTTCTTTCACCTTGTCAGATGCTTTATTTGTGCCAGGGATCAAGAAGAATCTGTTATCAGTTTTTGCATTAGGCAAGATTGGCTTGGTTGTGAAATTCGTTGATGACAGGTGTACAGTTCATGATCTATCAAATGGTGATGTGATTATTGCTTCTGGCATTTTGTGTCGTGGGCTGAATAAGCTCATAGACTATGAAAGATCTATGAATGATTCGGCATGTGCAGTTCATGATTCTCAGGCTATGTCAGATGCAAAGCTTTGGCATGCACGCTTTGGTCATCTGAATATTGCTAGTTTGCTACGCCTGCAGAAATCTGATATGGTGTCTTCTTTGCCCAAGCTTGAGGCACCTGGAAAACATGTATGTGAAGGCTGTATTTTGGGCAAAATGCAGCATTCCTCCTTTCCAAAAGATGGTTCAGTTCGGGCTATGCAGAAATTGCAGCTTGTACATAGTGATGTCTGTGGTCCTATGCAGACACCCTCTTTTGGGAATTACCTTTACTTCGTGACTTTCATTGATGATTTTTCTAGGCATGCATGGGTATATCCACTCAAAGCAAAGTCCGAAGTGTTCATGTGCTTTAAACAGTTTTTGGTTCTGGCTGAAAATCTGTCAACATGTAAAATGGGCACCCTCCGTTCTGATCGAGGGGGGGAATATATGTCTTCTGATTTTAATGCATTTCTGGCTGAACGTGGGATAAAACACCAGTGTACAATGCCGTATACACCTCAACGGAATGGAGTTGCTGAACGAAAGAACCGGTCACTCATGGAGATGGCGAGGTGCATGGTCAAGAGTCAGGCTTTACCACATAGTTTCTGGCTTGAGGCTGTCATGTGTGCAGCATATGTACTGAACAGGTGTTCCACTAAAGCGCTGCAGTCTATCACTCCATATGAGGCTTGGCATGACCGCAAGCCATCTGTTGCTCATCTGCATGTTTTTGGTTGTTTGTCATATGCATTAGTGCCTGAACAACATCGCAGAAAATTGGATGATAAGGCAGTAAACTGTATTTTTGTTGGGTACAATTCTGAAAGTAAAGGCTATCGTCTGTATCATCCACAGACTAAACGCATTCTGGTTAGCCATGATGTTGTCTTTGTGGAAGATGCCATTTAGCCATTGCTTTCATGTACTAAGGAGACATCTGTTAGCTCCAAAGACATGTATGATACATTGATGCCTCTTTTTACAGGTGGACAGTCTAGTGCTGGTCCTAATGAAGCAACTTCTCAGCCTTTGAAGGTTTCATATGATGATGCAGATCATTCTATTTCTGATGCAGATTTACATGATGCACTTGTTGATGAGAGAGCTGATATTGAGCAGGCAAAAACTATGCCAAAATGGCTGGTGCAGACTTTGCGTGACAACAAATTAGATGCACCTTTGTCATATCGTACTCGTTCAGGCTCTCATAGTGCCTCCTTTGCATCAGATTGCTATGCTATGGCTGCTTCTAGTCTCTGTGATGAGAATGAGCCTGTTTCTTTTGATGAAGCACATAATTCAGAAAATTGGATGGCTGCCATGCAATCTGAATATGATGCTATAATGAAGAATGGTACATGGTCTTTATGTGACTTGCCTCCTGGCAAGAAGGCCATTGGCACTAAGTGGGTATACAAGCTGAAGCGTAAACCTGATGGTACAGTTGATAGGTATAAGGCTACGCTTTTTGCAAAGGGTTATGTGCAGGAAAGAGGCATTGATTTTGATGAGACCTTTGCACCTACATGCCGTATGACTACTGTTTGGAGCATTTGTGCACTTGCAGCCCATCATGGTTGGAATGTACATCAATTGGACATTAAAACAGCATTTCTGAATGGTGACTTGCATGAAGAAGTGTATGTTTTTCAGCCCCATGTCTTTGTGCGGAAAGGGCATGAAAATCAGGTGTGCAGGCTAAAGAAGGCATTATATGGTTTAAAGCAAGCACCATGTGCTTGGTATGAGAAGATACATGCCTATTTGGTTGCACATGGTTTTGTGAACAGTCCAATTGAAAGCACCTTATATGTTAAGCATGCTAATGATGTGCTGTTGATCATTGTTGTCTATGTTGACATGCTGCTCACTGGTCCTATTGAGAAGCATATTGCTGATTTCAAGGCTGATTTGCATGCCTCATTTGAGATGTCTGATTTGGGGCATTTGCACCACTATTTGGGCATCCAGTTTATGCAAGTTGATGGTGGAATGGCTTTGTGTCAAACGAAATATATTGACAGATTATTGTAGCGTTTTGGCCTTGAAGACTGTAAGCCTATTGCCACTCCTATGGAGACAGGTTTATGATTGAGTCTTCATGATGCTGGAGATGCATTTGATGCTGTTCTCTATCAGCAGGCTGTTAGATGCTTGATTTACTTATGCATTACTCGGCCAGATATTCAGTTCGCTGTCTCACAGATGAGCAGGTTTATGCATTGCCCAGGAGTCACGCATTGGAAGGCGGTTAAGCACATCTTTCACTACTTGAGTGGTACTCGGCTACTTGGGTTGTTTTATCCCAAGGGGGGATCACTACCGCCAGATTTGCATGCTTTTTCTGACTCAGATTGGGCTGGTTGCTATGACACTTGTGTGTCCACCAGTGGTTTTTGCTTCATGCTTGGTAGCTCATGTATATCTTGGTTGAGCAAGAAGCAGCCTACTATGGCCACTTCCAGTTGTGAGGCTGAGTATAGGGCAGCTTTCACAGCGACTGTTGAGTGCGTGTGGCTCAGACGCCTTATGGCTGATTTGGGTGTTGGACAGTCTTCTGCCACCACCATCTTCACTGACAGTCAGAGTGCATTGGCAGTTGTGAGGAACCCTGTGTTCCATGCTCGCACTAAGCACATTGAGGTGCATTATCACTATGTCAGGGAGAGGTTCTCTACTGGGGAGATCAGCTTGGCATATGTGCCCACGCAAGAGAACATTGCAGGCTTGAAGCTTTCCGCAAAGCTTTGGGCTTACTTCCTTTTGTGGAGTGATTTCCACATAGCTTGTCACTTCCTTATACATGAGTGCCAGCTACTTGTTCACCGCATCACTCCCAGGGGGGATTTGTTGATATATTTAGGTAGTGATGTGTGTGAACACACTAGGACTGTTGGGGCACTTTTTTCCCTCTTTAGGAGGTTTTTTTCCCCCGGCTTGTATATACGCCTATTGCCCTAACGGGCTACTTATCTTTGTACACTCTCTGGTAATATATTCAGTATTGTGTGTTTGTGCTCCAAGCTTCTTCTTCTTCCTTGTGCTGTTCGCGTGCTTCCGCAAACATCTATCTCCAACAGATGCACCTCAATGGACTCTCCTTATTGAGATCTGCACAATGATACCCTTGACATAGAAAAACTTAGATCTAGATGCCACACATAGTACTCCGCACATTGCCTATAAAATACACAAAAACACAATACATAGAGAGCACGAACACAAACTTCTTGGGTGTTACAAATGCAATCGAACTTATATTTTGTGGTTGACCATGCCACTACATGTTTTATTAAAGAACATATATACCAAAGTGTCCGACGGCCATTTGGCCTTTCACATGGCATCATCCATGAAAGTGACAAAGTCAAGAGAGCCACCTAAAGACCTTGTGGGCATTGGACCACACACATCTGTATGAACGAGATCTAAAGGTAGAATTGAAAAGTCAATGTGCATTTTATGCACATTCTTAGTTTGACTTCCATATTGACAATGCTCATAAAATTAAAAATCAGAGAAAGATAACACAGACAAGTAGCTAAAATGAGAAAGATTTTCCATTCCACTATGAGATATGTGGCTCAAAAAACCATGTCAAATACAAGCCATAGGCTATTCAATAATAGCTAACATGTGTTCTTTCTATGATACAAATAAAGGATAAAGTGAACCAATGTTGCTTTCTTTTGCAATAACCATATTGCCCTTTGATATGCAAAAGGACTGAGCATAGAAAACCACCTTGAACCAAGGTCATCAAGTTGACCAACTAAGATCAAACTGCATGATAATTGAGGTACATGATGTACATTATGCATAATAAATTTTGATCCATCAATGAACGACACAACCACATCTCCAATCCGGACAACATCACACTGGTAAGAGTCACCAAGTCTCACAATACCAAGAAACTTTGCTACATAAGTAGAGAACCATTCTCTATGTGGTGTCACATGGAAAGAAGCACTAGAATCTAGCAACCACATGTGGGAAAGAGAATCAGCCATAAGAGTTTCTGTAGGAATAGTACTATCAAGTTTCAATACATCAGCATAATAAAAAATAGCATTGATTTCTTCAATCTTCACGGTTGAACTAGATGGTGCAGGTAATTTTTTAGCATGCCCATCAACATTCTGCCCTTTACCTTTAGCATTCTTTAACGCATAACAGTCTTTCTTCATGTGTCCTTTCTTATGACAATAATTACATTCGATATCCCTCTTCCTTGATTTACTTCTACTCTTATATCGTTGACCATTATTTTCATTGTTCTTGCTCCTACCATGTTGTTGATTCTTTCCTTGCTAAGAATCACAAACATTATATGCATCTCTACTGTGAGTGCCAACCATAGGTTTTCTATGAATCTCCTCACTCAAGAGTGCTCCACATATTTCATCATAGACCATTTTACCACTAGGTGCACTATTGCAAGTACAAAATTTGAGTTCAAAAGATCAAGAAGGCGTAAAGCTCCATATCAAAGGTACATTATATCTTCATAAATCTTAGTAATTGCAGATATAGAAGTCAAGAGATGGGAGAAAGCTTGCAGATTGACAAGCTAGATAGAGAGAACTATCCAACATGGTCTATGAGTATGGAGGCACATCTCATGAGCAAAGATTTGATGACATTCATTATAGGAGAAAGGTTCTTAATCAATCTCTGATTATGTTACAAGGATGAAGGACATTGCAGATAGTTTGGGAGTAGCAGATGAAGATATTGAAGAAGACAAGTTGGTAAGGTAAATACTCATAGCTCTAAGAGGAGATGAAAAGTGGAAGCCTTTTATATTGTCTACAGAATTATCATTAGATCATTGTACTCTTGATCTTAATCAATTGCTAGGACATATGCTAACATTTGAGCAGGATATTAAATGAGAGAATGACAAAAGCTCAAGTCAAGCAATGTATTCAAAAGACAAGAAGAAGAATGCTAAAGGCAAGCAATCAAATGATGAAGAAGGATCTTCAAGTCAAGTGAACTTCATAAAAGGAAAGATGAATTTCAGAGGTAAAGGTAGAGGAGGTCTGAATAAAGAAAATGCTAAAGCTTGTTAGATTTGTGGAAGAACAAATCATTTGGCAAATGATTGCTGGTATAATAATGGAAGGTTATTCACTCTCAAAGTCCAAGGTAATGTGGGACATGCATTATTTACTTATGGAAGTCAAAAGATATCTGAATTGGACCTATGGCATAAGGGGTTAGGACATTTCAATAAAAGAGAAATAAAAGAGATGAAAAAGAATGGTGCAGTGCTTGGTCTACCAAATATTGAAGGTCAACATATGATATAAAAATGTGAGGCTTGTCAACTAGGTAAAGCTCACAAGAAATCATACAACAAGCAAGGATACATGTATTCAAATATGCTTGAATTGGTTCATACAAATGTGTGGTGTCCTTCAAAGGACTATAGCATAAATGGATCAAGGTATTATGTGTTGTTTGTTGATGATGCAACCAGGTGGATTACTCTGTATGTAATCAATGATACATCTGAAGTGTTTGAAACATTTAAACACTACCATACTTATGCAGAAAGAATTACGAGAAAAAAGCTTAAGAGACTGAGATCAGATGGAGGGGGAGAATATTTTTCTAAGGAATTTGATGATTATATGTGGAATGTAGGTATAAAAAGAGAAGTGACTTGTAGGTACTCTCCACAATGAAATGGAGTTGCAGAAAGAAGAAATAGAACTCTTGTAGAGTTTGCAAGATCAATGATGAAGGAGAAGAAGTGCCCTAATTACATGTGGGCAAAAGCAATTAATACTGCAACTTATCTTGTGCATAGGTTGCCTTGCAAAGCTTTGGAGGGAATGACTCCTTATGAAACATGGTGGGGTAAGAAACCTACTCTTGATCATTGCAAAATATTTGGATGTTTGGCATATGCGAATGGTCCATCTCAATTGAGACATAAGCTAGAACCTAAAGTAGAAAAGTATGTGTTCATTGGGTATGATGATAGACAAATGGGATACAGTTTGTGGAGTCCATCCACAAAACAATTTCTTGTTTCAAGAGATGTCACATTTGATGAGTAAAGCACATGGTTTACAGGGCCAAACAATGTATGCACAGATCTTGACGAAATCAAAAGGAAAGGAAATTCAAAGATGAAGGTATATGAAGAAGATAATAATGATGATGTTTGTAGAAATGAAATGTAGAAGAATGATGAAGATAGGCCAAGGTTTGATCCAAAACAAAATGAAGTAGAGACTTCAACGAGTGCAAAAATTAGAAGTTCATTGAGAGAAAGAAAACAACCTATCAGGTATAGCTATGATACTTCTCTCTTGACAACCAAAGATTATGCTTACATTGTGAAGATAGATGAAGATCCATCAACATATGATGAAGCAAAAGGTAAAAAAATTTGGGAAAAAGCAATGCAAGAAGAGTATGATGCTCTACTTGAGAATGAGACATGGGAATTGGTGCCAAGACCAAGAAATCAGAAGGTAATTGGATGCAAGTGGGTGTATAAGACAAAGAGGTTTGCAGATGGAAAAGTGTCTAGATACAAGGCTAGACTTGTGGTCAAAGGATATGCCCAAACACATGGAGTGGACTATGATGAAACCTTAAGTCCAGTGGCTAAGATGTCTACAATCAGAACTCTAATTGCTATTGCTACATGTAAAGGTTGGAAGTTATCTCAATTAGATGTAAAGAATGCATTTTTAAATGGATATATTGCAGATGAAGTATACATGGAGCAACTAGAGGGTTTCAAAGAGTCAAATGGATCAGATTATGTTTGTAAGCTCAAGAGGGCTTTGTATGGCTTGAAACAAGCTCCAAGGGCATGGAATTACAAACTTTTTAAGTTCTTGAATGAACTTGGATACCAAGCTTCAAAGGCAGATAGTAGTTGGCTAATGAAAGCAAATGAAGATGGATACATTTATGTTGATGATATTATTATCGCAGGTATAGTTGCACAAGGAATCAAGGAGCTTAAGAAGCAAATGGAAAAGGAATTCAAGATAAGTGATTTGGGAAATTTGTCTTATTTCTTAGGAATGAAGATTATGTATACTCAACATGGAGTATATGTTAGAAAAGAAAGATATTTGAAGAATCTTGTGATGAAGTTTAATATGGAGAATCGTAAGCCTTCAACTACACCTTTGGAAGTCAAGCACAAATTGAGCAGGTATGGAGGAGAAGAGTTTAAGGACATGAAGACATATCAGAGTTTGGTAGGTAGTCTAATCTATGCTACCTTGACAAGACTAGATCTTTCATATGCAATTGGTGTCTTATCACAATTTATGCATTGCCGAAAGCAAACTCATTGGATTGCAACACAAAGAGTGCTAAGATACATCAAAGGGACTCTAAATGAAGGTTTGTATTATGGATTCACTTCTGATAGTAGAATTAAAGTGTTTAGTGATGCAGATGATAGAAGATCTACTCATGGTTATCTGTGTTATGTTGGAAATAAGCTAATTTCTTGGTGTTCAAAGAAGCAACATATAGTTTCTCTGTCATCCACAAAAGTTGAGTACAAAGGAATGATGGAAGCTGCAAAATAAGTAATTTGGTTGAAGACTTTGTTGAAAAGTCTAGGAATTGATCAGAGTATTCCAATCATATTTGGAGATAACATGAGTTCATTGTATTTAGCAGCTAATCCCATTTTTCATTCCAGAACTAAACACATAGAGATTCAATATCATTTCTTAAGAGAAAAGGTGCTTGATAAAGAAGTTGAAGTCATGTATACATCAAAAAAAGAGCAAGTGGCAGATATGCTGACAAAAAGCTTGAATGGACCTAAGTTACAAAGGTTTAAAGAGGTGAAAAGCATAAAAAAGGTGCAAATTTTCACAATTGATGATTGAGGGGGAGTTGTTCGAGCAAGAAAATCACCAATTGATGATTACATGAAGCTTATGAGTGAATAAATGAAGAAAAGAGCTAAGCTTAAAGCATGAAGTCAAGTGAAGATTTAGGGAGAGATGTTCTACAAATACTTCAAAAAAAAACGTGATATAATGATGAATTCATACTCATATGTATATATACACTCATTTATAGTCGTGATATACATAGGAAATGAAGAAGAGATGAGAATATAGTCAATAGAATTCAAGTTCCTTAGAGATAGATGTGCAGAGTGTATTCTCATGAGATTAGCGACTAGTCTATCTTAGAATTCTCTCAGCCTGATCATGTGGATCAGGAAATCTTTTGTACACATCAAGCTATGACCAAAGTTTGATGATCTAATTCTCTTCAGGTTGTGTGTATGATAAGTAGGAACATTCATATGTAGAATTCTGCAAGTGAAGTTCTCATAATAATGCATTTTTCTACTCAAAGATTTGCTTGGATCTCAGTGGTCAATGTAAAGTTTTCTATGTTTGAGCATTCAAAATTTAAGTTAGAAGATAAGGAAGTTTTGGCTAAAACCATTTAGCAAAACGGGTCATACTCTGAGAGAAATCAGCTTGAGAATTTGACCATGTCAAAGTCGTCATTTTTGGAAGGAAATTTCTAACATATGATTGATCTAAGTGATCAAATTAAAGATCTAATGGTTCTTTTGAAGAACTAATGATCATTATGATTTCAAAAAGATAGCATGAATGTGTGTGCATCATTTGAATGAGTAAATGTGAAGTTATATGCAGAGATTGAAGTGTATTTTTAAAGCAGACTTTTTGAAGCTGAAGAAAACTTCACACAAAGAAGTATTTCTTAATGAACTTGAAAGTTAATGTAAAGTTTGTGTAAAGTTTGGTTTATTCTTGATGTAGAGGAGTTCTTAAATCAAGATAGATCAGACATTTGGAGAATTAAAGGTCTCCAGCATCTTTTGGTTCTTTCTATTACATTCAATTCATCATCTATCCTCTCTACAATACCATTCAATTGAGGAGAGTACCTTGTCTTCACTTCCCTTTTGATGCCTTTATCATGCAAATAATCATATAATTCTTTGGAGAAATATCCTTCCCCTCTATCAGATCTGAGTTTCTTGAATGATCTACATATATAATTTTTCACATGTGCTAGGTATTTCTTGAAGCATTCAAACACCACTTTTATTTTTGATAAAGTACAAAATTGTCCATCTACTCTAATCATGAAAAAAAGATACATAGTAACTTGAGCCTACTAATGAAGGTTCTTGGATTTGCCCCCATAAATCAATGTGTACTAAGTTTTGGGGATTGTTGTGGATGTTGCCTTTACAGTTGAAAGGTTGTCTTTGTGCCTTCTGAATTTGACAAGCATCACATCTATTGATCATGTCTTGTTTTGATATATTTGGAAGCCCTAGAACACTTTGATCCCTACGTATATCCTTCAAGGTTTGTTCATTCACATGAGCAAGTCTCTTATGGCACACTTCAAGCTCACTTAGGGTTTTTAACTCAAAATTGAAAAAGAACTATATTTGTGGTTTCTCCTACTTCAAAAGTAAAGAGTATACCATGCTTCTCACCTTTGGCTATCTTCTTGAAGCCTTGATATTGATCTTCCACATAGTCTCCATGTTGGGTTATCAACTATTTGGCCTAGACACATTAGGTTTTTAGCGATCGTGGGTACATAGAGAACCTTACTCAAAATGTCTGTCCCACCATCGGGACCTTTGACATTACCAATATTCTCCACATTGTGCTTGGTATCATCCCGTGTTTGAACTTCATACTTATGCTTAGGACTTTCCAAGTTAGACAAAAGAACAACATTTCCTACAACATGGTTCGGACAACCAAAATGTATATAGAATAGATGTTCATCTTCTTTACCTTCTTTATGACACATATTCATTAGAAGCAATGGATCTTCATGTGATTGAACCTTTGAGTACTTGTTGAAGTCTATTGTTGCTCCTATTGCTATTGTTGAATTTGTATCCATCTCTACCTCTAGTGATACCAAATCCACCTCTACCATTTCCCTTTTGAGTCCTTCCATTGAGCTAGCAATTTTGAGTGGTCTGGTTGGCCTTTTTATAGATGGAACAAGATTGAACATCTTTTCCTTTTGATGTGCCATTCTTTGCTCATTTCTTCTTCCCATTCCACTTGCCCTTGCTTGCATAGTTGGCTTGGGAAATCTCCTCCTCATCATCTTCCTTCTTCTTTCCTTTTTGATTCTTATCTTTTTTGTATGCATAAAGAGCACTTGTTGAATTAGGTTGATAAGAGTTACCTTCCTTCATATTGGTGTTGGCCTCTTGGTTGAAGAGTTGTCCAAGAAAAACATTGAAATTAGGAGTCTATACATCCATGATGAGATCATAGGCTTTAGTGAAGGATTGCCATTTCTTATTAGTACTATTTCCATTGATAATCTACCTCATAAAGGTTTACTCTTTGCTCAACTTACCAATTGAACCTAATTAATCTGTAATCTCCTTGACCTTGATGGCAAAATCTGTGATAGTTTTCTTAGGTGTCTTCTTTGTTTTGTTGAAGTCATTCCATAGATGGTTCTTTCTAGCTTTGTTGCTAGCACAGAAGAAGGTCTCAAGTGCACCCCAAGCCTCTTGAGATGTTTTGCATACTCTAGTACGTGTGAATACAAAAATGGAGATAGATTTTAATATATATGATCTGGATTGAGCATCTCTTGCACACATCTTGCACACCAAAGTGTGAGCTTGTTGGATTGTAGGGTATGCACACACCCTCAATGGTGCATAAGAACCCTCTCTAGACCATGAGAAATAACCTTTTTGTATATATTTGAGTGTCACATGTGAACACTCTCCAAAATTCACTTTTTGATATTTCCTCATACCATAGTGTAGGTGACCTTGGGTATTTTCCTTTCTTGCTCTCTTAAAGAAAATCCCACATAGAGAAATCGTAGAAATCCCCACGCATGCTTTTATGAAGATTTGTTTGTTAGGAAAGAATATCCTAGAAGATTGGCAGTTAGAGAGAGAATCACCTTTTTGACTTTTCAAAGAGGCACATGGGGAATAGAGGTTAGCCTATAGGGGAGCTTTTGGTTCGACGTGCTCTCATGTAAGATCATTTATCAATGGAAGAAGCTCTCATTTACTCCAAGACTTGTTACATTTACATGTATTGTTGTCTTTGTGAGTGTGTGAGAGTGGTGTGTGTGTGCCTATGCATGTCTCTCCTTTGCATGAGTAGGATAATTGTATTCTCTTGTATTTTCCTCATGGACTAGGATCCTTGACTCCCTATTCTCCTTGTTTTCAAGCATGTGGCAAAGCATGGGGCTATTGCCAATGGCTTGAACATGTGGGAGATAGGGGTGGATGAGAGGAGAGTCACACTTGAGCTTTCCTTCTTGCTTCCATGCAAGGTGGTGAGGGTTCTTGGTCGTTCCTTGCTACAACCTCAACACTTTTTGGCACCGTTGCCGGGGATGGTCGGCCTTTCATCACTTGGAGAGCTCAAGAACATGTGGTAAAGTATTGTGTTGCAATCTTTTTTGCTCATTTGCATAGGATTTGAGTTTTTGCAGGGCACTTTCACCCTTCCATTGGGCCATTTGCTCCCCATTTTCTTGTTTTTGTAGGATAGTTTTGTTTGATTCACAAAAACACCCCCTAACCCCCCTTCTCTCTTTCTCTCTCACACTTCCACATACACATACAGTGATACTCACTCTGGCATCATCCCTCAATTTCTTCATTTCTTGGATTTGGTGTTTGCCTTGGGTAGACTTCTTTCTTGTCCCTGCCTCTATCCATTTTTTCAAAAAAAAAGGGAAGGAAGACATACGTGAAGGTTTTTTGGATTCCCCTCTATAAACTTCATGTCTAAATTCTATGACACTCTGATAGGCATACGAATCTGACACTCTGATAGGCATACGAATCTGACAAGGATGTCGTTCAAGGTTCCCTCTTAAACTGTCCACTCTCTTAATTGGGAGGTTGGTGAAGGAGAACATTAAAGGGACCTAGTCTTGGATCTGGATGCGACTCATGCGAGGGTCTGCTTGGCTTGAAGACATCTAGGTTGGGGGAAGGTTATCTCCTCCAACTCCCATTCATTACTTTCCCTCTCCCATTTCGTTGTCGAGCATGGTATGCTCCCCCCCATTGCACTTCCACCTGCATATGGCTATGGCGGGGTTGAGCTCTGATGAACTTCCCCATCTTTTCTCAGTTTGTGCATGAGTGTATACCTTTGAAGGCTTCCCTTATACACCTCAGTGCTTTTTCCCTCTGATTTCTCCATTCGCAGACATCCGGGAGCTAGGCTTTTCAGGTGCTGTCGTGACTTCTTCTCTGGGTCAAGCTTGTGCCCCGTTTTTCATCGGCCTACCAAGGCAAGGTCGAAAATCTACCCCATGGTGATCTCTGTTGGGCACCAAGTGTCGTCTCCTCATTCGGTTTAGTGCTTAAAAATGTTCCAGGAATCCTCTACAATGCTGCAAAATAGGCAAGAACTTTATCTACCTATGGATGGTGTTGACTATTCACCTCCACAATTTGAGGAAGCTTCATGTCTCCTACTATAATTATGGCTGTTGCACATGGTACTTGAATCTATGATTGAGCTCTATGCACGAATCTTGAACTCCTTTCAAACTTCCTCGTCGGTTTTCCATTCTGCTCGAATCTATCCAGCTCTGTGCTCTTGTGGTTTTCCTGCCGCTGGAGACTCTTTTTTAGAACTTAGACTTTGGATGGCTTCAAGCCTATTCAGTTCTCTCTTTTTGGGTGCTTGGGGTTGGGCTAACAACTTCCACCTTCTCTAAACATTGCTCGGTGACACCGGGCTTCACTTTTTGGAATTGCGTTTCGTACGCATTCTCTATCCCAAGTTTTTGTCTACACTTGCTCATGTTCTTTCAGGCTATGCAAGACATAATGCTGGGAGGTGATGCACTGTTGGGGTCTAAAGCTCGGCCTTCGGTTGACATATTTTGCCTTCTACCCCAACTCACTCACCCAACGAAGACAAGGATGGTTTATGGGTGTTGTGACTCAAAATTGCCTACTGGCCGGCTAAGAAAGGGTTGGATTCCATGCTTCCAGACCTAGCATATAGTTGCCCTTCTTGGAAATCTATTTTCAGGCCTGGTTTCAACCATACTTTTTGTAGCCATGATAATGTGATGTTGCACTTTTATGCATCTATTTTAAGGGATTCTATGACTGTTTGCCTTGTAGCGCTGTGTATAAGTATCGGTGTTTGACTGTGCTTGTCTTCAAGAAGTTATGAGGAATAGAATATGCTTCTCTGTGTGGGGTGGGAGTTTGTTAGGATCTGGGACCCTAGTGCTCCTACTTTTTGACCATCCCCTATGATCTCCCTTGTGTGGCTAAATGTTGTAAATAAAAATACCCACGGATGTTGCTACTCATGTTGATGCGAGAATTCATCTTAAATGTGATGCTGCCCATGATCTCAAACTGAGTTCATTGCACTGCTGGAGAGCCCTTCATGATCGTAGCCGTGCCGATAAGATATTTTCTATCATCACCAAAAGGATCAACCAATACTATTAAGACATGGCAAGGCTTCTAATATGTTGTGTTCATGCTTGTAGGTGGTCCTAGGTTTTGAGAAAGATGTCTCCTAAAACTGCAATTGCTTCATGACTACTGTATTCAACCAATTGATGGTGTGTAATGGATAATGTGCACGTTCATAATGTTTTCTTGGGATATGTTCAGATGATCTTCATGCACCCTGGCACAACACCTCCACATTGGTGCCTGTAACACAGATTGTGAAAGGTATTGTTTTTGGACTCGTCTTATCTTTCACTCATGTGTGTTGAAACACTAAAGGGTTTGTGGCATTGTGTTGGCATCTTACACATGTGCTCAATCATGAGCTAGTCAATGTTGTTGATGACGCGGCAAAGACTCGAACCTTGTCAAGCTTGCGGAATTCGCCGCGCCATTGAAGGTGACTAAGCTAGAGTGATATTAGAACACCTCTATAATCAACAGTAGTTTAGTAAAGTTTTTGTCGCTCAAACATATAAGACTGTGTTTTGAATTCACTGAAATTCCACTGGAACTTCACCAGACTATCACCGGACTGTCACCGTAATTATACCGGAATCTTACCGGAATCAACTGCAATTCTGTTTGTAATTACTTCAAGTGTATATACATGAAGTAAGGAAGTGATGCGTGAACTTCTTTCACTGAATGAAATCTTCCTGAAGTTTAAGAAAAAACCTTCACCAGTTCTGAATGGCTCTTTCCTGTCAGACGTTGTACTGTGTGTACATATCAGTTTCACCGAAATCTTTGATGAACTAATAGTAGAGAAGTCTAGCTACAACATTATTCTGCGAGATCTACTTCGTTGTTCTACCAAAAAATACGTTTACTGAAAAAACTGTAACTGATCGAAAAATACGTTTACTAAAAAAACTGTAACTGTTAGCTAACTTTATACCGTAGCATGAAAATACTTAGATTTCTTCACATACTAAGAATGCGCGCAAACTTCCACATGATCATGTGTTTTCTATTAAAGAAGATGTGTACAAAACTAGCTTGGCCTCTTCTTGCTCAAGCTATAGAAACTCTCCTATCTGAGTAGTTTCTTCTTACCATCTCTCTCAGATGAATACCTGACATTTTAGGTTTCTATTATTCATCTTTACATATGCAATCTCTGGTGTCTTCTAAACCTATTCTTGATTTCTATATGCGCTCTATTTGCACTACACGCTTTTCTCACACACACTCTTCTTTTTTTCTTTCTCTCTTCCTACCTCATTTATATACAGTTTTTGATCCGGTGTAACAAACTCTAATTCTGGAAGTTTCTACGCTGTACATTATAGTCGTGAATTTGTCCCTTCACTAAGGCTTTGATTTTCTGAATACTTTGATTCTGCTTCTCTTTATCTTTCTTTATCTTTATGTTTGTCTGTATGTCAAATTCGTGAGTGATTCTTCAACAGCTCCCCCTCAATCGCTAATTTTTGCATCTTCTTGTCTTTCATATATTTTTCTTTCTTTTATACCTGCCATTTCTTTGAATCTGCTTGTTTTTGTTCCATCCAAGCTCTTTGTCAAAATATTTGCAATCTGATCTTTTGTCGGAGTGTATACTATTTCTAGCTCCTTCTCCATCACCTTTTCCCTCAGGAAATGATATTGAATCTCTATGTGCTTTGTTCTTGCATGAAATACTGGATTTGCTGCAAGATACAACGAGCTCATATTATCTCCATGTATGATAGGTATACCTTGATCAATACCCATGCTTTTGAACAAGGTCTGCATCCCTATCACTTCTTTAGCTGCTTCTACAAGTCCTTTATATTCGGCTTCTGTTGACGATAAAGCCACTGTGTGTTGTTTCTTCTAACACCAGCTCACTAGCTTATCTCCTAGGTATATCATATACCCATGTGTTGATCTACTGTCATCTTGACTTCCTGCCCATTCTGAGTCACTGAATGCTCTCAACTTTATATCTGACGTAAAAGGATAATATAATCCTTCCTTTATAGTTCTTTTGATATATCTAAGAACTCTTTGTCTTGCAACCCAAATGTTGATCCTTCGGACAATGCATGAACTGTGAGAGAACTCCCACTGCATAACTAAGATCCGGTCTTGTTAGTGTAGCATAAATTAGACTTCCCACTAGCAACTGATACTTTCTCATATCTTTAAACTCTCATCCATCATATTTACTGAGTTTATGATTTACTTCAAGCGGTGTTGAAGTTTCCCTGCAATTCTCCATATTAAACTTCTTCAGTAAGTTTAAAAGATACCTTTCTTGCGAAATATATACACAATGATCTGTGTATGTCATTTCCATTCCAAGAAAGTATGATAAATTTCCTAGATCACTGATCTTAAACTCCTTTTCAAGCAATCTCTTTACTTCTTTGATTCCTTCATCTGAGGTACCTGTGATTATAATGTCATCTACATAAATACAAATGTAGATCATACCTTCTTCTGTTCTCTTGATGAGTAGACTTGCATCTGCCTTCGAACTTTGGTATCCAAGTTCATTGAGATATTTCACAAGTCTATAATTCCAAGCTCTTGGAGCTTGTTTCAACCCATAAAGTGCTTTTCTTAATCTGCAAACAAAATTTGGGTATCTGGAACTTACAAACCCTTCAAGTTGTTCCATATAGACTTCATTTGATATATATCCATTCAGAAATGCATTCTTGATATCCAGCTGACTTAGCTTCCATCCTTTTGATGCAGCTATAGCAATCACTGTCCTTATGGTTGACATCCTTGCCACCGGACTAAACGTCTCATCATAATCTATGCCATGCGTCTGAGCATAGCCCTTGACAACCAGTCTAGCTTTGTATCTGGCTATCCTTCCATCTGCAAGTTTCTTAACTTTGAAAACCCATTTATTTCCAATTACTTTTTTACCATTTGGTTTAGGAGCAAGTTCCCATGTCTTGTTCTCCTCTAGTGCGCTGAACTCTTCTTCCATTGCTTCTTGCCTTTAGCTTCATCATAGTTCTGAGGTTCTTCATCATCTTTGACCATATATGCATAATTCTTCTGAGTTATGTATGAAGTATCATAAGAATACCTTTCTAGTTGTCTTCTAGTCCTGCTTGACCTTCTTGGTTCACATTCTTCATAAGTGTCTGAATACACTTCTTCATCAAATATAGGAACTTCTTCATTCCTTCTTGTTAATCCACTTCTGGACATACTTGCTTGCATATAGTCTTCATCTCTATTCACCTGCACAATTGATTTTCCTTTCTTTTTTCTTCTTATCTCTTCCTCAAATTCTTCAGTTCTATGACTTTGATCTGCATACCAACTTTTCTGTTCATCAAATGTAACATCTCTGGAAACAATAAACTGTTTTGTTAGAGGACTCCATAACCTGTAACCCATCTGCTTTTCATCATATCCGACGAACACATATTTCTCTGCTTTTGGTTCAAGCTTATGTCTGAGTTGTGATGGTACATAAGCATAAGCTATTGATCTAAACACTTTGCAATGATCAAGTGTTGGTTTCTTTCCCCACCAAGCTTCATAAGGGGTCATTCCATCTAAAGCTGTACACGGTAATCTGTTTACCAAGTATGTAGCTGTATTTATAGCTTCAGCCCAAAGATAATTAGGACAATCCTTTTCTTTTAGCATAGCTCATGCAAACTCAACTAGAGTTCGGTTCCTTCTTTCTGCTACACCATTTTGTTGTGGTGTATACCTGCAGGTTATTTCTCTCTTAATACCTGCATTCCAGAGATAATCATTGAACTCTTGGGAGAAGTATTCTCCCCCTCCATCAGACCTCAGTCTCTTAAGCTTTCGACCTGTGAGTCTTTCAACATATGCATGAAAATGCTTGAAGGTTTCAAATACTTCTGATCTTTCCTTCAAAACATATAACGTTATCCATCTTGTAGCATCATCAATGAATAAAACATAATACCTTGAGCCACTGATTGATCCTTCTTTTGTTGGACCCCATACATCTGTATGAATGAGTTCAAGTACTCCATCATGTTTGAATCCTTTCTTTTGAAAAGGTAACCTATGGGCTTTTCCCATTTGACATGCTTTGCACTTATGAATCATATGTTGGTTTTGTACATTCGGTAATCCCAGTACTGACTGATTTGAAATCATAGCTTTAATTCCTCTTTCATTAAAATGACCTAATCATAGCTTTAATTCCTCTTTCATTAAAATGACCTAATCTCTTATGCCAGAGATCAAGTTCTGTAATCACCTTTTCACCATGTGTGAACAACGCTTGACCAATGTTCCCTTGTACTCTTAAAGTAAAGAGTCTACCTTCTTTCTTACCAGGGACGATCTGATTATATCCATTCTCGGGAACTTCTACAAATACTCCTTCATTTGTAAATCTGACCTAAAAACCTTTCTCAACTATCTGTCCCACACTAATCAAATTTTTAGGTATTGTCAGAACATACAAAACATTGGTTAGCAAATCTGATCCACTCTTACATTTCACTTTTCCAATTGAATGTACACTATGTCTCGTATTGTCACCTGTTTGAACAGTATGACTGGAACTACCTTTTAACAATTCTGACATCAGTTCTATATTTCCTGACAAATGATTAGAACATCCAGAATCAATGTAAAATACCTTTAGATCTTCGTTATCTGACGTGCCGATTGAGTTCATCATCAATGATGTATGACTTTCATTCTGTGTGTCATTTGCGTAGTTGTTGTAGGTGGTGTTGTAGGATTGATTCTGTCCCCAACTTCTTGCTCCACCTCTACCATAGCCTCCTCTTTGATTCTGTCTACCTCTTTGATATCTTTCGCTTTTGCCTCTGCTATTGTTATTCTGATTCTGACTTGATCCTTGGGAATTGTGCCAACAATCATGAGCCAGATGATTACTTAATCCACAAATCAAACAAGCCTTCTTGTTGATATTCTGACTACCTCTTCCTCTGCCAGTGCCTTTACCTCTTGCATAATAAGCCTGAGAACTCGACTCTTCTTCATCTTTTGACTTACCTTTATCTCCTTTCTTCTTGTTCTTCATGTACATTGCAGAACTTTGTCTTTTATCTCCATCTCCTTTCAGGTCTTGCTCATATGTGAGCATCAAACCAAGCAACTGATTTAAATCTGGTACAAAATGATTTAAAGACAATTCAGTTGAGAGTACAAAAGGTTTCCACCTTTCATCTCCTCTCAAACCTGTGAGCACTTGCGCTATCAATCTGTGATCTTCGATATCTTCATTTATGGATCCAAGACTATCTGCTAGATCCTTCATCTTAGTAACATAGTCAGTAATGCTTTGATTCGACTTCTTTTTGAACGGTGTGAATTCGGACCATAAGCTAGCCTTCCTAGCTTTCGTAGTATTTTGGAAATGATCTTCCAATGCACTCCATATGTCCTCCGCTTTCTCCAGACCTCTAATGTGCGGTAGTAGATGATCTGTAACGGTATTATAAATGTAAGCTCTTGCCGTTGCATCTTTCTTCTACCACATCTTCAAGGCTTCTAATTCTTCTTCCTTTGGTTGTCTATTGTCTTCAAAAGTCGGCTTCTTTTCTTCTCCGGTCACATACATCATTAATTCCTTACTCATAAGTAAGGCTTCCATGCACATTACCCATGCGTGATAATTATCTCTGTCCAATTTGTCAATTGAAACATGATCTGCCCTAATCTTCTTGTTTTTGTTTCTTCTGGTGAGTGTATCGTTAAAGAATTTTACCTTTTGTAAACCTTTACCTTGAAAATGACTTTGGAATATTTCTTGATACCATTTGCTGTTGATCTCTTCAGCATTCACCTTTCTTTATGAAAGTTTTTTGAATTCTCTTGTATCTTCACTTCCATTTGCTCTTTGAGAATCTTTCTGCTCTTCAAAATCTTTTTGCTCTGATACCACTTGTTGATGACGCGGCAAAGACTCGAACCTTGTCAAGCCTGCAGAATTCGCCGCGCCATTGAAGTTGACTAAGCTAGAGTGATATTAGAACACCTCTATAATCAGCAGTAGTTTAGTAAAGTTTCTGACACTCAAACATATAAGACTGTGTTTTGAATTCACTGAAATTCCACTAGAACTTCACTGGACTATCACCGGATTGTCACCGTAATTATACCGGAATCTTACCGGAATCAACCGCAATTCTGTTTGTAATTACTTCAAGTGTATATACATGAAGTAAGGAAGTGATGCGTGAACTTCCTTCACTGAATGAACTCTTCCTGAAGTTTAAGAAAAAACCTTCACCAGTTCTGAATGCCTCCTTTCGGTCGGACATTGTACTGTGTGGACATATTAGTTTCACCGAAATCTTTGATGAACTAAAATTAGAGAAGTCTAGCTACGAGATAAGCTATCTCTCATACAAAACTTTACATTATTCTGCGAGATCTACTTCGTTGTTCTACCAAAAAACACGTTTACTGAGAAAACTATAACTGACCGAAAAATACATTTACTGAAAAAAACTGTAACTGTTAACTAACTTTATACCGTAGCATGAAAATACTTAGATTTCTTCACATACTAAGAATGCGCCCAAACTTCCACATGAACATGTGTTTTCTATTAGAGAAGACCTGTACAAAACTAGCTTGGTCTCTTCTTGCTCAAGCTATAGAAACTCTCCTATACTGAGTAGTTTCTTCTTACCATCTTTCTCAGATGAATACCTGACATTTCAGGTTTCTGTTATTCATCTTTACATACGCAATCTCTGGCGTCTTCTAGACCTATTCTTTATTTCTATATGCGCTCTATTCGCACTACATGCTTTTCTCACGCACACTCTTCTTTTTTTCTTTCTCTCTTCCTATCTCATTTATATACAGTTTTTGATCCGATGTAACAAACTCTAATTCTGGAAGTTTCTACGCTGTACATTGCAGTCGTGAATTTGTCCCTTCACTAAGGCTTTGATTTTCTGAATACTTTGATTCTGCTTCTCTTTATCTTTCTTTATCTTTATGTCTGTCTGTATGTCAAATTCCTGAGTGATTCTTCAACAAATGCACTAGTTAAATACTTGCAAAAATCCTAAGGTCTTGCAAAGGCATGATACACTAGCATAGAATTGTCTTTCTACAAGTACAATGGTGGCAAGTGGTAAGTTCACATACTCATGAAGTTGACACTTGAGGGCCTAACACTGACTCTTAGGTGATGTTGATGGACTATTCAATGGTCATGATTATGGCCTGGAAAAAGGCTAATATAACGTATTAAGCTGATGTATTGAATGGGGTGCTACAACTGTCCTATCAAAGGATGTGTCGGCACTACTTGCCCTTTGGTCTTGGTAAGTGATGTATGGTATTTTAGAAGTCATGCCTTGTAGGATGTATTCATGGAAAAAAATTTTAAGGTCTATTGCAGACTGGTAGGATTGGTAGCCCATGGGAGTTTGTCTCTCCTTAGTCTTAAATGGATGTGACTGCCAGTTGGTGTTCAAATTTTTAATGCATCTACAACAATTGGATGATTCTCTCTTGCATTCTTGATTCTTGCAATAGCACATAACTTGTGAGTCTGTAAGACCTTGGTGTAAAGGTCAAGGATTTTCCTTATGCTAATCTTGTAATAGGTCTCTGAAGGATCAATTGGAGGCCCTAAGGAGGACATGAAATGTTTCTTTAGACCTTCATTTACATGACTAAGAATCGAGTATTATAGACTTTGGCATCATGTGCTTGAAGTGTGTGACTGCTGTAGCTAGGATCTGTGTCCACTTCCCCAACTTACCTGTAGAAATCCAAAGGCCTAGTGTAGAACTAGAGGCAAGACCTACACTCGTGCATGAACCCCATGACTGATGACTGAACTTACTATATTATTTTTTAGAGACAGGTATTAGGTAATGACCATGCTTGTTGATAACTCATATCCCTTCAAGTTGCATGATTGACCTTGTTAGACACATGAAACATGACTTATGATCTCTGGAATTCCCATAAATGCAAGTGCACCTTGTTTTAAAATGACAAATGTGTTTGTTTTGGTTGTGGAACATTGAATGAGTTTTGAGTTTTTGTATAGTTTGCTCCCTCTAGACTGCCAAAGGAACTCCATGATCGATGTTGGATAGTTGACTGCATTTCATAGTTGACCTAATATGATTTCACTTCTATATGGTCATAATGCTTGGAGCTTCATTTTATAAACTTTAAAATGTGATCCACCGGTTGCTCACTTCATTCCGCAACTTAAGTATTCACACCTTTTTGGGCACCTAGATTGTGAAAGATTGACTTTGTGTACCACTTAATAATGGCATAAATGAAAGGGGGGTTGAGTGCATAATTCTTGTACTTCCTAAATGTTAAGAGAGTAGGTATTCATCAAAAGAAAGTTACAGGTTGACATGCACATAGGGGGTGAAATTGTTGATTTTGGATGTTTAATTGTAAACATCATAAGTGTTTGTTTTTTTCTAGGGAAGTAACTCCCTGGTTTCACAATGCTCAAGGCTTAATTTTTCATAATGCATTTCAGGCCAACACCTATAGACCTTCAACAATGCTCCTTACCTCCTATAAATGATTTGCTACTGTGCTTTACAGGAATAGCTTTGGATAAGCTGTTTGAATGCTTGGAGTCATAATGTTGCACTATAATCATTTTGTGAACGCATAATCCTCATGCAAATTAGCATAGCATAAAGGATGACAACATCAGTTAACCGTGAAACAACATTCATCTCATACTTCACATTGCAATGCTCACACACTCACTTGGAGATAATAGAACGTCGATGTGATTATGGCATCACAGAGATATAAGAGTTGGGTACTACTGGTCTTTGCTTGGCTCTTTGCTTTTTAGGATATCATTTTTCTTTTTGGATCGCAGGAACAAGAAGATTGTCACGCAGACTTCTCTCTAAAAGAGCAAGTCTTGTAGCAATGGATGCTCCCTGAAAGTGGAAACTAAAATTGGAGTGAATGTTTACTATCTATTGCATTTTTAGATGCAATCTACTTGCTCTTTGTATTGCATTTCAGGTTTGGGACCTTCTTGAGAAGGCATTTCTAGCTTTACAAAGGACTGCACAAGGGGATTGTGTCGCTCAGCTTTGAAGATTGAAGATTTGCACCTTGAAGAAAAGACTGAAGACTTGCAGCCTGAAGCTTTGCTGACTGAAGTAATTGCAGATTTTTTGAAGACCTGAAGATTTCTACTTGGATCAAGTTCAGCTGTGTATGATCCTTTCCTCTTAGCTTTGATGAGGACGAAAAAGTTTAGGGGGGGGAGAGTGTTGGGTTTTAGGGTATGCACACACCTGGTGCATAAGAACCCTCTCTAGACCATGAGAAATAACCTTTTTGTATCTATTTGAGTGTCACATGTGAACACTCTCCAAAAATCACTTTTTGATATTTCCTCATACCATAGTGTAGGTGACCTTGGGTATTTTCCTTTCTTGCTCTCTTAAAGCAAATCCCACGTAGAGAAATCGTAGAAATCCCCACGCATGCTTTTATGAAGATTTGTTTGTTAAGAAGGAATATCCTAGAAGATTGGCAGTTAGAGAGAGAATCACCTTTTTGACTTTTCAAAGAGGCACATGGGGAATAGAGGTTAGCCTATAAATATAAGCTCATTTTTGTAAAGAGGGGAGCTTTTGGTCAATGTGCTCTCATGCAAGATCATTTATCAATGGAAGAAGCTCTCATTTACTCCAAAACTTGTTACATTTACATGTATTGTTGTCTTTGTGAGTGTGTGAGAGTGGTGTGTGTGTGCCTATGCATGTCTCTCCTTTGCATGAGTAGGATAATTGTATTCTCTTGTATTTTCCTCATGGACTAGGATCCTTGACTCCCTATTCTCCTTGTTTTCAAGCATGTGGCAAAGCATGGGGTTGTTGCCAATGGCTTGAACATGTGGGAGATAGGGGTGGATGAGAGGAAAGTCACTCTTGAGCTTTCCTTCTTGCTTCCATGCAAGGTGGTGAGGGTTCTTGGTCGTTCCTTGCTACAACCTCAACAAAGCTTCTCATTTCCCTCTCATGTAGGTCCTCCATTAGATCTTGGAGTAGGCATAACTTGATCACCTTCTACAATTCCATAGATATTTCTACCTTGCAAGTTGCAAGTAAGCTTCCATTATGATTTTCCAAGCATCATGGTTGTTCCTATCAAGCTTCTCAATCATTGAGGGAAAACCATCACCCATCTTGATGTAGCTCTCATACCACTATGAATACTTGAAGTAGCTTGGTGTAATAGAAATTTGTGATTCCAAGTGTTGAAGTTTGGTCAAGCTAACCAGCACAAGAACAACCCTATTGCTCTTAGAGAGTCAAATACACCTTATGGACTTGTGACTAGTGCAATAAAATATAGTATGTGCTTTGGATCATCAATTACAAATGTTTGGTACAAAATAGATGAGTTTGCACATGGAGTAGACAAGAGACTTACTATTTTGAGTTGATTCATACGACTTCAAATGTTTAGTACTACTAGCATGATTGTAGTTAGTCGAATTCCTCTAAGATGAAGGTCACATATAGGGTGAGTAGCTAATGTGGATAAGAGTTGGATTTATCATCGATGAAGATGCTAATTACAATCTTAACTCTAATAAGTGGTAATCTTGACTTTTCAGGGATGTACACTAATAGACCTCGATACCATACATTACTTATTTCTTATATTATAATAAACCAATGCTAAAAAAAATGTACATAAATTAAACACCATTATCTCTCCAATCATCCATTAGTCATAAAGATTGAGTCACTATGGAGAGAGAACCAGCCTCTACAATTTGATAGAAATTGGAGATGATGATGCAGGAAATGGAAGAAAATAGTGAAGATCAAACTAATTTGCATATTACTCTAATATCATGATACAAGTATTTGTGAGTCCTTATATACACTTTTCTGTGTTCCATGACTAATCCACAAGGATTTGAATTTGAAATATCAAGTGGCGCTGTCGGAAGGATTTCCTCACTTGAATTGTCATATGGAAAAATAAAAATGTTTTGCTTTAGAGTTGGTTAAATGATATCTCTCTCTCTCTCTCATATTTTTTAATGTACTAATTTAGATTGACTAAACTCTTCTCTTGGGTACCTGTAGGAAAAAGAGGAAACTATATTCAAAATGGAGGATTAATTGAACCCTTACTTGGTCTCTTCATTTTTTATGTTCATTTCTAAGTGATTTATGTATATCCATGATTATATAAGGATAATCATATGCCTATGTTTATAGGGTTGAATATATATATATATATATATAAGCAAATGCATTTAATTATGCATGTGTTCAAGTACCTATGAATGTGAATGTGGATTAAGATTTATATTATATGCATGTGATTGTATATATTTACTTAAAATAATACATTTGTGTCCACCTATGTCTATGTATTTATGTATTTTTGCCTATTTAGTTCATATTTACTAGCCCTAAGTACTTAAAAATTATTTCAAAAAACACATTTAATATAGAAATTAGTATCTATATATTTATGGTTAATAACTATGGTTAGTAAATATGACTATTGTATAAATTAAAAAGGTTAAAGAAGAATTAATAAATAAACTACTATAATTAAAATACGTTTGAGATTTTATTATTATTATTATTAATAATATACGTAAATTTAAAACGCATATAGTAGTTATCTAATAAATGTATGACTTAAGTAAGATATATGTTAGTTAAAGTAAGTAAATCTTTTAGTTATTTGTGAGAATGCATGCGTACGGAAATTCTTAAGTATAGTTATTTATATGTGTCAATATTTTTGGTTTCCTCCTAATGCTTCTTCTTGCAGGTACGTGTTTATCTGAGAAAGAGAAAGTGAGAGAGAGATTCATTTCTTGCGATGGCTTTGAGTGCGCATCTATTTGTCTGTCTGCATTCGTCTGAGAGCATTGATAGACTGCACATTTCGATTTGCATTTGCGGGCTTTGAACCATTGAGTTTAGTTTGTGCTTTTCATCATCCTTGATTTGAAGCACAAATGGAAGATGCAAGTCAGTTTTGATTCACTGTTGATTTGTTATGCGATGTCAATTTATCTATCCATACGTGTGCGCACATAGGAGCAGAGATAGAGAGAGAATGATGGATAGATAGATGTGCTGACAGAGTGAAAGAGCTGCATTCTACTATTTTCCCATCTCCCCGACTGCTATAGATGTGATGATCAGTTTCTTTTTCTTTCAATTGCTACAGATAGAAGAAAATCTTAATCCATTATCATGCTCAGCTGCGCCTGTGAATAGAGAGAGAGAGAGGGATACAATTTCCTCCAGGGAAACTTTAGTCTGTAAGACCACAAGGCTCAGGAAAACTCTATCAGAAGATCTCTTTGAATATTAGGCTCCTGGGTTTTAATGATTGCCTTACTTTGTCTTCCTGCATGAGCAAATTCTCCGGGGCCTCTGCATCAATATCGTTGTTAGGATTGCTATTTTTAACCATGGGGACGCTTACTGATTTTTTTTCATTTGATTGATTCGCAATAGAGGAGCATAAGTTGGCATGTTTGGGCTATTGAATGATGACTTTGTCTCCTTCACTCGATCTGATTTGGATATGGATGGTACTATTTGTACATCAGAAATGTTTTGAATGTGTAGATTCGGAGATGTTTTGTCAGCGAGTGAGGATGCCATGGTGGTTAAAGCTTTTTCTACTTGGGGTTCAGTTGGAGACTTGGAAAGATCTCTGAATACTTGGAAATCACTAAGTATAGAGTGCTCATGGAAATCTTTAATTTTTGCACTGCTTATTGTACTACTGATGCACGTAGAGGCCAAAGCTGACCGCTTCTCATCCACATCTGAATCAATGATGCTTTCACATGCAGCTGATGGTGTGACTGTAAATTTGTCCATTGTCATGATGTTTTTGTCATCACTCAAATCCCCTGTGGAAAAATCAAGTTGCTCTAATGAATGTTTAATACACTATTGAAGCTCAAGGTCAAGGACAAAGGAAGTGGACACACAAGAAGAAGGAGCAAGTAGGGAGCTCCAAGAAGCACCTATCAAATTTTAAGAAGAAATCCCTATAAAAATAGTGATTTTCATCACTAAAAACCATTGTAAATACCATTTTCCATTTTTGTAACTCCATTTTGTTCAAGCCGAGGAGTCCTCGAGCTTGATGAGTATTAGAACTACAATCCTACCAATTTTCATAATTTTTAGACTCCGTTTGAGCCCCCAAATAAGCCCTGGAACCTATTTTTTAACTAGGCCGGACACTAGGTCTTGACAGGGCCAAAACCACTCAAAAAACTATAAAAAGAGCTGGAGAGCTCATTTTTGAGGTTAGCTTGTTGTAGATTTCAGCTTTGTAAGAGAGCTCTTTTGTAATGGAAGATCTTCCATTGTTCCACTCTATGCTCTTACTTTGTGCGCACGTGTGTGTGTATGTGTGTGCATGCTTGTGTGCTTTCTCTCACGCACTTGTGCCATCACTTGCTCGCGGTCTTCATACCAGTCCTCACGTCTCCATGGATTGACATTTATGAGGTGAAGCTCCTCACGTTGGTACTCACCATTGTGTTAGAGTGACACCAAATTTGGCGCCGTTGCCAGGGAGAGAGCTTGGAGGACGAGCATGTGACGGTAAGACGTAGAGTAGCAACGTTGGAAGGTAAAAAAAAAAATCACCATTTTCAGTTCAGTTTTTGAGTCTTTCTTCTCTTTCATCTCCATCATCATCACCATCTCCACCCACCTTCGTATTCTCAGTTTTTTTCATTTTTTAGAGTCTATTCACCTCGCTTTTTACTTGTGGTTGTGAGAAAGAGCCTTAGATTGGACGCACAAAAATGTGCATGAAAATGGTAGAAGTGGCTCAAGCTATGCTTGAGACTAGTCAAAAGTTCAATCAAACAAACTCTATCAAGCTGGATTTGCATTTCCAGGGCTTACTAGAAAGATTAGAGCAGTTGGTAAACAGGCCACAGGTTTCTTTACCTCCACAGGCTCAACCGGTTGTTGAAAGAGAGATTTCACCACAAATGAAAACCTATGTTCCTGATTCCATCGACGAGGGAGCACCTCTTTCAATTCAACAGTACTCTCAAGAGTTCTTGCGGGAAATACAAGAAGAGAAATGGGCCAAGGAGACGTAATCCCCCTGCTATTCTTGAGATTGATGATCTTCATGATCAATTTCCCCAAGACATTCACAAGCCCATGGGAATCTGAATCTCTTCAGATCAGAGCTCCCACAATATTGGTAAGGAATGAAGACTGTCGTTCCAAGAAACACTGATGTCGTGAAGAACACTAAGGTTCAATGTCATCTCATTGTGGAAGAGCTGCTCAAAGCAAAACCCGAGCTATGGAATCATGTGAAGGATCAGGTTCCACAACTTGATTCCAATATGCCAAAAGTGGGCTCTAAGCAAAAAGTTCCAGAAATACCACTTGATAAAATAGGAGACATGAGTGAAGGTGAAGAAGGTAATACTTATCTTCCAATCACCTATCAAGGTTACACAACCAAAGCAATTGTAGATTCGGGTGCTGGTGTTGCTATTGCGACCACATCCTTGTGGAAGAAATGGGGCAAACCCACATTGAGACCAACTAGAATGAAGCTTCAAATGGCAGATGGTCATTTTGAAAGACCTCTAGGATTGCTCGAAGGGCTAACTCTAACCACTTGTGGTGTAGAGTTTGAACATACATTTGCTATATGTGACTTTGAGAAAAATAACGTCTATGAGATGATCCTAGGAGGACCCTTCTTATGACAATTGCAAATAGTACAGGATTGGGGAACCAACTCCTTGTACTTACAACACTTAGGGGTCACCACCAAGGTCAATTTGAAGGATTACTCCTTCAGAGATGTACCACCCCTACAGTGGAATCCTATCCACAAAGCGAAAGAAGATTCTATCTCCGTGCATTCTGGAAGTTCACCTGATCCATCCTGGCTGCATGAAGATACTCACTTGTGGATGTGCAAGGTTGCAGAGGAAGAGGAAAAGCGCCTAAAAGCAAGAGAAGAAGGAACTTCCCCAGGAGATAGACCAATTAAAGACCTAGCCTATACACCGATGATATTTCCAAATGAGGAATTTGAGCCTCACGATTGGGCAGAAATCTTAGCTACCATGGACATTGCAGTTAATGAAGAACAATGGACACCTCATTGTGATGAGGAGGGTTATGATATTTCCGTGTTCATGTGTGAGCCTTTGTTGGAAGAATGTGATCCTAGTGAGGTCATAGAAGAAGAAGAGAATGACGATGATCTAGAATCCATTGTGATGGATACTTACTTTGACTCAGAGGAACACTATTTAGAAGACATAGGAGTGTTAATCCAAAAAGAAGAAGAACCTCTCACAAGTATTAAAACTGTAAATTCAAAGGAAGGAAGTGAAGGAGGTCAAAAGAAAAAGAAAAGAAAAGCAGTGAAACAAGAAGAGGAGGAATCATTGTTTGAAGTACTAGAAAACTTCAAGAAATATGAAGTTGAAGACCAAAAAAATTTGGTACGAATGCCTAAGAGAGAGGCCATTATAGGAGAATCATATGATAATAAAGAAAAGACCAAAAAAATTGTAGTAACCATTAAATGGAATGAAGAGCGATGTACATATATAGGAGATGACCTAAGTGCAAAAGAAGAAGCAGAGCTTATAGCTCTATTAAGAGAATATAGGGACGTGTTTGCATTGCACTATAGAGATTTGAAGGGAGTAGATCCACGAATTTGCTCTCATACGATCCCCATGACTGCAGATGCCAAACCCACCGAACAAAAGCCCTACACATATAATGACACTTATGCCACCAAAATAAAAGAAGAAATTGACAGGCTGATTGAAGCTGGATTTATCTATGAAAGTGAGCATATTGAATGGGTGTCCCCCATTGTAGTGGTGCCCAAGAAGAATGGAAAGTTTTCTTGCGAAAGAGCTTAGAAGTATATGTGGATGATTTATGCGCTCATTCCCAACAAAGAGGATACCACATCCCTGAGCTCAGACATATCTTCAACAAGTGTAGAGAATATCGAGTGTGTCTGAACCCAGAGAAGTGTGTGTTCATGGTACGACAAGGTAAAATCTTAGGTCATATTGTTTCTAAAAATGGGATATCAACAGATGAAGACAAGGTAAGAGCCATAGCAGAGTTGCCAAGACCAAAGAATGTTAAAGAGGTACAAGCCTTTATGGGCCATTGTGGATATTACCGTAGGTTTATCCACATGTATGCCATCATAGCTAAACCTCTTTATGGGTTGTTGACAAATTTTGAGTGGAACGATGAATGTGAAAAATCCTTCAATGAGCTAAAAAGATGTTTGTGCTCAGCACCAATACTGACCACTCCTGATTGGAGTAAGCCCTTCCATGTCCATGTAGATGCTAGCAATCATGCAATAGGATGTGTGCTAGCACAACCCATAGGTGAAGGAAATCTAGATTTACCCATCGCTTATGCTAGCAGACAGTTGAACGCAGCTGAACGAAATTATACCACAACGAAAAGAGAAGGTTTAGGCATGGTATATGCTGTGAAAAAGTTTAGACACTATCTATTGGCCAATAAGTTCAAGTTTTTCACTGATCATCAAGCTTTACTATATTTGGTCAATAAAGCTTGCAATAGAGGCCGCTTAGTAAGATGGTTCCTCTTACTAATGGAATACGACTTTGAAGTTATTGTCAGGAAAGGTAGGATGCACCTTAGGGCGGACCATCTTTCTCGCATCACTTCAGGAGAGCCACCGCAAGGAGTGTCTGATGAACTACCTGACGCTTATTTGTTCAACTCAGAAGTTGTTCCTAAATGGGCAAATAAGTTAGTACCAGTCCTAACCTTTGGACCTACAAATAAGTTTACATGATTAAGGAATCATCATGAGATACCATGGGTAATCATTAACCTTTACATAGAGCAACCGCAAGGAGTGTCTGATGAACTACCTAACGCTTATTTGTTCAACTTAGAAGTTGTTCCTAAATGGGCAAATAAGTTAGTACCAGTCCTAACCTTTGGACCTACAAATAAGTTTACATGATTAAGGAATCATCATGAGATACCATGGGTAATCATTAACCTTTACATCAATAGGAATTCTCAAGAAATATTTTAAGGACTATGGCTCACTTCAATGTTGGACTAGAACAAGTATTTATCAAGCATGATTTGAGATTGATGTCCTAATAGTGTGTAGACGTGGACATAATGATGGAGATCCTACGTGAAGCACATGAATAAAGACATCAAGCACATAAAGAATTGGCTCACAAGATCTTGAAAAATGGGGTGGCTAAGTGTATTTAGAGATGTGATGTAGGTTTTCAAAAGTGTGAAGCATGTGAAATATGGTCATCGAAGCCCCCAAGGTTGGAATTTTAGTTGCTTGATGTTTCAACTCTCATGGGAGAAGCTTACGATAACAAGGAGATGAGTAAGAAAGTTGTAGTGACAATTGAAGATGGAGAAGAAAGATGTATCTACATAGGACATGACCTGAGTGAAGAAGAAAAGAAAGAATTGATAAATATGGTAAGGAAATATAGAGATGTGTTCAGTTGGAACTACAAGGATATGAAAGGAGTGAATTGAGACATTTGCTCTCATAGGATCCCAATGATGTTAGAGGCCAAGCCAATGAAGAAAAAGCATTACACCTATAATGATACTTACACAACCAAGATCAAAGAGGAAATAGAACGATAGATTGAAGTTAGATTCATCTATGAAATTGAGCACACAGAATGGATATCCCTCCATCATTGTAATGCCCAAAAAAAAAGGGAAATTGCATGTGTGCATTAACTTGAAAAACATTAATGTTGCCACTATTTGAGATAGTTACCTGCTTCCAATCATTGAAGATCTATTAGAGAGAGTAGCAAGCACGGAAGTGTACAACTTCCTTGATGGATTTTCTAGGTACAATCAAGTAGCCATCATCCCAAAAGACCAACATAAACTCGCTTTTGCCACAGAATGGGGTATCTTCACATTCTAAGTGATGGCATTTGGGCTCACCAATGCACCTGCTACATTTCAAAGGTTGATATATCATGAGATTAAGGAATTCATGAGAAAGAACTTAGAAGTCTAGGTGGATGACATGCGTGCTCATTTCAACATCAAATAGACACACATTCTAGAGCTCACACAAATGTTTGACAAATGCAAGGCAATATTTTAGCTCTTATAGTGTCAAAGAATGGGATCTCAATAGACGAAGATAAGGTAAGGGCCATAGCAAAGTTAACAAGACCAAAGGTGATCTAGGAAGTACAAGCTTTTATGGGTCATTGTGGATACTACTGATGTTTGTCCACATGTATGTTATCATTGCAAAACCTCTATAAAACCTCCCAACTAACTTGGAATGGAGTGAAAAGTTTGAGAACTCTTTTAATAAGCTAAAAAGAAAATTGTGCTCAGCCTTAATTTTCACAATGCCATATCGAAGAAAGCCATTTCATGTTCATGTGGATGCTTCCAATTTTGCTTAATTTTCACAATGCCATATTGAAGAAAGCCATTTCATGTTCATGTGGATGCTTCCAATTTTGCGATTGGATGTGTGCTAGCACAACCAACATGTTAAGGGAATATTGATCTTCCCATTGCACTCAATGCAGCCAAAAGAAACTACACTAAAATCGAGAGAGAAGAATCATATGCAATCAAGAAATTTAGACACTATTTAGACCATGAGTCTTTACCTAGTGAATAAACCTTGTAATGCTCGCAGATTAGTAAGATTGTTTCTCGTACTCATTGAATATGTTTTTGAGGTAGTATTTAGAAAATGTACGACTCACCTTAGGGAAGATCACCTTTATAGACTTACTTTAGGGGAATCACCGCAAGGAGTGTCGGATGCCCTTCTTGATGCTTGTTCAACTTCGAAGTAGCTCCTACATGGTCTAAAACACTTGTGCCTATTATTAAATTTGGACCTAAGATGCCATGGAGTCTTCTCAATTTGATCACATTGAATGTTTGAGATGGAAAGATCAAATGTGGGATATATTGGTTTGTGCAGGGTTACACATGTATGTGCATAGATATGCACAAAGGCCTTGGGATATGCATGAACATGTATGGATGGATATGGAATGGTTTGCTCCACTTTCAGATTTCATCTCATGGAGTATAAGAGTCTATGATGTATGAGGAGACAAGTAGTGCATTATGGTAGAGACTAGATGACATGTATGCCAATCCATTCATTCATGTGAAACATAGATCACATTGATGACCTTGATGTGAGCACTATGGCCGCAAGGTCCATCCATATTTGATGATGATGCTGTTGGAAATCAATGTACATTTGGTACATCTCTGGCAAATCACATTTTGGGACTTAGCATTTTTGAACAATTTGGGAAAAACTTTTTGAAGCTAGATAGATAGAGCTTGGCAAGAGCTATCTAGTGGTATGCTTCATTTTTCCATCAGAGGTCAGAGTTGGAAGAAAAGTCAAACCCTAATTTTTGCTCAAAATAATGAAAAGCTAGGTCATGTCCAAAAGCAAGAGAAAGAAACTTCGTTGGTGATGAGTTTTTGAAAACTCATGAAAAGCAATCAAAGCTATTTTTAGAAGGTGACGACAACTTCTATTTTTAGCCACTCGCTATTTTTTGCCAACAAAATGCTATTTTTAGGCATAAAGCAAAAGCATGCGATTATAGTAAAACAATGATGGAGTTTTTGTTTTTTTATGGATCGCCACGTTGTGGGGAAGAAGGAGGTCGTGGCAGGAAGCTGGTGCGTGGGGTTGGATCAGGCCCCTCTCTGGTGCGCTGTTCCCGCTGTCCTGCGAGCGGCGTCTGCGCGTTGGGCGCCTCGCCTGTGCTCTCTGGAGCGTGCGCGATCCTCGTAGGGCCCCTTGCCCCTCGGAAGTGTCGAGACGTGGGACCGTGGGCATCGGAAAGAGACGTTCGGATACCGCAGTGAAACACGTGATGTAGATCAAGCTCGAAGATACAATCGGAAATGAAACTAAAGCCTCTAATAAAATGAATGATACAAACAGGCCCCTACAGTGTGGGCCGATGGTAAAATAAAACCGCTACAGTGCGGTGCGATGATACAATATGAAAGCCGCCGCTACAGTGCGGGCCGGCTAGTGTAAACTCTAGATCCCTCGCTACAGTGTGAGAAATCGCCTACGGGATTCCGCTTCGGTCTTCACGGTCCAAGCTTTTCTTCCAGGTCTTTACTTCGGTCCGCTCTTTACTTCAGGTATCCTCAACAGTAGCCTCCCTTCTCTTTACTTCAGATAATCAGAAACTGCATAAACCTGGAGGAGAAGATCCACAAGAGCAATCCACGGGACGGGGTACTCTTTATCTTCAGTCTTCAATCACTTTCTCTTCACTTCATATAATCAGAAACCTGGATGAGCCTGGAGGAAGGTTCCACAAGAAGGACCACGGGGTGGGGTTAGGAATGTGAAAAATCATTAAAACTCATGATAAAAACATATTATTCTTTGGAACTCACACTCAATACATAGAGCAAAGTGTTTATGTGTATAAAAACACATGCATAGAGTTTTTAATCTACACACAAACTCCTCTTTGGAATAATACGAACATATGATTTTCATTTAATCATGACACTAATTAGAACCCATCAATATCGTAAAAGGTCATCAATAATTCATAACTTCTCTGAGTAGATATACATAGGGTTCTGCCAATCTCTTTGATTAAATCCTCTTTTCTTTCGTTCTTTCTTTTCTCTCATTTCTTCATTTCCTTTTTATTTTTCTTCCTTTTTCTTTTTCATTTGTTTATTTATTTTCTTTTTCTTGTCGGCAAGCAACCGACCTTCTCTCTCTCTCTCTTTCTCTCTCTCTCTCTCTCTCTCTCTCTCTCTGTGTCTCTCTCTGTGCCGTGCTCGCTGCCACCCTCTCTCTCTCTCTCTCTCTCTCTCTCTCTCTCTCTCCCTTGCGTGCACACTTATCCGTCATGCGGCTCATGCCGCCTTCATCTCCATTTCTCTCCGCCTATAGTGTTGCCGACACTATCGAGTGCCTCCACAACAAGACACCAATAATCTCTCATTCTCTGTCTTCTGCCTACGATGCACCGTGCGTGTGTTGGTGCCCATCAAAATCTCCAGTTTTCTATGCCATTGAGCACGCGCATGGTGCTCACGAATCTGTGTCTCCACATGGACATACACAGTGCCAGCATGGGGACCTCCATCTCTCTATAGTACACGTATCTCTCTCTGTTCGAACGTCCCAGCCACCATTACTTCGCGATCTTTCTCACTCTCTCTCTCTATGGCTGCCGTGATCATCGATCTACAACTTCTCTCTAGGGCACCGTGCAGCCGCTGCCACATGGCCATTGTCACGTTTGTGCCATGTGAAAGGGGGCTCTCTCTCTATAGTAGATGACAGGAATGCAGTCCTTGCGATCTAGGTATCTCCGAAACAACAAACCATCACGATCGTAGAAGAAGAAACAGATTCAATATTCATCTCTCTCAAAACATCATAGAGTCTATTTCTCTCCCAGTGCACCTACTATAAAGTATGAGCAAAAGATAATTCATTCATGAATAGAAATGGACAAGAGCATACCTGGAGGAGACGTTTTGTAAGAGCAATCCACGGGGTGGGGAAGAAACAAATGAACTTGCACTTATTTATAGGCCCCTCCTTGGACTCGCTTCTAGAACGTTCCCACCTCCTCAATTAACTTTCTAATTTTGGTGGTATTTCAATTTTTCCATAAACTATGGTTTCGGTCTCACACTGGGCATTCACATTTTAATGGGTTTTTAGGGTTTGACCTAGGTTAACCGCCATTTCCAAGGGTCCGACCTCGGGTTTTTGGTTGGGAAAGTTAGGGTTTTGCTCACAATTATCTCAAACTTGCCAATTCATGGATTTATTTACAATTTCGTCTTAAACTCCAAGGGTTTCCATGGGTTCAAGTCCGATTTTCAGGGGGTAAAACCACATTTTTAGGGGTTTTGAAGGATCAAACCTAGGTTTTTATGGGTCTAATGTCTGTTGTTTATATACACGGGTCTAACACACATCTCAAACTTGTTTTCGCATCGCACAATCAATTAATTCGGCCAAAATATGTAGAAAATATACCACTCCCTCGATCAAAAACATCACACAAAAACTCAAAACAATGAACTTTTGAAAAAAACTCAGTGCACACTCCCTGCGGGATTTCATCCCGACATTCGCCCCCGCTAAACCTGCACATTGTCCCGATGGGCCAACCTGCAAGATCCAACAGAAGAGTATCAGGGTTCTTTTTGAAATCTCTTTACACTTTTGATGCCTTTCTTAAATCATGATCTCATGCAGTCATGCAATCTTTTATAAAGATTAGTACGAATTTTAGAAAATTAGGTAGATTCAAGCTTCACAAACATCATATTATGTTTCTGCGTCTGCAATCTGACAAGTAATCACATGAATAAATCGTCGGCTTTCTAGATCTTTTGTTCGTTCAACTGGTTCATCATACATCAGTCATTCATTTTCATCAATTATTATCATTCATTTTCATCAATCATCATCATGCATTATCATCAATCTTTATCACTCAATAGCTCCTGATCATTCTCATGCGTATTTTTTTTATTATGATTCTACTTCAATCATCATTCAAGGTTTGCAAATATGTCTTGAAACGTTAGGTTTCTACTTCTTCTATTCTTCTTCACACTCTTAGAAGTCTTTGAAGTTGTCTTTACACTTCCCTCGATTTGCGCAATAATATGATCAAGTAACTGTTTTTCTGCTTTGTTAACTCGTTTATCACATTTTATATCTTCTTCAATCTCTTCTTCACTCTTTTTATGTTCAATTTGTTTGTCAAAGTTTAATTGAGACTGTAATTTTGCAACCTTCTCTTGGTCAAATAGATTCTCATTAGTTAAAATTTTTGGATCAAACGAAACATATACATCATGTTCTTTCTTTGATTTTTCTCTTTTAGACTCTCTTTTATGATCAATTTCCATTTGTTCTCTTAGTATCTGTTCAATATTTTGCTTCTTGACCTTTATTTGTCTACCTTTGGTTTCTTCAATTGGTTTCTCTTGACTCTCAATAGATAGTAGGATCTTTTGTTCATCAGATTTACTATTCTCAAGTCCTTTTGGTTTCCACATCTTTTGAGATGACTTTGATCTTGTTTTGGTCTCTTCAAAATATTTCTTTATCCCACCTTTTCCTACATTCAAATGCAAAGGGGATTCATCTTGAAACTTACAAATTTTTCCTTCATACTCACTTACAAGTCTATGTCTGCATGCACTTTCATATGCTATGCAGTCCCAGAATATATGTCCAAATTGATCGCACCAAAAGCAACGTATAGGTCTCTTCTCAACGTGACTTGATTTCCTAGGTGTCACTCTAGGCGTGGGTTTTCTAAGGCCTACTGACTCTTTCTGTGCAGATATGCTTTGGACTTTTACCTCATGCTCATTATCACGTTTCCATACTTGTAGGTCATTAACTTGGTTTGTTAACATGTCAACTTTATGTTTTAATTCAGAAATCTCAGAATCCATTTCATTTTTTAGGTCTTTAATGCTTATGCCCATCAGCTGAATAGTATCAGATATCGCATTTATAGTTTGCATTAGGGTCATCACAATACTAAACTTTGATTTTATGGATTCATTCATGTTAAATTCTATTTCCTTAATTCGCTCTTCGTATTTCGTAAATTGTTCCTCAATCATTTTGTTCATTTTAGTTTCTTGTGCACAGATATATGGACTAAACTAGTGCAGATAGTGAATGCTCAAGCTCAGACAACAAGACAACCTTTCTGTTCAATGTGTGTGTAAAACAATGCAAAATTCAAATAACTTGAAATGCTGGTACCTAGAAATCTCTGTCCGATGCCGAGGTTCCCGTCTATCTTCTCAAGGAGTGGGTGACACGTCGAGGATCACCGGGCAACTGCCTCGCTTCACGTCGGGTTCAGGTGTCAGGAAGAAGGAGGTCGTGGCGGGAAGCCGGCGCGTGGGGTTGGATCAAGCCCCTCTCTGGTGCGCCGTTCCCGCTGTCCTGCGAGCGGCGTCTGCGCGCTCGGCACCTCGCCTCTGCTCTCTGGAGCGTGCGCGATCCTCGTAGGGCCCCTTGCCCCTCGGAAGTGTCGAGACGTGGGACCGTGGGCGTCGGAAAGAGACGTTCGGATACCGCAGTGAAACACGTGATGTAGATCAAGCTCGAAGATACAATCGGAAATGAAACTGAAGCCTCTAATAAAATGAATGATACAAACAGGCCGCTACAGTGTGGGCCGATGGTAAAATAAAACCGCTACAGTGCGGTGCGATGATACAATATGAAAGCCGCCGCTACAGTGCGGGCCGGCTAGTGTAAAATCTAGATCCCTCGCTACAGTGCGAGAAATCGCCTACGGGATTCCACTTCGGTCTTCACGGTCCAAGCTTTTCTTCCAGGTCTTTACTTCGGTCCGCTCTTTACTTCAGGTATCCTCAACAGTAGCCTCCCTTCTCTTTACTTCAGATAATCAGAAACTGCATAAACCTAGAGGAGACGATCCACAAGAGCAATCCACGGGACGGGGTACTCTTTATCTTCAGTCTTCAATCACTTTCTCTTCACTTCATATAATCAGAAACCTGGAGGAGACGTTCCGTAAGAGCAATCCACGGCGTGGGGTTAGGAATGTGAAAAATCATTAAAACTCATGATAAAAACATATTATTCTTTGGAACTCACACTCAATACATAGAGCAAAGTGTTTATGTGTATAAAAACACATGCATAGAGTTTTTAAGCTACACACAAACTCCTCTTTGGAATAATACGAACATATGATTTTCATTTAATCATGACACTAATTAGAACCCATCAATATCGTAAAAGGTCATCAATAATTCATAACTTCTCTGAGTAGATATACATAGGGTTCTGCCAATCTCTTTGATTAAATCCTCTTTTCTTTCGTTCTTTCTTTTCTCTCATTTCTTCATTTCCTTTTTATTTTTCTTCCTTTTTCTTTTTCATTTGTTTATTTATTTTCTTTTTCTTGTCGGCAAGCAACCGACCTTCTCTCTCTCTCTCTTTCTCTCTCTCTCTCTCTCTCTCTCTCTTTGTCTCTCTCTGTGCCGTGCTCGCTGCCGCCCTCTCTCTCTCTCTCTCTCTCTCTCTCTCTCTCTCTCTCTCTCTCTCTCTCTCTCTCTCCCTCGCGTGCGTGCTTATCCGTCATGCGGCTCATGCCGCCTTAATCTCCATTTCTCTCCACCTATAGTGTTGCCGACTTCTGCGAGTGCCTCCACAACAAGACACCAATAATCTCTCATTCTCTGTCTTCTGCCTACGATGCACCGTGCGTGTGTTGGTGCCCATCAAAATCTCCAGTTTTCTATGCCACTGAGCACGCGCATCGTGCTCACGAATCTGTGTCTCCACATGGACATACACAGTGCCAGCATGGGGACCTCCATCTCTCTACAGTACACGTATCTCTCTCTGTTCGAACGTCCCAGCCACCATTACTTCGCGATCTTTCTCGCTCTCTCTCTCTCTCTATGGCTGTCGTGATCATCGATCTACAACTTCTCTCTAGGGCACCGTGCAGCCGCTGCCACATGGCCATTGTCACGTTTGTGCCATGTGAAAGGGGGCTCTCTCTCTATAGTAGATGACAGGAATGCAGTCCTTGCGATCTAAGTATCTCCGAAACAACAAACCATCACGATCGTAGAAGAAGAAACAGATTCAATATTCATCTCTCTCAAAACATCATAGAGTCTATTTCTCTCCCAGTGCACTACTATAAAGTATGAGCAAAAGATAATTCATTCATGAATAGAAATGGACAAGAGCATACCTGGAGGAGACGTTCCGTAAGAGCAATCCACGGGGTGGGGAAGAAACAAATGAACTTGCACTTATTTATAGGCCCCTCCTTGGACTCGCTTCTAGAACGTTCCCACCTCCTCAATTAACTTTCTAATTTTGGTGGTATTTTAATTTTTCCATAAACTATGGTTTCGGTCTCACACTGGGCATTCACATTTTAATGGGTTTTTAGGGTTTGACCTAGGTTAACCACCATTTCCAAGGGTCCGACCTCGGGTTTTTGGTCGGGAAAGTTAGGGTTTTGCTCACAATTATCTCAAACTCGCCAATTCATGGATTTATTTACAATTTCGTCTTAAACTCCAAGGGTTTCCATGGGTTCAAGTCCGATTTTCAGGGGGTAAAACCACATTTTTAGGGGTTTTGAAGGATCAAACCTAGGTTTTTATGGGTCTAATGTCTGTTGTTTATATACACGGGTTTAACACACATCTCAAACTTGTTTTCGCATCGCACAATCAATTAATTCGGCCAAAATATGTACAAAATATACCACTCCCTCGATCAAAAACATCACACAAAAACTCAAAACAATGAACTTTTGAAAAAAACTCAGTGCACACTCCCTGCGGGATTTCATCCCAACAACGTTTTAGCTTTATTGGAAGTACTTTCACTATTCTTTATTCTTGGAGGTTAAACCTATAAAAGGAGCATGGTGGGCATACACTTGAATATCACTCAAAGATTTCAAGCTAGAGTTTGAAGATTTTGAAGCTTTGGAGGTGAAGATTTGGTGAAGGAGAGGCTACTCTCTTGGAGCAAGAAGTCTTCTACAAGGTGGTGGTAACTATCTTTTGTGAGTTAACCTTATATTTTGTTATTAGGGTTTCTTTACCCTAATCTCAAAATTAGGGTTGGTTGATTTACAATTTTGTTACACTATTTTGTGAGAATAAGGTTAACTTCGTTGCTCATTCACTTCACATACTTAGATTATTTCAACATAATCTAAATTTTGTATCATCATCTTCTTGGATATTCTTCCATTAGTGACTGCACCACTTTATATGGTTGAGTAGTACTCCCATGTTGTAATTTGGACATCTATTTTTAGTGAGTAAGCTTTGGCTTATGTTCTCTATCTTTGTCTCAAGATCTTTCTTTCTATCTCTCACTTATCATCTTAATTAATTAAGTGTGTATGCTCAAAAGTTTTTAGTACTGGAAGGATCGTGGGGCCCCAAATTCCAACACTTGGTATCAGAGCATAATTGCCATACACACTTAGTTAAGATGAGTGAGATTAGAATTGAGATTGAATACAAGTTGGATGGATCTTCTAATTATCCCATGTGGAGTTTCATGATGATGAATATTTTAATGACAAAGGATTTATGGAGTATCGTCAATGGATCCTTAACAAGATATGGATGAGAAGGCGAAGAAGGGGCTACAGCAGCTTCAAGAGGTACTGGAATTACTATTACAAAACCAATTGAAGAAGAGGTAACTACTTCGACATCCAGAGTCACAGGTAGGTCTTTACCTATAGTTCCTCCTACTAAAGATCAGGCAAGATGGGATGCTAGAGATGCATTAGCACTTTCATTCATAGCAATGAGTGTTAAAAAGCATATTCTACCACAGATCAGATCTTGCAGAAGTTCTAGACAAGCTTGGTTGAAGCTTGAGAATCTTTTTCAAAGCAGAAATCCTGCTAGGAAAGCTCACTTGAGGAGCCAACTAGCAAATACAATGATGAAGGCTGGTGAGTCAATTCAAACCCACATTAAGAGACTCCTTGACTTGAGAGATCAACTTCTAAATGTAGGAGTTGAGATATCAGATGAAGAAATGGTAAATACGCTGATTAATTCACTTCCTATTTCATATCAATCTTTCATAACCACTCTTACCCTTACCACAAGAGATAGAGAGGTTACATTTGAAGAGCTAGAGTTCTTGTTACTTCAAGATGAAGATCAATTGAAGGGAATGGAAGAGAATGAAGAAGCACTTTCACCTTCATCAAAAGGTAAAAATAAGAAGAAGGAGAAGAAGGAAAAGCAATTCATAAAGGAAATTAAGTCCCTTTCACCTTCTACTTCAGATTCTGTTTCTACTACATGTAAAGAGAAGACTACTACGAAGAAGGAAGTAATATGTTATTACTGCAAGAAACCTAGACATTTAAAAGCAGCATGTTATAAAAAGATTGTAGCAGAAAAGAAAAAAGCATCAGATAATGTTGCAGAAGATGATAAAAAAGGGAAATCTCAAGGTGATTCTTATGCCTGTATCACCATTGAGGAAGTAGCTTTTGATCAGGCAGCTTTACAAGTTCTTTCAGCAAGTCCTTGGATATTTGACTCAGGTGCTACAAAGCATATGATAGGTTGCAGAGATGTGTTTTCTTCCCTTTCTTATTCTATAGGTAGAAGAGTTACTATTGCAGATGGCGATGATTTGGATGTTGTGGGAATAGGTACAGCAAGAGAAGGTGGTAATTTTCAGATTTCAGATGGTTTATATGTACCTGAAATGAAGAAGTATCTGCTATATATATCTGCATTTTTATGTGATGGTTTTAAAGTTGTATTTGAGAGAGATCTTTGTAAGATCTTATCACACAAAGACGACAAGTGTATTTTACAAGGTGAGCATAGAGGAGCGATCTTTGTTTTGTCAAAAATTAGTCACACATATGCGGTCAAATCTTCATCACCGGTGGAAGATATGAAGCTATGGCATGAGAAATTTGGACATATTAGTTTTGGAGCTCTCAAGATTATCAAAGACAGAGGTATGGTTGAGAGTTTACCCTCATTCAAACTACCAGATTATTCATAAGTATGTGAAGGTTGTCTTGAAGGTAAGATGCATAAACTACCTTTCAAGAGACATGGTCATATTACAGCTACCAGGAAATTGCAGATTATTCATTCAGATGTGAATGGACCTATGAGAGCAGACTCTATTCAGGGTTTCAGGTATTTTGTTCCATTTGTTGATGATTTTACGAGATACTCATGGATCTATGGTCTTAAGTTGAAGTCAGAAGTCTTTCCTATGTTTAAGAAGTTTGTAGCTATGGTTGAAAATGAAATTCAGGAAACTATCCAGATTCTCAAAAGTGATAGAGCTGGAGAATACTTGTCAAATGAGTTCCAGACATTTCTTGATGAAAAAGGTGTTACTCAACACCTTACTATTGCTTAAACTCCTCAACAGAATGGTGTTGAAGAAAGAAAGAATAGAGTACTTGTTGAGATGATGCAGAGCATGATGCGTCCAAGAAGCTTTCACAAAAATTTTGGTTTGATGCAATACATACAGCTAATCACATTTTGAATAGGTCATCTACAAAAGCTTTAAAGGTAATCACACCTTATGAAGCTTATTATGGTAGAAAACCTAATGTGAGTTACTTCAGAGTGTTTGAATCACTTTCTTATGTACATATTGAGAAAAGAGACCGAGGCAAACTAGATATAAAGGCAAAGAAAGCTGTTTTTATTGAATATATGTTGAGAGTAAGGGATACAGGTTTTATGTTCTAGAGACAGGTGAAGTTATTCTTTCACGTACTGCTTATATTGCTAAAAATAAGGTTTATGATAAAGAAGCAGAAATTCCAGAGTTCATTAGTGAAAATGGCTATGGATTTTTTAGAAAGATTCTGGATGTACATGTTCAACCATATCAGGAGGGAGTTAAAATTCCTAGGATTCAAGAAAAAATTGAAGAAAGAGGAATTTCACAACCTTCTATAGAGTCGGTTCCACAAGAGACTTTGGTTCCAGAAATGGAAGAAGTTAAAGTTCTGAAAAGTCCTAGTACCTCGACAGTACAAGTTCCAGAACCTGTGGAAGCTGAAGGGTCAGAAAGAGTTTCACCACTATTTAAAGATACACCTACTTGGTTATATCAGACTTGGAAAGATAGTGGTATAAAGACTTTTACTGGAAGAACAAGGAGTCAGACTAGACAACAACAACAAGATCATATAAGAACAAGAAGTCAGACTAGACAGCAACAACAAAAAGATCATGTAAGTTTTGCTGAAGACTTTGAGATTCATGATATTTTGGCTTTTATGATAGTTGAAGATGAACCTGCATGTGTTAAAGATGCACTTGACATTCCTATTTGGAGAAAAGCTATGCAAGAAGATATTGATTCTATACATAAGAATCAAACTTGGCAGCTATGTGAGTTACCAGAGGGAAAGAAAGCTATAGGTGTAAAATGGATCTTCAAATTCAAAAGGAAAGCAGATGGTACTATTGGTAGATACAAGGCCAGGTTAGTTTTCAAAGGATATGCACAACAAAAAGGTATTGATTATGATGAGACATTCGCTCGTATGTCTAGGATGACTGTTATTAGGTCAATACTTGCTTTAACAGCACATTTTGGTTGGCATATATATCAACTTGACATTAAGACCGCTTTTCTAAATGGTGATTTACATGAGGATGTGTATATTCAGCAGACATAAGGTTTTGAAGAGACAGGTAAAGAACACTTAGTGTGTAAGCTTATAAAAGCTTTGTATGGTTTAAAACAGGCACTAGAGCATGGTATGAAAAGATAGATACATATCTTTTGACCATTGGTTTCCATAACTCAGATGCGGCTCCAACTCTTTATGTTAAAGATGAACCAAGTATGATGATTATAGCAATCATTTATGTGGATGATATTATAGTCACAGGTCCTAGAGATGAAGATTTGGAAATGTTCAAAAAACAATTGAATCAAACATTTGATGTGAATGATTTAGGCATTTTGCATTATTATCTTGGGATTCAGTTTCTGTTTCAAGATGAGTGTATCTATATGACACAACAAAAGTACATTGAGAAACTTTTGGAGAGGTTTCAAATGAGTGATTCTAAACCTATGCAAACACCTATGGATTAGAACACATCTTTACAGATAGTAGTAGATGCAGAGTCATTTGATGCTAGGGAAGGGTGTCATGAAAGACCTCAATGAACTCTATTTGAATGCACTCCCCTTTCATTATATCCTCCCTTCTTCGTAATTCCATTTCATATCCATCTTTTGTTAGTAATCACTTTATTTAGTACCTAAGACTTTATGAATTTGGCGCCCATCACTTTTGATAACTTGTTGCTTTCTCTCTCTCTCCCTCTAAACACGTCCTGATATAGTTTGCAGTTTCTCAAGTATCAAGGTTCATGGAGAATCCGACAGTATTACATTGGAAACCAGTAAAGCGAATCTTTCAATATTTGAAAGGAACTTCAAATTATGCTATGGTATTTACAAAATCTACACATGTGTTACTAAAAGGATTTTTAGACTCTGATTGGGTAGGTGATAGAGACACAAGAAGAAGTACTAGTGGATTTTGTTTTTATCTTGGAGATTGTCATATCTCATGGCTTTCAAAGAGACAAGCCACTATTGCCACTTCATCGTGTGAAGCTGAATATCGTGCATCATTTACAGCTACTCTAGAGTCAGTTTGGTTGCACAAGTTTTTCAGTTATCTTGAGTTAAGAGTACATAAACCCATTCAGATATTTTCCGATAGCCAGAGTGCTATAGCTATAGCTAAGAATCCAATGCATCATGAAAGGACAAAGCATATAGAGGTACACTACCACTATATTCGAGAGCAAATAGCTAAGAAGCACATTGAGCTAGTTTATGTTTCTTCTAGTGAGAATGTTGCATATATTTTTACCAAAGCATTGACCAGAGACAGTCATGAGAAGATTTGCAGGTTACTGAAGCTTGTACCAATATGACATTGAAGAAGGGATTGTTGGAAATCAATGGACATTTGGTACATTTTTGGCAAATCACATTTTAGGACTTAGCATTTTTGAACAATTTGGGAAAAACTTTTTGAAGCTAGATAGATAGAGCTTGGCAAGAGCTATCTAGTGGTATGCTTCATTTTTCCATCAGAGGTCAGAGTTGGAAGAAAAGTCAAATTGTAATTTTGCTCAAAATAATGAAAAGCTAGGTCATGTCCAAAAGTAAGAGAAAGAAACTTCGTTGATGATGAGTTTTTGAAAACTCATGAAAAGCAATCAAACACTATTTTTAGAAGGTGACGGTGACTTCTATTTTTAGCCACTCGCTATTTTTTACCAACAAAAGTGATCCTTGCTATTTTTAGGCATAAAGCAAAAGCATGCGATTATAGTAAAACAACGATGGAGTTTTTTATGGATTGCCACGTTTTAGCTTTATTGGAAGTACTTTCACCATTGCTTTATTCTTGGAGGTTAAACCTATAAAAGAAGCATGGTGGGCACACACTTGAATATCACTCAAAGATCTCAAGCTAGAGTTTGAAGATTCTGAAGCTTTGGAGGTGAAGATTTGGTGAAGGAGAGGCTACTCTCTTGGAGCAAGAAGTCTTCTACAAGGTGGTGGTATTTATCTTTTGTGAGTTAACCTTATATTTTGTTATTAGGGTTTCTTTACCCTAATCTCAAAATTAGGGTTGGTTGATTTACAATTTTGTTACACTATTTTGTGAGAAAAAGGTTAACTTCGTTGCTCATTCACTTCACACACTTAGATTATTTCAACATAATCTAAATTTTGTATCATCATTTTCTTGGATATTCTTCCATTATTGAGTGCACCACTTTATATGGTTGAGTAGTACTCCCATGTTGTAATTTGGACATCTATTTTTAGTGAGTAAGCTTTGGCTTATGTTCTCTATCTTTGTCTCAAGATCTTTCTTTCTATCTCTCACTTATCATCTTAATTAATTTAGTGTGTATGTTCAAAAGGTTTTAGTATTGGAACGATCCTGGGGCCCCAAATTCCAACAGCTGCTTTAGGGGGATGCAATGATGATGTTATAGATATGCACATGATGCAAGTCAGGTTGCAATTTCAAGAGAGGTTTTGGTGGTTGGTTATACTAATGAAAATAATAGGACATTTGTCTATGGCCCATCATAAGATTCCTCTTCCTCATTGGATGACACACATATGGCTTGGTTGCTTGATGCATTATCCACTTTTCCTATTACTCTAGTTCATGAGTGGTTTCATTGATTTTCATGTGAGAATTGTGAACATGTGCACATGCATGATGGTTTGGCATATGACATAGAGGGACATGCAGGAGATGTATGCCTTATCATACCTGGTGGTGCATGTGTCCTCAGGCATCCAATAGGGATCTCATCCTATGGAATGCACTAACTCCATCCTTTTTAGTGTTTTATGGACTAGTTTCCATTGGAGAGGTGGTACATCTCCATGATAGCAGTCCTTGAGATTGACTTTGGTAGTTACCCCTAAGTGTTGTAAGTACAAGCATTTGGTTCCCCAATCCCAAACAATGTGCAATTTCCTCATGAATAGTACACCTAATATCATCTCATAGACATGGTTCTTTCCAAACTCACATATGGCAAATGTATGCTTGCACTCTAATCCATATGTGGTGAGAGTTATTCCTTCTAGAAATCCTAGAGGTTTCTCGATATATCTGTCTTCCATTTGAGACCACTTTTGTTGGTCATAAAGCTCGCATGTCCCACCATTTCCATAAGGAAGTGGTGTCAATGGAAAATTGTGCTTGTAATTCTAGGATGTCTTTAGTCATCTATCCTTGGTACATGATAGGTAGATACATATTTCCTTCATCTCCTTTGATCATATCTCCTATCTTGTCTATGGGTATCTCTAGTACCTTTTTTTGAGTTCCTTCCATAGAGTAGGAAATAACAACTTCTGGTATTTGATTTGCTATGTGCTTCCACAACATAGATTTGATTCTTAGTAGTTTGTCTAAGGTGACATGGCACTACGCCTTAGTGTTCTTGACTACTTCGGTGTTCTTAGGTAGAACGGAGTCTTCATTTCTAACCATGAATATGGAAGATCTCATCTGAATAGACTTAGATTCCCATTTCCACAACTTAGATTTGATTCTTAGTAGTCTGTTTAAGGTGAGATGGAACTACATCTTAGTGTTCTTGAATATTTTGGTATTCCTAGGTTGAGCGGATTCTTCATTTCTGACCATGACTATGGGAGATGTCATCTAAATAGACTTGGATTCCCAAGTCCCTATGAAATGTGACAATTCCTATAAGGAATTGGATTGATCATGCACTTCTTATTTTGGAGGAGTCTTTTCTCTCTCCTTGGCCCATTTCTACTCTTATATTTGGCATCCCCCGAATCCTTCATATCAAATGTCTCACTTTACTTCTTTTTTAGCAATGATAAGCCATCATAGGACTTCACAACAGTCAATATATCATTGACATAAATTATCAATCATAGCAAGCTACCATTTGAGCATGTCTTTGTGTAGAGACAATGATCCTCATTGCTTTGAGAATAGCCTTGAGATTTCATAAAATCATCAAACTTTTGGTACCATTGTCAAGGGGACCATTTAAGTCCATTTAAGCTCTTCTTTAGCTTACAAACTAGACTATCCTTTCTACGAACTACATGACCCTTTGGTTGTCCCATATAGATCTCATCTATAAGATCTCCACGCAAGAAGGGAATTTTCATAGATTTGGACTAGGTAAAAGTCCTCCATTGCAATGAATCCAAGCAACATGCACAATGTAGTCATCTTGACTATTGGAGAGAAGATTTCCTTGAAATCAATATCATGATGTTCCCTAAAACCCTTTACAACAATTCATGCTTTATATGTAGCGTTCCACGTCAAACCCATGAAGATGAACACTCGGACATACAAAAGACATAAGCAAACATTAGTCTCATTATAAATCAGATAAAATGTTTAAATAGAAATATGTATATTAATAGAGAGATATTATCTTGTGAATCTTAGGATTTCATATTCCAAATGCATCAATAGATTTTGGATGAAGCCTCTTCCTTCTTGATAAATTAGCTTTGGAAAATAGTTTATTGAGGAAGCCTCGACCTCCTGACCACCCTCGAGCTATCACAATCTCATTCACACTTGCACTCTCAATCACACTCTCAATCTCAATCACAATTATAATAATGTGATTATACAATTATAATCTCATTCTCATTCTCAATCACACTCTCAATCTCATTTACATGATCAGAATCACAATGTCAATCATGGGAATACACATTCATAATCATCACCTCAATCACACCCTCACTCTCAATCTCATTCTCATTCTCATCCATCATTCTTCTAGATGATGTTGATGATAATGATTCTAACAAAAAAAAATCCCTCAATCTGGTTCTTTTCATATTCGTCTTCATCATTAGAATTTGGTCTTCCATGATCAATCCATCATCATTGTCAAAGCCTTGCAAAACATCTCATCTTCACAAGATCATGAGCAATATGTTTCAAACATGTAATTTATCTGTGTGCATCAACCAAATGATTTTCCCTTGATTAAAGATCTATTGGAAAAAATTAAGGATGATCCTATTTATGACAAAACATGTTTATGGCCATCCTGGATTCTAAATACAAATTATGAATATCAGAAAAGAAACATAAAAATATGTGAAGAGGTTTTGTTATGCTTTTCAAAGAAGATGCTAATCGGTCCTCCTTTGATTGAACTCGTTATCTGTAAATTTAATATCATTCGCTAAACCATTATTATCAATAGAGCATAGTATATGAAAAGGAGGATAACCTATCACAATGCTATTTGTATGAATATTACCGTCAATCACAATGCCTTTGATCGTGGCATTAATATTTCCGTTAGAAAAGATGTGACCCCACACTATTATATTATATAAAGAGTTCAAATTATTATGACAATGTATAAACATCCTCTTTTACGTTGAATTTAACTCATGCGTTTCTTGTAATAGTTGCAACAACGAAGAAGAAAATTTTCGAAGTAAAGTGTCTATTCGATGTATATATTGTGGAACTTAGAATCGGTGCTTCTCAACAAAACACTATAGAGTACATGCTTACTCCTCAGGTGTCATGTCATGTACCCTTGATGTGGGACACCTATTCATCAAGTACACAACATTAGATACAACATCTGTCCAATATGTTAAAGGCACATTCATTTCATTTAACATACTCCTAGCAATCTCAGCCCTATTCTTCCTCTCTGCCACCCCATTTTGTTGGGGAGTATAGTTGTAAGTGATTTGCCTCTTTATACCTTGGTCCTACAAGAAATCACAAAAAGCATGGGAGAAGTATCCTCCATCTCCATCGGACCTTAGGGTTTTGATGTAGCAACCTATCTCCTTTTCAACTTGTGCCTTCAATCTTTTGAATACATCAAACACATCTGACTTTTGCTTTATACAATACAACCATAATTTTCTTGAGTATTCATCTATGAAGGTTACAAAGTACCTATTACCTGCAAGAGAGGGCTCTTTGGTTGGCCCCCAAACCTCTGTGTGCACAAGGTCTAACACACCAAGTGCTACATATCCACTCTTCTTGAAGGGCTGCCTAGTAGACTTTCCTAGTTGACAAGCTTCACACATCTCATGCAACATTTGTAATGAAAAATGTGGTAAACCTCTTACCAATTGCCTCTTCTACATTTCTTTCAACCTTTGAATGTTGATGTGACCACACCTTTTATGCCACAAATCCAAATCTCCAATCTTTTTGTTGCCATAGGTAATGAACATTGTCTTGTTGCTTTGTCCTTTGCCAATGTCAAGAGTGAACATCATTCCTTCCTTCTTTCCTTTGGCTATCAACTCATAGCCATTTGTTGGGTCTTCAATAAAGCATCCTTTGAGGTTGAACTTGACTTGGTATCCCTTTTTAACCATCTATCCAATAAAGATTAAATTCTTTGTTATAGTAGGAACATGCAATGCCTCAAATAGTCCTTTTGCTTTGTGGTTTCCTTCAAGCTTCACATCTCCCATTTGTTGTATCTCATGTTCTGTGTTGTCTCCTGTCTCCACAAAGCCTCTTTGCTTGGGTGCTTGAAGATTGCTGAAGTACTCCTCTTCACCTAACATGTGGTTACTACAACCACTATCTATATACCACACCTCATCATGTGGTTGACCTTATCTTTTATACTTCATAGCTAACAAATTTGCATTTTTTGAATTTGTTTAGGAGTTAGCATAATTACCTTGGCCTTTGTAATTGTTCCCACCTTGCTTTTGCCAACAATTTTTGGCATAGTGTCCTTGCTTCCCACAATTGAAGCATCCATTTGAGTTGGAGTAGCCTTGACCTCCATATCTTCCTCCTCTGCCTCTTCCTCTTCCTTTTTCTCTTGATGATTGACCTTCATCTTGGCTTGATTGACTCCCTTGATAGCTTTGACTGCCTTGTTGGTAGTTTCTTCTTCCTCTTGAAGCACCTCTATTGCCTTTGCCTCTTCCTCCTTTGCCTGCATAGAAGAGTTGGTCTTGGCTGCCCTTTGACTTGTTGCCTCCATGGTTGAGCTCCTGAGTCACCATAAGAGAAGTAAGCTGCTCAAAATCTGGTAATGAATCCCTTACATACACAAAGGTTGCAAATGCCTTCCATTTATCATCTTCTCTAAGCCCATTAAGTGTGTGGGCAACTAGGTCATCATCATCTACAACACATCCTATTGAACCAAGTGCATCGAGATCTCTTTTACATTGAGTATGAAATCATTAATGCTATGATTTGATGACTTCTTAAGGTTGTTGAGTTCATTCTTGAGATGAATTTTTCTAGCCTTTGTAGAGGTAGAGTATAACCTTTCTAAACACTCACAAACCTTCTTAGATGTATCTAGGTCTTGGATATGACCTATCATGGAGTTGCTTATGTGTTGAGAAAGAAGAAACATCACTCTCCTATCCCTTTCTTCCCATTCTCTAATGGCTCTCCTTTGATTCTTAGTAGGTGTATGTGGATCTATGTATGGCTTCACCTCAGTACCACTAACCAACCCCCAAAGACCCTTTCCCATGAAGAAGAGAGATTCTAAACTTCCAAGGTTGGTAATTGCTCTTTTCAAGCTTCTCAATCTGAGTATTATAGCCTCCCATTGTGTACGAGACTATAAGTGGATCCTAATCCCTCCTTGGATTATGATAGATGTGAGAAAGAATGATATGTTACCTTCCCACAAGAGTCTCCACTTGTCATGAACTTTCGATGATGATAGAAGCTCCCCCTTGCTTCAAATCCTTCTTCAAGTCTTGTTGGTCTTTGCTTCAATCCTTTGCTCTCATGCAACTTCAAGGTCTCCTCTTGATGTCCTCAATGCTCAATGATAAGCTTTGATACCACTGATGGAGTATATCCACTCCTAGTCGCAGAAGAAGAATGATAGGCCCTTCCTAGGACCAAACAGTTCACTACCACAGTCCATCAAAAATTGAATTGCTCTCTGGACCTGAGGATTGAACTTATTATAAATTTTCACAACAAAAATAGATTATCTATGATTTCCAAATAGCCATAGATCACTCAAAATGGAGAATGTGACCTATGTCAACCTCCTTGTACAAGGCAAACCAAAAACTACCCAAACAGATAGCTATCACTTATGTGTACCTCCTCACACACATATGTTGGGGAATATGTAGTGATAAACCAGAGTGCTTTCAAGCTCAATATATACAAGGATAAGGAACACTTGATACTAAAATTACATTGAAAAGAGATTTACAACAAGAGCTTTAAGACGAGCTATCTTGTGCATGAAACGGACAACTACACAAAGAGATATAGGCAATACAAAATCTCAGCCAAAGTGAAAACTTCAGCAAGCAGGGGTTAGCTTAGACCTTGAGTATACAATCCCAATGAGAGCATAAAGGTGCACAAATGAAGCTGAGGAGGCCATGACTTTCTTCCAAGCTATTGCTTATATAATGCTCTAAAAGTTGGTACAGAATTTGAATTCAAATCATGCCTCCAAAATCCCCCACTTTTCTCAATCAAGGTAGATGGAATCTTGAGCTAAAAAAGTCATGGAAAAGTGGTTGTAGACTTTACCAAAAAGTGAAATGATGTGGCACTTGAGTTAAGCTTTGGTTCACACACATATGAGCTTGTACATTTCTAACAACCTTCATGAACATTAAGTTTATGATTCATTTCCAAAGGAATACCTACAAGTTTAGCATTCTCCGTCTTGAGCTTTAGGAGTAGACTGTATCTCCTTTCTGTCAAGTACATCTCTTGAGCTATGTATATGACCTGCATACCTAAGGAAAATGTGAGCTCTCTTAGATCACTTATCTTGTATTCCATATGTCTTATGATTCTTTCTATTACATTCAAGTCATCAGCTATCCTCTCTACAATACCATTCAGGTGAGGAGAGTACCTTTTAGTCACTTCCCTTTTGATGCCTTTATCATGCAAATACTCATACATATATATACATACATGTACACACATAATACATATACAAACATATATTCACACACATACATGCACATGCACATACACAAATATACACATACATACACATATACATACACAAACATATGCATACTCACACAAACTCACATACATATACACACACTCACATATATACATACACACTCACACCTATAGACACACACTCACATTCATGCAAACACACATATACATGTTTTAGGTCTAAGTCTTTAGGATAATGGCTTTAAGGTTTTTTACATACATACAATAAAATTAAATATATATAATCAAATATATAAAAATCAAGCTTTGTGTGAACTTAAAAGAGCCTAGATCCATCGAAGAGTGTGTGCGGATGTGCATTGACATAGAAGACAACTTGGCTGAGGAGTTAGGACTATCTAAACTCTATAAGGATTCTAACAGTTCTACTAGTCATACATGATGGGCCTCTAAGATAGATGAGATAGTTGAGCAAGTTGCCAAGAAGCTAGGAGTTCAAAATAGACAAGCACCAAGGGTCACCTCATTAAAGCAATGTTACAACTGTGGAGGAGACCACATGACTAATGTTTTCCCAATGATGGCTCAACCCCAAGGGAACCCTAATGCTCCATATTGCACCATTGAGAGAAAATACACAAACCCATACGGCTCAAGATTGTCCATACAATAGGGAGGCCATCAGACATCATTATGAGCAACCTTACGAGCAAGGTAGGTATCAGATTCAATACCAAAAACCATATTATAGGCCACAACAACAATATCAAGCACCATATAGGCCACAACAAGTCCTAGGAAACCAACCACTAGCTCTTGCCAATGTGATTCCAATTAAATATACAGTGGTAGCATTGGTGCCACTAACCCCATTAGTCTCAAAAAATGAATCTCATGCTCATAGTTCACACTACTCCCATGAAGGTATTCCACAAGCTTATTACACAGAGTCACCAGAGCATTGTGAAGCTTATTCCTATCAATATGAGACATCACCTATGGAACAAAACTGGGAGCCAGAATACTCCAATGTCATGTATACAAATCCTAACCCCCGGCCCCAATTGAGGTAGGTCAGATTTCACAAGCCCCTAGAGGACCATGTTTTAGATGTCAGGGTGACCACTTCATTTGTGAATGTCCCCACTCACCGACTCTAGGACAATGACATAACATCACAATACAAGGCTTTTGTCCTGAGTGTGGCAAAGAATATCTCCCGAGAGATTATCCCAGGAATCCCTCTAGTGTGCCCAAGGTTACTCCCATTAATGTGGTAGGCTTAGTGGTGGATTCAAGCTCGAGTAGCAGTAATGTGGCTCCTATACAGGGAGTTACTAGGGCACAAGCTTTGCAACCAGCAAAACCAACTGAACAATCAGAGTCAAGTGAATCAGGAGAGCCTAGTTGGAGGAAAACAAGAACCTAGAAGGATACTAGCAAGAAGGCCAATCATAAGTGGAATAAAAATTTATCCGAACTAGAAGAAAGCCTTAAAGCTGCAAAAAATAAAGAAGATATTGCCTCTCAAAATCCCTCACATGCTGAAACTCCATCCACTCCACTTCATTCCACCCCACCACCCATTGTAAATAAACCACAATGAGGGTCTCTTCTTGCATATCCAACCCTAGAAGTCTTGGACATGATGTTCAACGCCTACCAGGCTTGACTTTAGAAGGGCCAACCACTACAAACTAGACAAGAGTTACCCTAGAGTAGATTTAGAGATTGAACATACAAAAATGTGCATAAAAATGGTAGAGCTAGCTCAAGCTATGCTCGAAACCAATCAACAGTTCAATCAGTCAAACTCTGTCAAACCAGATTTGCACTTTTAGGGCTTACTAGAAAGATTAGAGAAGTTGGTAAACAAGCTGCAGGTTTCTTTACCTCCATAGGCTCAACCAATTGTTGAAAGAGAAAGCTCACCACCAACAAAAGCTTATGTTCCTGATTCCATGGATGAGGGAGCACCTCTTTCAATTCAACAGTGCTCTCAAGAGTTCTTGCGGAAAATACAAGAAGAGAAATGGGCCAAGGAGAAGGGTAATCCCCCTCCTATTCGTGAGATTGATGACCTTCATGATCAATGTCCCCAAGACATTCCATCTATTTATGGAGACCAAGCAGAGCAAAAAGAAGATGAGAGATTAGATTTTGAATCTAAGTCTTTACAAGAGTTGCCATAATTCACAGGCCCATGGGAATCTAAATCTCTTTAGATCAGAGCTCTCACAATACTAGTAAGAAATCATGACTCAGTGGTTCCAAGGAACATTGATGTTGTAAAGAACACTAAGGTTCAGTGTCATCTCACTATAGAGGAGCTGCTCAAAGTAAAACCAGAGCTATGGAAGCATGTGGCAAATCCGGTTCCTGAACTCGATTCCAATGTGTCAAGAGCAGGCTCTAAGCAGAAAATACCAGAGATACCTCTAGACAAAATATGAGACATGAGTGAAGGTGAAGAAGGTAATACTTATCTTCCAATCACCTACCAAGGTTACACAACCAAAGCTATATTAGATTCAAGTGCTGGTGTTGCGATTGCAACCACCTCCTTGTGGAGGCAATGGGGTGAACCCACATTGAGACCAACTAGAATGAAGCTTCAAATGGCTGACGACCATGTTGAAAGACCTCGAAGATTGCTAGAAGGGATAACTCTAACCATTTGTGGGGTAGAGTTTGAGCACACCTTTGCTATATGTGACTTTGAGAAAAATAATGTCTATGAGATGATCCTAGGAAGGCCCTTCCTATGACAACTACAAATAGTACAAGGTTGGGTAACCAACTCTTTGTACTTGTAGCATTTAGGGGTCACAACCACGGTGAATCTAAAAGACTATACATTTAGAGATGTACCACCCCTGTAGTGGAATCCTACCGACAAAGTGAAAGAAGATTCTATCTCGAGCATTTTGAAAGTTCACCTGATCCATCATGGATGCATGAAGATACTCACTTGTGGATGTGCAAGGTTGCGGAGGAAGAGGAAACACACCTAAAAGTGAGAGAAGAAGGAACTTCTCCAAGAGATAGACCAGTTAAAGACCCAACCTATACATCGATGATCTTTCCAGATGAGGAATTTGAGCCTCATGGTTGGGCAGAAATCTTGGCCACCATGCAGATTGCTGTCAATGAAGAACAATGGACACCTCATTGTGATGAGGACGGTTACGATATTTCACTGTTCATGTGTCAGCCCTTGCTAGAAGAATGTGACCCTAGTGATGTCATATAAGAAGAAGAGAACGATGATGATCTAGACTCCATTGTAATGGATAGTTGCTTTGACTCAGAAAAGCACTATCTAGAAGATGTAGGAGTATTTACCCAAAGAGAAGAAGAACCTCTCACAAGTATTAAAATGGTAAATTCAAAGGATGGGAGTGAAAGTGTCAAAAGAAAAGGAAAAGAAAAGCATTGAAACAAGAAGAGGAGGAATCATTGTTTGAAGTACCAGAAAATTTCAAGTAATATGAAGTTGAAGACCGAAAAATTTTGGTAAGAATGCCTAAGAGAGAGGCCATCATAGCAGAAGCATATGATAATAAGGAAAAGACCAAGAAAAATGTAGTAACCATTGAAGAGAACGAAGAACAATGTACGTACATAGGAGAAGACCTAAGTGCAGAATGAGAAGTAGAGCTTGAGGCTCTATTAAGGGAATACAGGGATGTGTTTGCATGGCACTATAGAGACTTGAAGGGAGTATATCCAAAAATATGCTCTCATATGATCCCCATGACTAGTGATGCCAAACCCACCAAACAAAAGCCCTACACATATAACGGCACTTATGCAACAAGAGTAAAAGAAGAAATTGACAGACTGATTGAAGCTAGATTTATCCATGAGATTGAGCATACTGAGTGGGTGTCCCCCATTGTAGTGGTGCCCAAGAAGAATGGAAAAAAATTGCGAGTGTGTATTAACCTTAAAAAAGTTAATGTTGCTATGATCAGAGATAGCTATTGGCTTCTAATCACAGAACATTTATTGGAGCGTGTTGCAGGTAAGGAAGTTTATAGGTTTCTTGATGGATTTTCAAGTTACAACCAAGTAGCCATCGCCACAGAAGATCAACTAAAAATGGCTTTTTGCATTGTGTGGGGAATTTTTGCATTTTGTGTGATGCCATTTGGGCTCACCAATGCACCTCCAACATTCCAAAGGCTCATGTGTCATGTCTTCAAAGAGTTCTTGTGAAATAACTTAGAAGTATATGTGGATGATTTATGTGCACATTCCCAAGAAAGAAGATACCACATCCCTGAGCTCACACAGATCTTCAACAAGTGTAGAGAATATCGGGTGTGTATGAACCCAGAAAAGTGTGTCTTCATGGTACGTCAAGGTAAGATCTTAGGTCATATTGTTTCTAAGCATGGAATATCAAGAGATGTGGACAAAGTAAGAGCCATTGTGGAGTTGCCAAGGCCAAGGAATGTTAAAGAGGTTCAAGCCTTTATGGGCCATTGTGGATATGATCGTAGGTTTATCCACATGTATGCAGTCATAGCCAAACCTCTTTATGCCCTATTGATGAATTTTGAGTGGAACGATGAATGTGAAAATTCCTTCAATGAGCTGAAGAGACGTTTGTGCACAACACCAATATTGACCACTCCTGATTGGACTAAACCATTCCATGTCCATGTGGATGCATCCAATCATGCAATAGGATGTGTGATAGCACAACCCACAAGTGAAGAAAATCTAGACTTGCCTATAGCATATGCTAGCCGATAGTTAAACGCAGTGGAATGAAACTATACCACAATTAAGAGAGAAGGATTAGGCATGGTATACGCCATGAAGAAGTTTAGAAACTATCTATTGGCCAACAAATTCAAGTTTTTTATTGATCATCAATCCTTATTATATCTGGTCAATAAACCTTGCAACACAGGACACTTAGTAAAATGGTTCCTCTTACTAATGGAATATGGTTTTGAAGTGGTAGTTAGGAAAGGTAGAACCCACCTCAGGGCGGATCACCTGTCTCGCATCACTTCAAGAGAGCCCCCACAAGGAGTGTCTGATGAGTTGCCCGATGCTTATTTGTTCAATTTAGAAGTTGTTCCTAAATGGGAAAATAAGTTGGTACCAGTCCTAACCTTTGGGCCAACAAATAAGAATGTGAAAACAAACAAAGAAGAAATTGTAAGGTCACAAAACTATCAAATACTGGTAGGGAGCACGACAAAGAATGATGCTCAAACAATGGCTAAGTTCTTATTTGAAAACGTGTCTACCATATATGGGTTACCAATAGAGCTAGTAAGTGATAGAGGAACACACTTCTTGAACGAAGTCATTGAAAACCTTCTCCAAGAATTCTTGGTGAGACACAAGAAGTTCCCCTATCATCCACAAGCTAACGGAAAAGTCGAGAGCACTAATAGGATCCTATGTAATGTATTGAAAAAATTGGTAAATAATAAACGCTTTGATTGGGATAAGCAACTTCATCATGTTGTTTGGGCCTACTGAGTTGCTTACAAAATGGTACTCAATGCCACTCCTTTTCAGATGTTCTTCGGACAGAATGTTGTGCTACCATTGGACTTCCTAATGCCACCTTTAAAAATAGCATGATGGCATGAGTGGAATGGACACGAGTTATCCTCTAGGATCTTTGATCTAGAATGCTTATATGAAACAAGGCTACGAGCGGTTGCAGGCATCTATGCTGCAAAGAAAAGGCAAAAGGCATACTTTGTTGCACACATTCAGGATAAATGATTGAAAGAGGGAGATCTGGTGTTGGTTTATACACTAAAACAACATGCCCGTGGAAAAAAGAGGACATGGACCCATGATCATTAATAGAATTTTCATTAGTGGTGCGCTTCAATTGGCCACCCTAGAATGTGATATCTTGCAAAACTATATTAGTGGATGTTGAGTCAAGCTGTATCAAGAACCTCTTACATAGGATATGTTAATGAGACTCAACACTAGTAAGAAGCGAAAAGAAGAAGAGTTGAGGGTCAAAGACGAAGCACAAGAAGAGGTGAGAGAGCACATTCGACGGAATAAGTTAAGGCGACTAAGCCTAGATGTCAATCTTGACACCCCACAATATCACATGGCCATGTGCCAAACATCGGATGTAATTGCTTCTCGAATAATCAATTGACGTCCCTTCGTGACGATAGAGATAGGACAAGGAAAGAGTGTAAGGACTATGAGAGCATTGATTCACTCGCGTGCAACAACTAGTGCGGTTAGACTTTCATACTGCCAAGACCTGCAATTGAACATTAATCACATAGAAGCCTATCTCATAGGATGGGGAGGTGTGGTAACCCCTTGTTTGGGTGAGGTGGAACTTCCCATCTATCTTCAAGATGTTCGAATGAAAGTCAAAATGCTAGTGTGTCACGATGAGGACTTTACAAAGCCACTTGTCTTGGGTAAGATTGGATTTAGGACCATGCACTCAACTTAAACCTAAGAAGTCAACTTCTTCAAGTTTGGGTACAGGAACAATGCATTACATTAGAATTAGAGAATTGCATGCTCATACATCCCGATGTCACACATTCCCTTAGTTCTTCTAGGACTAATCTTAGCAAAGAAGATGTTGTATGTGTTGAATGCTCTATGATCTAGAAGAACTCAATCATGGAAGAATAGGCTCAAAGGCAAGCGGACTCCTCCTCTTGTTCAAAGACTAATGGCATCCCAACAACTCAACCAAAAAGGCAAGCGAAACCATACATGACAACCGCTATATCAAATAGACAAAGAGATTTCAAGAAGAAAGTAGTCCCCAGCATGAAGCAGTTTTGGGTACGAAAAGGAGAGCAGCCACAAGCTTTTCCACAATCATTCCTATCCAAGTAGGACAATCATGCTAAAAGAAGAATCCAACAACTGGTACAAGCTCCACCACAAAGTATCCAACAAATTTGGTTGCCTAAGAAATTAGTTGCAGCTCAACAAGGACAATTACACATGTGGGTACCCAAGAAGATCTTACATACACAACAACCTATGCTCCCCCACACAAGAAAAGTCTCAAAAAAGAAGCCAAGGAGAAGCGAGGGTCAGAAGCAACCATAGAGATCAAAAGAAGATCAACCCACCTCTTTGGCAACAATAAGAAGACAATCATCAAGGGTATGGGTTTGGAAGCCAAAAGCACCAGTGACCCCAATAGAACCAAAGAGACATGTATTGGTTGCAAAAGGATTGTGGAACATTGTATAGGGTGTTGAAAAACGTCCTATCACACTTGCAATCCACAAGGGATCCAAAATGAAAGAAATCAGCCAAAAATGAAGAAGCCAAAGGTCATCTCTACAGGGCCAAATACTAATCTAAAATGGATCCCTATAAGGAGGATTCTATCATTTCAAGATCCAATCAACACCTCCAAACAAACGCTGCATCAACATCTACAAACAGTTTGAAAGCCTCGATATGCAACAACCATGTGCCTTTGGCATAACCTTGTCTTTTGCACCATTCACGTCATGCATTTCTAGAGTATACATTAATATAGGGCCACATTTTTCTATAAAAGAAGGAGAAAGTTTGAAAGAATCAACTGAGTTTCCAGCCTCTGAAACTCAGAAGTTGAGTTCTAGTGGCCAAGCGTCTAGTACCGAATTGCAGAACTGGATGTCTGCCAAAGAACGGAATCAAAATGTTGTGAATATGGTAGTTTTACATTCCAACCATGATGAGCTACAAGTGCATAGATGCTACGAACAATATTCATTCGGCATATAGGTGCAAATATCTCATCAAAATCAATGCCTCTTTCCTACGCATAACCCTTTGCAACAAGCCTAACCTTATACCTGTCAACTATTCCATCAGGTTTATGCTTCAGCTTGTATAGCCACTTAGTGCCGATGGCTTTCTTGCTAGCAGGAAAGTCACATAAAGACCAAGTACCATTTTTCATGATAACATCATATTCAAATTGCATTGCAGCTGTCCAATGCTCAAAATTCTGTGCTTCATCAAACAAAATAGGCTTAGTCTCATCACAGAGACTTGAGGTAGCCATATCATAGCAATCTAATGCAAAAGAGGCACTATGAGAGCCTCAACGAGTACGATATGATAGAGGTGCATCTAATTTGGTATCATGCAAAGTTTGCACCAACCATTTTGGCATAGTTTTTGCCTCAATATCATGTAAATCTGCATCAGAATTAGAATGATGTGTATCATCATGTGAAACCCATAAAGACTGCAGAGTTGCCTCATTGATAAATCTGCATCAAAAATAGAATGATGTGCATCATCATGTGAAACCCATAAAGGTGCATCACCATCGAAATACTTCACTGGTATTAGAGCAGTTCGATGCAAAAGATTTGTCCCTTTTGTGTGAGCAAAGCGAGCACCCCCCCTTGGGTTTATCCAAGGCTTACGACTAAGGTGGCGACCAAGGCATAGACCTTGGCATACCTTGTCATCCGAGTCACCAAAGTCATCGTTGGCACCATTGGCTACATACGAGGGAGGACCTCAATGATCAAGGAAGATAGAGGTTCTTGGTACTTCCCGGGAGGTCATCCATCCCAGTATTGTTCCCCCATAGCTCACTTAACCATGGCAATCTCTCTCCACTAAGCTACACTCTTGTGGTGTCTAAGGAAGGGGAAAGACTAAGGTTAACATTAACTTGAACATGGTTTGGTCCCTCAAAGCTTCATTCTTTGCTTTCAAAGCCTATTTTTGAGGCATTTTTGGGGTGTCTTTTTGAAGCCATTTTGGAGTACTTTTGCACATAGTTCTCTTCACAGAGGTCCAAGAAAATCAAGAAGAGTATTCTTTGTACTTCTCTGATAATAAATATCAAGATTTGGGGCTATGTTTTCAGCCATACTCATAAAAGTACAAGTTTCTCGAAAGGTTTTTAGTTTTGGTGGGAGCAGCCGCTACAAATTTATGTAGGTTTTTTAGCATAAAGGGTTTCAACCAGACTCATAAAACTACAAGTTTCTCGAAAGGTTTTCAATTCTGGTGGGATCAACCGCTGCAAATTTATGCAGGTTTTTTGAGCATAAAACATCAGAGTTGATAGACAGTTGCAAGTGTTGTTGGCTAGTTTTTGGGTTGTGCATTCAACCTTTTGGTGTCATTTTACTACATATATTGAGCACATACACACCATGTACACTTCTATGGATACCGCTTATGTACGTCCATGTGGTTGTTGGAGTTAGACGACTGTGGAAGCACATGAACAACACAAGGAAGAAGAAGAAGCTTGGAGCACAAACACACAATACTGAATGTATTACTAGAGAATGTACAAAGATAAGTAGCCCATTAGGGCAATAGGCGTATATACAAGCCGGGGGAAAAAAACCTCCTAAAGAGGGAAAAAAATGCCCCGGCGGTCCTAGTGTGTTCACACACATCACTACCTAAATATATCAACAAATCCCCCCTGGGAGTGATGTGGTGAACAAGGAGCTGACACTCATGTATAAGGAAGTGCCAAGCTATGTGGAAATCACTCCACAAAAGGAAGTAAGTCCAAAGCTTTGCGGAAAGCTTCAAACTTCTCCCTAGGCAGAGCCTTCGTGAAAAGGTATGCAATGTTCTCCTGCGTGGGCACATATGCCAAGCTGATCTCCCCAGCAGAGAACCTCTCCCTGACATAGTGATGATGCACCTCAATGTGCTTAGTGCGAGCATGGAACACAGGGTTCCTCGCAACTGCAAATGCGCTCTGACTGTCAGTGAAGATGGTGGTGGCAGAAGACTGGCCAACACCCAAATCAGCCATAAGGCATCTGAGCCACACACACTCAACAGTCGCTGTGAAAGCTGCCCTATACTCAGCCTCACAACTGGAAGTGGCCACAGTAGGCTGCTTCTTGCTCAACCAAGATATACATGAGCTACCAAGCATGAAGCAAAAACCACTGGTGGACACACGAGTGTCATAGCAACCAGCCTAATCTGAGTCAGAAACAGCATGCAAATTTGGCGGTAGTGATCCCCCCTTGGGATAAAACAACCCAAGTAGCCGAGTACCATTCAAGTAGCGAAAGATGCACTTAACCGCCTTCCAATGCGTGACTCCTGGGCAATGCATAAACCTGCTCATCTATGAGACAACAAACTGAATATCTGGCTGAGTAATGCATAAGTAAATCAAGAATCCAATAGCCTGCTGATAGAGAATAGCATCAAATGCATCTCCAGCATCATGAAGACTCAATCGTAAACCTGTCTCCATAGGAGTGGCAATAGGCTTACAGTCTTCAAGGCCAAAACGCTGCAATAATGTGTCAATATATTTTGTTTGACACAAAGCCATTCCACCATCAACTTGCTTAAACTGAATGCCCAAATAGTGATGCAAATGCCCCAAATCAGACATCTCAAATGAGGCATGCAAATCAGCCTTGAAATCAGCAATATGCTTCTCAATAGGACGAGTGAGCAGCATGTCATCAACATAGACAACAATGATCAGAAGCACATCATTAGCACGCTTAACATATAAGGTGCTTTCAGTTGGACTGCTCACAAAACCATGTGCAACCAGATAGGCATGTATTTTCTTATACCAAGCACGTGGTGCTTGCTTTAAACCATATAATGCCTTCTTTAACCTGCACACCTGGTTTTCATGCCCTTTCTGCACAAGCCACGGGGCTGAAAAACATACACTTCTTCATGCAAGTCACCATTCAGAAATGCTGTTTTAATGTCCAACTGATGTACATTCCAACCATGATGGGCTGCAAGTGCACAAATGCTCCGAACAGTAGTCATACGGCATGTAGGTGCAAAGGTCTCATCAAAATCAATGCCTCTTTCCTGCGCATAACCCTTTGCAACAAGCCTAGCCTTATACCTGTCAACTGTACCATCAGGTTTACACTTCAACTTGTATACCCACTTAGTGCCAATGGCCTTCTTGCCAGGAGGCAAGTCACATAAAGACCAAGTACCATTCTTCATTATAGCATCATATTCAGATTGCATGGCAGCCATCCAATTTTCTGAATTCTGTGCTTCATCAAAAGAAACAGGCTCATTAACATCACAGAGACTAGACGCAACCATAGCATAGCAATCTGATGCAAAGGAGGCACTATGAGAGCCTGAACGAGTATGATATGACAGAGGTGCATCTAATTTGCTGTCACGCAAAGTCTGCACCAGCCATTTTGGCATAGTTTTTGCCTGCTCAATATCATCTCTCTCATCAACAAGTGCATCATGTAAATCTGCATCAGAAATAGAATGATCTGCATCATCATATGAAACTTGCAAAGGCTGAGAAGTTGCCTCATTAGGACCAGCATTAGACTGTCCACCTGTAAAAAGAGGCATCAACGTATCATACATGTCTTTGGAGCTAACATATGTCTCCTTAGTACATGAAAGCAATGGCTGAATAGCATTTTCCACAAAGACAACATCACGGCTAACTAGAATGCATTTAGTCTGTGGATGATACAGACGATAGCCTTTACTTTCAGAACTGTACCCAACAAAAATACATTTTACTGCCTTATCATCCAATTTTCTGCGATGTTGTTCAGGCACTAATGCATATGCCAACCAACCAAAAACACGCAAATGAGCAACAGATGGCTTGCGGTCATGCCAAGCCTCATATGGAGTGATAGAGTGCAACGCTTTAGTGGGACACCTGTTCAGTACATATGCTGCACACATGACAGCCTCAAGCCAGAAACTATGTGGTAAAGCCTGACTTTTGACCATGCACCTCACCATATCCATGAGTGACCTTTTGTTCAGCAACTCCATTCTGTTGAGGTGTATACGGCACTGTACACTGGTGTTTTATCCCACGTTCAGCCAGAAATGCATTAAATTCAGAAGACATATATTCCCCCCCTCGATCAGAACGGAGGGTTCCCATTTTACATGCTGACAGATTTTCAGCCAAAACCAAAAACTGTTTAAAGCACATGAACACTTCGGACTTTGCTTTGAGTGGATATACCCATGCATGCCTGGAAAAATCATCAATGAAAGTCACGAAGTAAAGGTAATTTCCAAAAGAGGGTGTCTGCATAGGACCACAGACATCACTATGTACAAGCTTCAATTTTTGCGTAGCCCGAACTGAACCATCTTTTGGAAAGGAGGAACGCTGCATTTTGCCCAAAATAAAGCCTTCACATACATGTTTTCCGAGTGCCTCAAGCTTGGGCAAAGAAGACACCATATCAAATTTCTGCAGGCGTAGCAAACTAGCAAAATTCAGATGACCAAAGCATGCATGCCAAAGCTTTGCATTTGACATAGCCTGAGAATCATGAACTGCACATGCCGAATCATTAACAGATCTTTCATAGTCTATGAGCTTATACAGCCCACGACATAAAATGCCAGAAGCAATAATCACATCGCCATTTGACAGATCATGAACTGTACACCTGTCATCAACAAATTTCACAACCAAACAAATTTTGGCTAATGCAGAAACTGATAACAGGTTCTTTTTGATCCCTGGCACAAATAAAGCATCTGACAAGGTGAAAGAACTACCATCAGCAGTAGTCAGAATGATCTTACCAACTCCCATAACAGGATAAGAGGAGTTGTTGGTGCATGTGACAGTATTCCCTGTAGGGGCAGGCTCGAGTGAAGAGAAGAAACTACGCTGCAAGGTAATATGTTTGGTTGCCCCACTGTCAAAGTACCAAACATCTGAGTCCACTGCAGACATGCACTGCTCATGAGAAGATGGGTCAAAACTGCAAACAGTAGTAAACGCCCATTCTTCTTCCTGCACAAGATTAGCAGACTCTGTTTTTGGTGTAGAGGCTTCTGCAACAACCATTCCAACCTCCTTTTTCTTTGCCTCTTTTGCAGCCAGTTTTGGACAGTTCTTTATGATATGATCATTCCCTTTACAGTACTTGCAAAACAATTTCTGCTTTTCTGATTTCTTCTCATCTTTATCCTGGTTCTTCGAATATGCAGCATTTGCAAATTTCTGCTTACTTGTAGAAGAGCTCCATTTTCCTTTGCCCTTCTAACTAGCCAGGAAATCTTGATCTGCAACACGCATAATGGACCTGTTCTGCCTGGACTGATCTTCTTCCAACAGAACAGAGACTAACTCCTCGAACTGGCAAACAGAAACTGGTATATACCTTTGGCACAAAAATACGAAATAGCCTGCACAAGCGCTACGAAAGTGCGTTCGGAGGCCAAAACGAGCTCAGATCGCGATTTTGGCACAACTTCGCTGTTTTGATCTCTGAATCACCCTGAGTATGCTCACCAAATTTCGTGCGAATCTGAGACTGCAAACGGAGGAGTGTCGATGGCGCCCTAGATGAAGCGATGACCCGCTCTGATACCAATTGTTGGAGTTAGACGTCTGCGGAAGCACGCGAACAGCACAAGGAAGAAGAAGAAGCTTGGAGCACAAACACACAATACTGAATGTATTACTAGAGAATGTACAAAGATAAGTAGCCCATTAGGGCAATAGGCGTATATACAAGCCGAGGGAAAAAAACCTCCTAAAGAGGGAAAAAAATGCCCCGGCGGTCCTAGTGTGTTCACACACATCACTACCTAAATATATCAACAATGGTCACTGATATAGTGGTCACATTTTTTGCATAAAGCCTTTTATGTTTGAAAAAGAGGGTCGTGGTGAGGTTTTCTTAACTGGGAGATACCCAGATGTTGGGGTCTCTTCAGTGATGCAGGTGGAAGACTCACCCAGCCTCGCCATAGGAGATGTATGATAGTTTTTCATAGGTGCTCGATAAGCCTAGTTGGCTTCTATTGGGTAGCTCATTACATACAGTGGATTCAGTGATTCACTATGCAGATAAACATGTTAATACTTGCAGTTTTATGATATTTTGATAGTAGTCATATGCTCATTTTGGAGAGGATACTCTCGCAAAATCTTTCCAGATTTTTGGTTTTGTCAACTATATAGTGGCCGATTTAATCCTTGATACACTTATTCATTGGTGTTTGGACTCTTCTAGCTCCATTATCATTCTATTTGGTTCTCTATCATCATGGCATCAGAGGTCTTAGGCACATTTGGTGGATTAGTGTCTAGTGCCAGTGTTTTGAGGAGGAGCTATAACTTGTAGGACAAAGACCATTTTGAGATCCAAAAATTTGATGGCACTAACTTTGCTCTATGGAAGAATCATATTAAAGATGTGCTGATTCAAAGGAGGCAATGAAAGCTAGTAAATGGGATTTCAAAGAAGCCTGCTAACATGGATGAAGATGATTGGGATGAGTTAGATGAAATGGCCAGGTCTACCATTGGCTTGCACCTGGAAAATAATGTTTACTTTACAGTATTAGACTGTGAAAGTGTAGAGGAGCTTTGGAAGAAGTTGTACAATACATATGAAAAAGAGACAACATCAAATAAAGTGTACATGATGGGAAAATTATATGACCTTCACATGAAGGACACAAATGGTGTTGTTGCTCATCCAAATGAGTTTGATGCTATATTCTCCCAGCTATAGGCTCAAAAAATGGATATGGATAATGAAATGAAAGCAATATTGCTGTTATGCACCTTAGCATCATCATGGGATACGTTTTGCATAGCTACTAGCAATAGTGCACCTAGTGGTAAACTCGTCTATGGTGACATATGTGGAGCCCTCTTGAGTGAGGAGATTCGTAGAAAATCTATGGTTGGAACTTAGAGTGGAGATGCATATAATGTTCGTGATTCTTACCAAGGAAAGAATGAGCAATGTGGTAGGATCACGGACAAGGAAAAGAATGGTCAGCAAAATAAGAGTAGAAGTAAATCAAGGAAGATGTATATTGAATGCCATAATTGTCATAGGAAAGGACACATGAAGAAAGAATGTTATGCATTAAAAAATGCTAAAGGTAAAGAACAAAATATTGATGGGCATGTTAAATAGTTACCTGCACCATTTGCTTCGACTGTGAAGATTGAAGAAATTAATGCTATTTCTCATGATGAAGTTGTGTTAACACTTGATAGTACTGTGCCAACTGAGGCTCTTATGGTTGATTCTCTTTCCCACACATGGCTGCTAGATTTTGGTGCTTCTTTCCATGTGACACCACATAGAGAATGGTTCTCTAATTATGCAACAAAATCTCTTGGTACCATGAGACTTGGTGAATCTTACTAGTGTGAGGTTGTGGGGATTGGAGATGTGGTTGTGTAGTTCATTGATGGTTCAAAATTTACTATGCATAATGTACACCATGTACTTTAGTTATCACATAGTTTGATGTGAGTTGGTCAACTTGATGACCTTGGTTACAAGGTGGTCTTCTATGCTCAGTCCTTTCGTATATCAAAGGGCAATATGGTTACTGCAAAAGGAAGCAAAGTTGGCTCATTTTATCCTTTATTTGTATCACCGAAAGAACACTTGTTAGTTGTTACTAAACAACATATGGCTTGTATTTGGCATGGTCGTTTGGGCCATATATTGTTAGTGCAGGAAAATACACAATTCATGACATCTCATCTTCTGTGCTTGATCATTTCAGAACTCCTTTTGTAGATGTCTAAGTCCATAGTTAATGCATTTATGGTTGTTATTTGAGATTCTAATTATAATCAAGCTGAGAGAATTTTAAGTAGGAACATTTACATGTGTAAATGTAAGAAGTGAAGGCAGGAACGGGCACAATCTCGATTGTCAATGTTTTGATTATAGCTAGGAAGAGGAGGTGGCAAAGGAAGAGGAAGAGGTAGAAGCAATAAAGATGGTGTCAAAGCTTGCTAGATTTGTGGTAAGACAATTCATTTAGCTCATGAATGTTGGTATAATAATCAGAATGGTGGAGGATATAATCAAAACTCTAATTCAAGATGAAGAGGTGGTAGAAATTAGAGAAGCAATTTCAGAGGTAAAGGTAGTAGAGGTTTCTTTGGAAGAAATGTAGGAAGAGGCTTTCAAAGTCAATCCTACAATAATACCTACTACAATTATGCTTCGGATCAGAAAGAGGATTCAACCTTAATTATGAATGCAAGTTTTGAATACAAAATGAAGATCAAAGAGTTTTCTACATTGACTCGGGGTGTAACAATCACTTGAGTGGCAACGTAGCTTTGATGACTGATTTGGAGAATAAGGTGAGTAATGATATAGTCCAAACAAGTGATAAGGCTAAGGATGGAAGCACTCTTTTGAGTAAGGTTTTGTATGTCCCTACAATTCCAAAGAATTTGATAAGTGTAGGGAAAATTGTAGAGAAAGGATATGAAGTAAGGTTCACTAATGATGGATTTTATGTTGAAGACCCTATCCATGGGTATAAACAAATTGTTTCAGGGAATAAAGAAGAAAGGCTCTTCACATTGAAGATTCAAGGCAATGTTGGTCATGCCTTGTTCACTTATGGAGATCATAAGATCTCTGAGTTAGATCTTTGGCACAAAAGGTTTGGACATTTTAACGAAAGAGGTATTAAGGATATAATTAACAATGGTTCATTGCTTGGATTGCCTAATATTGTAGGTCAACACATGACATACAAGTGTGAAGCATGTCAATTGGGAAAAGCTCACAAGAATACTTATGGTAAGAAAGGGTTTATGTATTCAAAGAAGCTTGAATTGGTGCATACATATGTGTGGGGTCCATCAAAGGACTTTAGCATTAATGGTTCCAGATATTATGTGATTTATGCTGATGATGCTACTAGGTGGATCACTATATATGTGATCAAAGATAAATCACAGGTGTTCAATACATTTAAACATTATCATGTGTATGAAAAAAGAATCATAGGACAAAAATTGAAGCGACTAAGGTCAGATAGAGGGGGAGAGTATTTCTCTAATGAGTTCAGTGATTACTTATGGAATGCAGGTATAAAAAGGGAAGTTACTTGAAGGTACTCTCCTCAACAAAATGGTGTAGCAGAAAGGAGAAATATAACTCTTGTTGAGTTTGCAAGGTCAATGATGAAGGAGAAAAATTACCCTAATTATTTGTGGGCTGAGGCTATGAATAAAACTACTTATTTGGTTAATAGACTTCCATGTAAGGCCGTGAATGGTATGATACCATATGAGGCATGGTGGGGTAAGAGGTCTACCTTAGATCATTGAAAAGTGTTTGGATGTTTGGCGTATGCATATGTACCATCTCAATTCAGGCATAAATTGGAACCTAAAGCTGAAAAATATATGTTCATTGGTTATGATGATAAGCAGATGGGTTACAGATTAGGGAATCCATCTACAAAGAAATTCCTTGTGTCAAAGGATGTTACATTTGAGGAGTAAGGTACTTGGTATGTGGGTACAATTAATGTTCATGCAGGTGATGAAGAAGTCATGACCCAAAGAAAAGGGAAATCAAAGATTCAAATTCCTAATGATGAAGAGATTGTTGATGCTCAAACTGATAATGAAGAGATGCCAAGGTTTGATCCAGAAGATGAAGAACCAGAGACTTCAAAGAGTGGAGAATTTAGAAGGTCAACAATGAACAGAAATCAACCCATAAGGTATAGTTATGATACTTCATTTTTTACCATTAAAGATTATGCTTACATAGTGAAAGCAGAAGAAGATCCTTCTACATATGATGAAGCAAAGGGTAAGGAAATTTGGGAGAAAGCTATGCAGGAGGAGTATGATGCATTGATGGAGAATGAGACATGGGATTTGGTTCCTTAACCAAATGATCAGAAAATCATTGGATGCAAATGGTTTTACAAGACAAAGAGATATGCAGATGGAAGTGTGTCTAGGTATAAAGCTAGACTTTTTGTGAAAGGGTATGCTCAAACATATGGTGTAGATTATGATGAGACTTATAGTCCTGTGGCAAAGATGAAAACTATAAGGACTCTCATAGCTATTGTTGCATGTAAAGGCTGGAAGCCATGTCAATTAGATGTGAAGAATGCTTTTCTAAATGATTACATTGCAGATGATTTTTTCATGGAGCAACCAAAAGGTTTCAAGGATAAATGTTATTCAGAGTATGTATGTAAGCTCAAGAGAGCTTTTTATGGTTTGAAGGAGGCCCCACGTGAATGGAATTACAGACTTGTGAAGTTCTTGAAGGAGCTTGGTTTTCAAGTGTCTGAGGCAGATAATAGCTTGCTTGTTAAAGCAAGTGTTGATGGATCTATTTACATTTGTATATATGTTGATGATATAATTCTTACAAGTACAGATGAGAAGGGCATACAAAGTCTTAAGAAGCAAAAGGAGAAAGATTTCAAGATCAGTGACTTGGGAGATTTTTCATATTTCTTGGGAATGGAGATTTCATATACTCAACATGGAGTGTATGTGACTCAAGAAAGGCATTTGAAGAATTTGCTAATCAAGTTTAAAATGGAAGATTGCTGGGTAACACCTACTCCAATGGAGGTGAATCATAAATTAAGCAGATATGGAGGAGAAGAATTCAAGGACATGAAGCTATATCAAAGCTTGGTAGGTAGTCTAATCTATGCTACATTGATTAGGCCTGATTTGTCATATGTGGCGGAAGTGTTGTCTCAATTCATGCATTGTCTTGGGAAAGAACATTGGATTGCCAGACAAAGGGTGCTAAGATACATTAAGGGTACACTCAAAGAAGGTTTGTATTATGGACTCACATCAGATAGAAAAATCAAGATATATTGTGATGCAGATTGGGCAACATATGGATATCTATGTTGTGGGAGATAAATTAATCTCTTGGTGTTCTAAGAAGCAACATACATTTGCTTTTTCATCTATAGAAGTAGAATATAAAGGTATGGTTGAAGCTGCAAAGGAGGTTATATGGTTGAAGCTGCAAAGGAGGTTATATGGTTGAAGCCGCAAAGGAGGTTATATGGTTGAAGACTCTCATGAAGAGTTTTGACATCAATTAAAGTACACCTATCATTCATGGAGATAATATGAGTTCATTGTATCTAGCTGTTAATCCTGTTTTTCATGCCATGACTAAACATATGGAGATCCAATATCATTTCCTGAGAGAGAAGGTGAATGAAAAAGAAATTGGAGTCATACATACTTTTACAAAAGATCAGATTGTAGACATGTTAACCAAAAGCTTGGATTGACCTAAGTTGCAGAGGTTCAAAGACATGGCAGGTATAAAGAAGATGGAGAAAATCATAATTGATGATTGAGGGGGAGTTGTTGGTCTAGGACAATCAACAATTGATGATTTGGACAAGTTTTGAAGTCAATCTATTGATTCTTTTGAAGAGATTTAACTTGGAAAAGGTGTGCAAAATTTACGAGTTACCTTGTTTAAAGTTTCATTGAAAACCTTACACATTTGATTAGTCAATAAGTGAATTAAGTGCAGCAAACTTTTTTGTGTGATGAGGTTCTTCACAGTTGACTCAAGTCTTGATAGTTTGGCAATAGATTTCCAAATTTGGTTGTGGTTATGAGTTATTATTGATATAGAGGTGCTCTAACATCAAGGATAATTTGTTCTTTTGGAGATTAATCATCTCCATCATATATCTCGTAGTGGAATGGAAAATCTTTCTCGTTCACACTACTTACCTGTGTTATCTTTCTCTAATTTTTCATTTTGTGAGCATTGTCAATATGGAAAGCAAAGAAGAAATGTACACAGAATGCGCATTGACTCTTCAATTCAGCCTTTAGATCTCATTCATACAGATGTGTGTGGTCCTATGCTCACTAGGTCCTTAGGCAGTTCTCTTTACTTTATCACTTTTATAGATGATGCCACTAGAAAAGTGTGGGTATATCCTATCAAATTGAAGGATGAGGTATTCCCTACTTTCAGAAAATGGTTTGCTTCAGTTGAGACTGAAAAAGAAACAAAGCTTAAGGCATTACGTTCAGATAATGGGGGTGAGTATACCTCACATGAATTTATCCTTTTCTGTGAGTCTAGAGCAATTCATAGAGAGTTTACAGCTCCTTATACTCCAGTACATAATGGTGTAGCTGAAAGGATGAATATAACTATTCAAGATAGAGTAGTTTCTATGTTGCATCATGCAAACCTCTCACAAGGCTTTTGAGCAAAGGTAGTTTGAATCCAGTTCATGTGATTAACCTTTCACCTAGTATTGCCAAAGGTCTCACAGTGGCACAAGAGTTATGGATAGGGAAGCCACCATATTATGATCATCTTCAAGTTTTTGGGTGTGAAGCATATGTTCATATACCCAAGAGTCTTAGACAAAAGTTGGACCATAAGTCAAAGAAATTCTTGGATATGGTCGAGAAGGACAATTTGGATATCGCTTATGGGATCCTAAAACATGGTCAGTTATCAGAAGTAGTGATGTCATTTTTAATGAGTCTAAGATGCATAAACAACCCATTAAGGAGGTTGAGGTGAGAAGAGTGGTGTTTGAGGATACTAGTCCTCCAGTTAGCATGCATAAAAATGCTGCACATAGGCATGTTCAAGAGAATGTCCGATTAGATCAATCTGCACATGTTCCTGTTTAGCAAGCATTGAGATGCTCTACATAGGTCTCACATCCATCTAATAGATATGTTCTAGGTTTAGATTTTGTTATGCTAATAGATGCCGGTGAGCCGTGTTGCTATAAAGGGGCTATGTAGATAGAGGATCATGTCAACTACGAGTGTGCCATGAAGAGTGAGCTGGATTCTATTCACAAGAATGGTACTTGAGATTTAGTACCTTTGCCAAAGGTCAGGAAAGCTTTACCATGTAAATGGGTATATAAGCTGAAATTCACATCAGATAGTGCTTCTCCAAAGTATTAAGCACGACTTGTTGCAAAGGGTTTTAAGCAACAACATGGTGTTGATTTTGAGGAAATCTTCTCTCCAGTGGTCAAGATGACTACCGTGTGCATGTTGCTTGGATTCGTTGCAATGGAGGACTTAGAGCTAGTCCAAATGGATGTGAAAACTACTTTCCTACCTCTTGGTCACATCTCTCTCTCTCTCTCTCTTGGCATGGGACTCCAAGGTAGTATGGTCTCGACAACCTTTGTGTCTTCTTGCCAATTGTGTTTCACATGGCTCCTTCTATATGAGAAATTTGATAAATTTGTTTCTTGCTTCCATCAATTGGAGACCCTTTAAATCCTCACCCACATGTCATAGTCCTTGTCAACATTAAAGAAATCCAAAAGTACTGATAGCATCCTAGTCCTTGTTTGCTTGCCTTCTTCCCAAAAAATAGTGTATTTAATCTAAGAAAACATTCCATCCATACACAAACTTTTTCATTTCCATATCCATTTCTTTTCATTTGACATGTTTAAGTAGTAACTATAATATCATAATATTTTCTTCTTCTCTAGAACATCTTGACATCATTGCAATAATGCCATTGATTTTGATGTTTCATTTGAATTGTTAGACACCAAAGAATCATGTATGATGATATGCATTTTTGGGATGGTGTTCTCTCTCCATATGTACAATCAATTTAATCTCATCTATTTCAGTTTTTGTTCATGGTGTTGTTTTTACCATAATTGACCATTATGATCAGTACACATATATGAACAGTAAGTTGTTGTGTGATTATGCTTTATGTTGTCAAGAGAGAGTGCTTACTTTATATTTTAGGTATAGATAATCATGGAAAAAGCATCCTTCGATAGATGTATTCTAATTGTTTTCTTAAAATGGTATGAAGTCACGTTTTATATGGGGTTCAAATAAAATGAGTTGCTTGTTGATTTCCATTTTCATGAAATCATATAATTCTAGTAATCTAGAATGTTTTACAGTTCTAGTTGGAATTATTAGTGTTGAATATAGCATGTTTTCATAACCAAAAACGCGAATGGAGATTGAAGGAAAGTATTATGAAATGAAATCATATGATTTTCATGCCCGAATTGAAATGGATGTTATCGTATCTATGAAACAATTGGAAACAGGCCAAGTTTTCCTTGTTTTTAACATATTTTTGTAATTTGAAAAGGAGAACATATCTTTGTTCTCATTTGTTATGACTCAGTGTTTTGAGTGCAAGGGTGCATAAGAGCAAGCCATTAAGTTGAGTTGAAGAAAGAGCATGGAGATTGACTATGTGCATGAGTATTTGTAAGTACCTATTTGTACTTGGGTGTATCCTTTATCTTAAAGTGCAACGTATAGTGATTACTTTCGCTTTATTCTTGAAAGAAAAAGCATTGTAATATTCTTTTATCAATCAAGGAATAGAAAATTTTGAGCTGCAATGTTACTTCTTCGTTACTTTTCGTGTACAAACACTCAAGCGCCTCTAGCTAAAGAATCTCCCCAACAAAAATGAAAAATGAGAGAAAGATAGCATGGGTATGAAAAATGGGAGAAAGATAGCATGGGTAAGTAGCCAAGTAAAGAACCACTTCATGCTTGAAGTAAGTATCACCCTAGAGGCTCTTAAAAACAATTCACAAAATCAGTACTCTCATGCCACATACAAGGAGTGTAAAACTCCTTAGGAGAGGTGTAGCAAATATTTTTTGAACCTATAACACTAGGTAAGCGTGTTCGATGAGCTATCCAACCCATGCACATGACTGTGTGACATTGGAAATTGTCTCCATATCTTCGTATTCAATGAAACCAATAGTGAAAGATAAGAAAAAGGTGTTTGTCATGAGAAGGGATTCCCATTTGGGATGCAAGATTATGGACCCTCCGTTGGTGGCATGTGATCTAGTCCGTGACAACCCAATTCATGGTGTCTAAAATTTGCTATAGTCGTGTTATGTTTTTGGCCACAGAAACGCACAATTATCTGAAACATCAAAGAACAAATGCGGATGTAGTAGGAATCAAACTTTGACGGGCCTTAACAAAGGCTATTGCATTATCCAAAAAAGGGGGAAATTGGGATCCAAGAGAATAATAGGGTAAGGTGGCCCAATTCCTTCCAACTTGGGAGGCCGACCATCATAATCGGTTTTTATTCCTGAAAATGAGCTTGGCCCAAGAGGTCTCACTGTTCGACCAAGCCTTGATGATCCATTTTGCCGGCAATTTGTCATCCATACCTTCAATGTCCATAATGCCCAGACCCCCACAATCCCTTTGGCTAATGCAGGTAGACCATTTAATTTTGGGAACCCCCTACTTGTGTGCTCCCCTATCCAAAGAAACTTTTTGTAGATTCTTTCCAATTTGTGAAGCTCTTGGCCCTTTGGTCTCCAATAAAAGAGAAAGTAAATTATCAAAGAGATGAGAAAGATACTAATTACCATGGCACACCCCACAAGGTTGATTTGCATGCCCTTCCAATATGCAAGCTTGATGTCAAGTTTGGAGAGGACCCAACTCCATGGCTCATCCATGGAGACATCAAAGCCCATCGAAATACTGAGTAGGCAAAAGATCAGGCCCCTAGGGATAATTAGGCAACCATGGTCAACCAGCATCTACGATGGGGCATTGAAGATTGCTGTGAAGGTAGTTTTTGAGTGGTTTATTTTGGAACGAGATGCCTCATAGAATGTGTCAAGGCACCCCTAAAAGGTTTCAATGCTCGTCGAATCATTATGCACAAAAGCATTCATGTCATCAGCAAAGAGTATCATGATCATCTAGCCTTGGTTGAGAGGTAAAGATAGACCTTTAATCTAGCCCAATTCCATGTGATGCTGTACGAGACGGTTGAGCCCCTCTGTGGAAATACTGAATCAACTGAAGTCTTTAAGCAACTAGAGAACAAAGTTCCATTCTAGCTTGTCATAGGCTTTGTCAAAGTCAATTTTGAGGAAAATCATGTCTGGCTTGGACTCCTGAGCAAACTCTATCCCTTCTCAAATTTCTATTCTAGCTTCCTGTATTGATCTACCCTTGATGAATCCTTTTTTATCCTCATTAAGCTAGCTCTTTAGGTGGTAGCATATTCTATTGGCAAGGACTTTTGCAAGAATCTTGTACCGTGTTTGAAGCATCATGTTTGGGTGCCAATTTTGAATATAGTTTGTGTTACCTTTTTATGTATAAGCTTAATGATACCTTTGTTTAGGCATTCGAGAAGCGCACCGAAAGCCAACACCTCTTGCGAGACCAAGTGCAATGGTGTGGCAACTACCCATCTGAAGGATTTGGAAAAATCATTTGTAAGGCCATCAGAACCTCAACTTTTCCCATTAGGGAGCATACCAATAACTTCAAAAATCTCAATTTCTGAAAAGAGTGCGTCAAGGAGAGATTTCAGATTATGCAGTATTCTCACTTTAGAGACTCTCATGATGGTCACCGTACACTCCCACCTATGGGTGGAGAGAGACATCAAGACTCCCAGAAGTTGGGTAAAGTGGTCGACAATTATATCCCTATTTTCTTCTTCCGTTTTGCATTCAATCCCATTACAGTCTATCAAGAAGGGAATATAGTCTCTTGTTTGCTTCCTCTTGAGGATGCTACACATCTCCTTAGTTGGTTTGTTGGCCTTACCCGCCCACCAATCTTTAAAGTATACTTGTAGGTTTTTCCTTTGAATTTCTTCCTCATATCTCAACATGCCTATGACTTTCTATAATCCCATATGATATTGCTCATTCACTTTGTTTACTTTCTCCCCAAGGCCCCAGAGTCTTTGATAGAGCTTCTCTTTCTGCCTTTGCCTGACATTGTGAAGCATCTTGTGAGTCCTGACCAAGATTTGACAAGTTTTCTCAACTACAACCCTTGAACATTTGGCGAGCGAAGCACCTTTGGTGAATGCTGAGTTCTAAACCGAGGTGATTTCTTGATGGATCGAGGGAGCAGAGAAACACGTTGGGCAAGCATGAAACCAAGGTTCTTTTTTGAGTTTGGTGATTGGTTTAAAAGTGAGAATAAAAGGGTAGTGGTCCGATATGCCAAGATCAATGTGTTGAGAGATGGCGGATTGTCCCCATTGTTGGATGATGTTTTGCACAAGATAGCTTTGATCGAGTCTTGCATTCCTCAAGTTGCCCCCGAGCACAAATCATCGCATTGTGTGAGAGCGAGTCCAACGAGACCCAGGTGTCAATCCTCTCTGCATCCCTATTTCGGGCATACAAGGAGACCACTGTGAACTGAAAGGGGCCCCCAAAAGAGGTGGCAATCCAACGATGTTTCAGATCCTCATGGGAGTTGACTAGTTTATTAGACCAAAAGTTATTAATTCCAATAGCTCCACCACTAGCCCCCTTTGGGGTGTGAGGTGGTGACCCAAGCATGGGTCGAAGAGATGGGTTTGAGCCATTTTTGTGATTCCTCTCCATCAACTTTAATATCTTGAATGCATATGAAATCAAGGTTTAGGATTTTATCATGAAACCACTAGCTGATAATGGCCGTTCTTGAGGGGTCAATCAACCCCCTGGCATTCAATGATATAATAATCATTATTGGTGTTTGTCCTCTTTGCAGAGAGGGACCTTGTTTTTTCTTCTTGGGTTTATCTTTTTTCCTCAAGAAGAAGGGGTCCTGAACACATATCTTACCCTTAAGGGGCTCTTCCATGGCATTTCCAAAGGTTGTTTCCCCTTGTGAGTCACCTTTTGTGAGAGTGAGTTTAGCACTTTTTAAGGGAGTGTCGATCTGATGTTGGAGCTCTCACTATCCGGGTTGCCCTCATTGCTAGTTGTGAAGCCATCCTCTTTACTAGTGGTATAGCCTTCTTGGTAACCTTCTTTGTTGGTGGCAATCTCCAAGGTTTACCTTTTGTATCTACTTCATAATGACTTCCTCTTGGGAAGTCCAACTCATTGATTTCCTTTTCTAGGTTGCAATATAAGTTGTTTGTAAGAGCCATGCATGTGGAATTCGTCTCAGAGGACTCCCAAGGGCTTCTTTTCCTTCTATTTCTAACTTCTGTGAACCCTTCTGAGTTTATTTCTGATACCCTAGTGTCTTTCTCTTCCTCAACGAAGGGCTGACAAGATTGAGCCCTAGTACTAGCTTGAACTTCTTTGGTGGCTCCATGAATCTGTTTATTTTCAGAGGAGATCTATTTTTGAGGAAACTCTTTTATCATGTGTCCTTGAAAACCATAATGAAAACATGTGTTTGACGAATTCTTGTATGAGATTTCCTGCTCCTAAACTTCTCCTTCCTCTAAGTCTATGGAAATCTTCTATGGGAGAGATTTGTTAAGATCAGTCTCGACACAGATCTATGGGTGCCATCATGCATTAAATGAATACTTTGCTCCTTCATAGATGAAGCCCTCGACATCCTCCCTGACAGCCATCGGTCGACCCATAGGCACAACAATGTTTCTCAGGCAGTCATATAAGAAAAAAGGGAGGTTGGGAAGCTCAACCCATAGCAGGTAGTGTAGGGGTTTAGAATTGTTTGGGAATAAATCTTGGAACCACTTAAAAAGGCATAAGATAGACCTCCAAAGTCGCCATGTGCCCACATGGAGCACTTGAACTACCATCTCCTCGTTGTCGAAGACTAAAAGTAAGTGGTTTGCTAGAAAAAAACTGACATTTGCTCACTATCAAGCTACACGGGAACCACTTCTTGCAAAGCCAGAGCCGTGCAAACTCCAAGGGGGGTCTTGGGCCAAACACTTGACCTATAAGGCACGTTTTCAACAATTCTTCTTACTTCGCTAGTATAACTTCCCTGCTTAAAGATACCACTTGGGGATCGACACCGAGACGATTCCCAGTATCCTTAAATGAACCCTGCACTGGTGGGGAACCCACATTGCTGACCATTAGGGAATGGAGCACTTCGGCCATGGGATCCAGAAGCGGACACACTGACCAGGCCAAGAGAGCAGGAGAGAGAGAGAGGGGGAGAGGGAGAGAGGGGGAGAGAGAGAGGGGGAGAAAGAGAGAAGAACACTACACTGGAACAAAGAGTACCCACAAAAAACTTCAAAGACAAATGAGAACTTCGGACACCAAGGGATCCTCAAACACATTAGGGATTAGACCAAGAACCCATGCAAACAAAAGGAAATGACAGCTTTGCTACGAGACTCGAAAACTAAAGGAAAGCATAGAATCCAAAACTCCCCAGTTGAGCCCCACTCGGCTGACCCTTGCGTCGAGCACGAGACCAAGAAACACACCCCAAAAGCACGACTAACCCAAAGAGCAACCCAAGAAATCGCTCCGACCCACCAAGAGCAAGACAATTGACCAAAAGGAGAAGGCTAACCCAAAGAGCAACCCAAGAAATCCCCCCGACCCACCAAGAGAAAGACAATTGACAAAAAGGAGAAGGCAACAAGCTGAAAAAAGAACGCGGCAAGATGGGAGAGAGGAGACCATACTAAAATGCCCGAATGTATGCCTCGAAAACAACAAGTAAAGAATTACCAAAGAAGCAACAAACCTGTGCTCCGGGGAACGCGCTAGAGCTGCCACACGAATCTTTGCCTCGCCAATCTTTGACTCATGGAAAACACGAAGATGATCGCCAATGCAACCCCGATTTTCTGAGGCCGATGCCAAGATTGGCATGCCATGCAGCTCCTCGCTTTGACTGTATGTGCCGAGGACGAGCGCAACCAACAACTCCACTCTCTCAATTTTCTGAGCTCTCGTGTCACCACCTACAATCAAGTCATTGTCACACATTGTCATTCTAGACATCTTTTTGCATACGAGGAGAGACTGAGTGATAAAGAATTGTGTATGAAGAGCTACCCACGAGAACTAGAAGAGACGAAGAAGGTTCAAGAGGGAGTAGTCAAAGAAGGATCTACTTTCAGGAGGAGTGTTACCTAAAGGCACCAAGAAAGTGCTTAGATTGAAATGACGCTAAGTATTTTTCAAGTTATGTTTTCATTTGCATAGTTTTTTATCATAGCTTTTCATTATCGTAGCATATTTTTTTATCATAGCTTTCATTATTTTTGCTAAAGATCATCATTGAAGCATATGTATAAAAGTTCAAATTTTTATGTTCCTAAATGAAAGCTAAATGAAAGCTAATGTATTAGGCAAGCACGAATGTAGTGAAAAGGAAAACGAGCAAAATAAGCATTTGCTTGCATCTACATGCAATCACTTCTATTTCATGCATGCAAAAGAAAGGATGTATGTGCATTTCTCTTTCCAAATGAATGGTATTCGTGCAGACCTTTAAAGATCTCTTTTCTGCAAATATCAAGCTTCTCATTTATTAGAAAATGTTTCAACATGTACAAAGCATGTGCATATTCATGTTCATAAATAAGAAGAGGGAATAAAAAATAGAAAGTTTTTGCATAAAGTAAGTGCATTAGGTGCATGCATGTCAAATACATGAAAGCAAAATAATTCTTGAATCGGCTTGGGCATGCAAGAACATGCAAGCACATGCATTCAAGCATGTGCATTTGCATGAAAGCAAATCTATTTCCATGACATATGCATTTCCATGCAAGTAGACATAGTTTCATGAATAAAATGCATGGTTGTTTGCCAAGTATATGAAAACAAGTTAGTTGATGTATATTTTCTAAGTAGTTAGCTTTCTTTGTAAGTTAAAGATGTTACAACTAGTGCCCATGTGAAAGGCCAAATGACTAGTGAAAGGTCAAATGACTACTAAAAACGTTTGTATATGTTCTTTAATAAAACATATAGTGGCATGTTCAACCATAGACTTTAGGTTTGACCACATCTGTGAAGTCTAATTTCATGTGGCTTGGGTCCTCTCTTTGTGTATTGTGTATTTCTATGTGTTTTGAAACTCTATGTAGAGTACGTGCATGTTGCTGAAAGTTTGATTTTCTACTATGAGAGCATCATCTTGATGCTATCTGAAAGGGGAATCCACTGTGATGCATCACTATCACACCATTTCTTTGGTATCTAATTAGTAATTAGCAAAATGATTTTGTTGTTGTGCGAGCAAAGAGAGCACCAACAATTCCCAACACTTTATAGCTTGAATTGGCTTCCTCCAAGGCTTACAACTAAGATGGCAATCAAGGCATAGACCTTGGCATACATTTTCATCCCATTCATCAAATTCATTTTTGGTGTTATTGGCTGCACATGAGGAAGGACTTAAACAAAGTACTAGTATTTCTAGAGAGGTCACCCATTCTAGTAGTGTTTCCCACAAGCCACACTTAAATAGTAGGTTTTCATATCACTAAGCCCTAGTTGCTTGGTGATCATATGAGTTAAGATACTTAAGGTTAATTTTTTTTGAAGCCTTCAAAGTGACTTGTAGGGATCCTTCCATACATGGGAGTTCATTTGGGTGAAAAACTGGGAAAATTCAAAGCTCGTCTTGTAGTTTTGGTTACATAGGTGGAAAGATTGGTCCAAAGATCAATCTTAGAGCTCGAGGCATTTGACATTGTGTCTCCTTGGTACGTTACATTCAACTTTATTATTGGATTTTCAGTTGTTGAGTCTTTTTATAGGTTTCTTGGAGGGGTTTAGTTGTGGTGGGAGAAACCACCACAACTTTATGCAGGTTTTGGGGTCTAAATAATGGAATGGAAAAATACCTACAAGTGTTGTTGGCTAGTGTTTAAGCTATAAATTCAGATTTTAAGTGCCATTTTATTGCATATGTTGAGCACATATACACTATCTATCCTTCTATGGATACCACTTATGTGCACCTATGTGGTCTTTGATAAAGCAATTACATTTTTGCATAAACCTTTTGATGTTGATAAAGAGGGTTGTGCTGAGGTTTCCTTAAGTAGGAGACACCTAGATGTTAGGGTCTCTTTGGTGACGTAGGTGGAAGACTTACCCAGCCTCATCATAGGAGATGTATGCTAGTTGTTCATAGGTGCTTGATAAGCCAGCTGGCTTCTTTCAATTGAGTGGTCATATGCAGTGGAGTTAATGCTTCACTATACAACTTTACATGTTAGTACTCAAAATGTTATGAGTTTTTCTACATTGTCCATATGCTCATTTTGTAGAGGACACTTTGACAAAGGTTTTCTAGATTTTTAGATTTTCAACTAAAGAGTGGTCGAATCTACTCCTTGAGACACTTATTGGTGTGAGCACATATATTCTCACATAATTCATTTGGTCGGTCATTTCTATTCATTGATCCATTTTCTTGGGGAGACTTTAAAAATCTGTTCCACAATTTTATGCTTGGTCACTTTTTTTTCCTTAGTGGTATTTTGGACTGTTCTAGCTCCATTATCATTCTAGTTATTAGTTGTCTATCATCAAGGCATCAAAGGTCTTAAGCAGATTTGGGAGATTGGATTCTGATGTGAGTGTCCTAAAAAGAGCTACAACTTGTAGGGAAAATACCATTTTGAGATCGGAAAATTGGATGATACAAACTATGATCTATGAAAAAATCAAATTAAAGATGTGTTGATCTAGAGGAGGCAGTGGAAGCTGCTAGTAAACAGAATCTTAAAGAATCCTATTGATATGGGTGATGATGATGATGATGATGGGATGCGTTGGATGAGATGGTAGGTATACCGTTGGATTGCACCTACAAGATAATATTTCCTTTACAATATTGTATTGGCAAAGTGTAGATAAGCTTTGGAAGAAGTTATGCAATACTTATGAAAAAGAAATGACATCAAATAAAGTGTATATGATGAGAAAGCTATATGAACTTTGTGTGAAGGACACATATAATCTTGTTTCTTATCTAAACACATTTCATGGTATATTTTCTGAGTTACATGCTCAACAAATTGAGATGGATAATAAAATGAAAAGATTTGAGATGGATAATAAAATGAAAGAAATCTTGTTGCTATGCACCTTTTTATCATCATGTGATACATTTTGCACAACTATTAGTAACAATGCCCCTAGTGGTAAAATAGTCAACGATGACATATGTGGAGCGCTCTTGAGTGAAGAGATCCATAGAAACTCTATAGTTAGAACTCAGAGTGGAGATGCATACAATGTTCGTGACTCTTACCAAGGAAAGAATTAGCAATGTGGAAGGGGCAAGAACAAAGAATAGAGTGGCCATAGAATAAGTGTAGAAGTAAATTAATGAAGAGAGACATAGAACACTATTTTCATAAAAAAGGATACATGAAGAAATAGTGCTATGCATTAAAGAATACTAAAGGTAAAGGAAAACATGTCGATGGGCATATTGTGTTAAGTAGCTACCTGCACCATCTACTTCAAATGTGAATATAGAAGAAAATAATGCTATTCTTAATGATGCTTATGTGTTGTGTGCCAAAATAACGAATTGTGTGCCAAAGAACACAAGAATAAGTGATGAATATGTATCTATAGTAATCTACTTATGTGCACCCACTAAACAAATATTCAATTGTAGTTACACTAGTGCACACATGTGTCCAAACATATAAATAAAATATAGCACTTAGCTCTTCTGCATGTGTAGGCAAAGAAAAAAAATATCCCCCATACACCAACGAAGTTCAATGAGCAACACACTACTAGCTTTCCTATCACAACGTCACGCTCGCTAGATCCCAACCATATTGAGAAATGCTCTAAAAATTCTGATATCTTTCACCTCTATCACTCCTCCAGATTGATTGCTTTTCTCCTTCCATATGGAGAAAAAAAAAATTCTTATGTGAAGAGAAAGGTATAGAGTCAAGTGTTCACCTCTGTTTTGAATGCTTGAAACATCAACAAAATAGATCACTAGTTTGTGTCCTTAATTTGAGATTTTATTTATTTTTTTGGAGTTTTTATACCCCAAAAACTCTGCCTCACCGCATGAAATGCTTGCTCTCACCAATTGAAGTATGCACTCTACAAATGATTTCACCACATCAATGTGAAACCAAAGAGACAAAAAACAATTAATTGATAAATCATACAAAATCTTTCATCTTTCTCTCTGCATGTTTGTGTTTAAACAAAAATTATCGCATTTCTCTCTCCATGTAATGTGATTAGTCACTTTGCACTCTCACTCCTCAAAGAAAATACAAATGCATTTCTCTCTCCACGTGATTAGTAATTTCTCTACTCTTAACAAGCTTAGTAATTTCTCACTCTCTCTCTGCCGCGCACTAGAGAGCATTTACTTCTCTCTCCCTCGCGCTCTCTCTCTCTCTCTCTAACTTGAGATTGGCCTTAAACCTTCGTATGACCTCCCGTTCGGGATCCAAAAAATATGATTAAATTCTAATCGGTTAGACTATCACTACACAAGGTTGAAGTTTCCTCAGCTTCTACAAAACTCAAGTAAATTTAGAAAAGTGGGCTTTGTAGATGTTTTTAATCAGTTATCTTTATGAGTAATTGGCCAAATTAAAGAGGAAATTGAAACATTTTGGGCCCCATTTCAAACCTTCTTGACTTTGACAATTCTTTCTTAACACAAAGACTAGAGACAACCATTGCATGAAAATATGATGCAAAAGAAGCATTATGAGAGCGTGAATGAGTACACTATGAGAAAGATGCATGGGATTACTGTATTTCAAAGTCTGCATGGAATGGAATAATTAGACATATATTTTGCCTCCTCAAGGTCAGTTCTCTCATCAATAAGTGAATCATGTAAATTCACATCATAAATAGAATGATCTACATCATCATTTGAAACCCATACAAGTTGCAAATTCGCATAATTAGGACCAGTACTTGATTTTCCACCTATATAAAAACAGGGAGCAAAGCATCATACACATCATTTATACTAATTGATATCCTTCGTACATGAAATTAGGGGCAGAATTGCATATGCAAGACAACCAATAACACAAAGATGCGAAAGAGATGGCTTGTGACCATGTAAAGCCTCATATGGAGTGATATAATATAATGGTTTTGGTGGGACACCCCTTTAGTAAATATGCTACACACATAACAACCTCAATCTAGAAGCTATGTGGTAAACTTGAATTTTGACCATACACTTTTCCATTTCCATGAGAGACCCGTTCTTCATCTCAACACCTCAATTTTTGAGATTTATTTAGCACTATACATTGATGTTTTATCCCAGGGTCAACTAGATATGCATTAAGCTTAGAAGACATATACTCCCCCGACAATGGATAAGCCCATGCATGCCTAGAAAGGTAATCAATGAAAGTCACAAAGTATAGGTAATTCACGAATGAAGGTGTTTGCATAGGACCAAAGAAATCATTATGAATAAGTTACAACGTATGTGACATTCTAACTGAACCATCTTTGGGGAAGGAACAATGCTACATTTTAACCTAAATAGAGCCCCAAGAGACATGCTTAGAAGGTGCCTCAACTTAGGTCAAAGGGGACACCATCTCAAATTCTTTTAGGCAAATAAAGTTAGCATAATTTAAATGATCAAAGTATGCATGCCAAATTTTTGCATATGAAAAAACCTAACAATAATGAACTCCATGTGTTGAATCATTCTTAAATCTCACATAACCTACGAGCTTATACATCCCATGGCATAAACTTCCAACAATTTGGATAACATAACCATTTGAGAGATCATGAATTATAAATTTGTCACCCACAAATTTAACAACCAACGCCAATCTAGGACAGTGATAAAACTGATAAAAACTTCTTCTTGATCCCTGACACAAATAAGGCATTTAACAATGTCAAAAACATGTGAGTGAACTACCATAACTAGTTGTCAAAATGATTATTCCAACTCCCATGAAAGGATAAGAGAAGTTATTAGCACATGTGATAATATTCCATAAATAATTAGGCTCAACTAAAGTGAAAAAAATATGTTACAAGGTAATATATTTGGTTGCACCACTATCAAAGTACCAAACATATGACTCTACTATAGACATACACTACTCATGAGAAGATGGATCATATCTACAATGAGTAGCAAACAACCATTCATCATTCTGAACAAGGTTAGCAGACTCTGTTTTAGGTGTAGAAGTCTCTACAACAACCACTCCAACATCTTTCTTATTTGCATCTTTTATAACTAGTTTAGAACAACTCAATGAAATGATCATTTTTGTTATAATTCTTGTAAAAAAATTCTACTTTTCTATCTTCTTGTCATCTTTTTCTTCATTAACATTAGAAAATTTCTACTTACTAATATATAAGCTCCATTTACCTTTTCTATTCCCACTAGATAAGAAATCTTGATCTGCAAAAGAATATAATTGAGCTCTTTGCCTAGACGAATCCTCCTACAACAAAAGAGATACTAACTCCTCAAATCTTAAGGCATTTTGATTTATTTCATCAAGTGAAGAGTAGAACCAAAACTCTAATAAGTTTAGAAGACCATTAAGAACAATTTGCCCAAGTGAAATATCTTTCAAATCCTTCACGTTTGTTAGAAAAGTGTCGATGGTATCTCCTTCATTCATATTCTCACTCTCCAATAGTTTCTAGAGATAAGAAACAAGAACCTCATTGCTTTCATGGTATAGTGTTGTAAGAGTATCTAAAGAGTCTTTTTCTAATTTGAAATCCTCAAAATGTGTTAGAAAAGTGTCAATGGAATCTCCTTCATTCATATGCTCACTCTCCAACTGTTTCTAGAGGTAAGAAACACAAACCTCATTTCTTGCCTAGTATATTGTTGTAAGAGTATCCCAAGAAAATTTTTCTATTAGGAAGAAGCAATGTCAGGGATAATTGCTCATTTGAAAGACAAATTTATCAGTGTATGTGCATGTGCATCTCTACTATCCAAAAAAAAGCTACTCTGTAGTAGGTGTGACCAAGAACCCTAAGAAGAACAAGAAATTGAAAACATGGAAACTAAGTTGAAATTGAATCCAAAAAAGTCCCACTTTCTAGTGAAAGAGGGTACTCTTGTGGGACATTTTGTGTCTTCCAAGAGTATGAATCCTAATGCAAGAAAATTATAGTTATATTGAAATTACCTAGACCTAAGAACACAAAGGAAATACAAAGATTTTTGGGTCATACTAGAGTAGAAGGTTTACAAAGATGTATGCAGACATAGCTCAACCACTTGGTAGAATTATAGGTAAATATGTCCATTTTAAGTGGGAAGATGAAGAAAAGGAAAAGGCTTACAAGATTCTTACATCAAATCATGTGAAAGCTTCTATCTTAATTCATCTAGATTGGTCCAAGGAGTGGATGCTAGTGCCTATGCAGTAGGGGTAGTCCTCACATAGCATACTAAGATGAAAAATTTGGATAGGCCTATCCAATATGCAAATTGAATATTGACAAGGGAAGAGAAGAATCATATAACAATTGAGACGAAAGCCTTGACATTGGGATTCGTAGTACAAAACTTTTGCCATCTTATTGTTTCATGAATTTGATGTGCCATAGTTCATAGACTACATAGAGAAAATCTCATGGCTAGTCGTCTATCCAACATTAGCCAAGAGAATCAAGACATGGTGTGCATGATGAGTTCTCAAATGCTAAATTATTCACTGTATGTGCTAATGGAAGCAGAAGAGGCACAACAAATCCTTAAGACTACACATGAAGGTGCATGATGGAAGTGCATGGAAGCATAAAGGGCACAACAAATCCTTAAGACTACACATGAAGGTGCATGTTGGAAGTGCATGGAAGCAGAAGAGGCACAACAAATCCTTAAGACTACACATGAAGGGGCAAGTGATGGGAACCTCCTAGACCACATTATGAGTCAAAGAATCCTAGAGATGATGCCTTATGATGGGAAAATGTTGTCAAAGATGGAGAGGAGAAACCACAAGGATCTGATGCATGTCAAAGATGTGCACCCAAGCCCAACATGCAAAGGCAACATCAATTGGTTGTCTCCACTGCATGGAAACCATTTCACAAATGGATTTTGGATTTCATAAAGTTAGCAATGAAGACCTAGGAAGAACTTCTTTTTCCTAGACCATATGTGGATAGCTTGGAATGCTTTCTAGTCAAAATATTCAATGAACTACAAAGCCAATTGAAACTGCACATAGTAACAAGATTTTTAAGGCTACACTTTTTCATGCCTATTGGAGTTTTTGTTGAACTCTTCAAAGGAGGTTTTGTAAGAGTTAATCTTAGAAAACGTGTTTACAAGGTTATTGAACAAGGGGAGCATGCAAGATTTCTTCATAGTGGGTGAGATAGTGTTTCATTCCAAAATGTTATCTGTGATCTCATACACAATAAATAATAACATAATACATGATTGCCTTTGAGAACTTTGTATTCTCATTCTTCTATAAGCATAATAGGCTTATAGGAAATGAGATACTTCCAATGGATGTAAAAGAGAGTGCCTAAAGCTTATTGAGGTAGTGGTTTCTCTAGTAAAACGTATTGTTAAATCTCTCTTAGTCATATTTGTACTCTAGAAAAACTTCTTCACGAAATCAATAAAGAGACTATAAATGATGGTGGCTACTAGTTGATAATAGAAAGTAGGAAAATAAATGTCTTAATCCCAATACTTTAATTAAGAAAAAGCGAATTCGTTTTTGCATTAGGAGATACTAAGAACAAGAGAGTCAATAATACAATGCATATAAATTAAAGGGGATATTATTCTAGTAGAATGTGCTTGAAAGATAAAGATATAAAAAATTCAATTATTTCTCTTCTTTGTGCCCTTTTCTAAAATTAGATTGCTAGTTGCTAGAAGTCTATGAGTCACGTGTTGCTCTATCAAAATGTGTGAGGATTTTTGGATACCTATGGACATAATATTGGGTCTACCTATTATCATTGGAATGTGTGAGATCATGGGAAGGTATGACTCATTGAAGTTGCTGTCGAGATCCCGCAAACACACATATGTAGAGAATAGTACAGAAATGAAATCTCAAAAAGTACTAAGAGAATAGAAAAAGACAAGAGACTTGACACTAGATTCGGTACAATCTCCCCCCACATACTTTAATGGCTAAGTCTATTAGAGCATGTGTATTTATAGGTATTTTTCATTATGTCTTGAATAGAAGATACATGAGGCAGTGCTTTGAAAAGTGTGCATTTATGAAAATCTTCTTTCTTTACAAAATCTTCGCTTTTCAAGCAATCTACTATTTTCACAAGAATGTCACTTTCTAAAGCGATCTATTATTTTTACAGAAAAAATTAAAATAGTATCTTCTAAATATTCTTATAAATATTTGAATAAGTCCACATGCCTTCACACCCTCATGAGTCTTCACCTGCTAAGTCAAAACACAAATCACATTAAAACCCTGGAGACATTAAAATCCATATAACATTCCATTATTCCATAAAATATAACATGCCTCCCAGTTAAGGAGCAATTGACCTCAGTGGATAAGAATAAAATAGATATGGATAGCCAATCACATGTCCCATCATTGAACAATCATAAGCATGTTCCATGTAAAACCACATGCATGAAATTGGAAAACTGGAATTTAATGTGACTGTGAATGATGTGCAAAAATCAAGTGATCATAGTGTGGAGTTAGTGATGTTTTATGAATCCATTGAGATTCTTCAAGTGAATGATTTTTATATTTAACTAAATATCTATGTTATTGGTTACCGGTGCATGTAGTAGTAACATCATAATCAAGTATTTTCTCTAGAACTAAAATTCTAGCATCCTCTTCAAGTAATGGAGGATCGTGAGTGGTAAAGTTCCTTTAAAAGATTTCAATAGTGAGTGGTAAAGTTCCTTTAAAATATTTCAATAAACTAATATGAAAAGAATGATGTATATTCCAATGAGAAGGTATGTCTAATCTAAAAGTGTTCTCATTAATTTTGGAATAATACAAAAAGGTCCATAATAACGTGGTCTAAGTTTAACCTTAAGATGTTGTGAAATATTTTTCAAATGTGTTTGAATTATTCATTACCATACAAAGTCATTTTCGTTAAATTGTTTAGCTACTTGTTTCTTATTATTATTATGCATGTAACTTTAATGCAATGGGAAACATTTTGTGCAATATCCTTTTCTATATTTGGCCAAAAGAAAAATTCTTTACACGTAGAAATAGTACTTTGTATGGCCCTATGACCATATACATGGTTCATGCATCTCTTTCATAAATTATTCTTTAAAACCTTGTGTGATTCATAACTTGTGTTGGAAATATAAGAATCCATTATGAAAAGTGTAGTGATGCTCACTAAATTTTGTAGAAGTATTGAAAGCATTCCATGTTTGTGAAAAATACAAATCAGATGCATAAGTAGAAATCATCTCATGAAATGAATGAATATGAACAACAAAAATATTATTGATTGAAACAATATTTGTTTGTGGGGATGGAAAGTGACTAAGGGCATCAGCTACAACATTAGCTTTGCTAGGTTAATATTGAATCATAGGCTGAAAATTTTGTATGAGTGAAGCCCATTTGTGTGTTTATCAAAAATCAATGATTGATTCAATAGGTGCTTAATAACCTTTTGGTCTATTAGAACTTTAGAAACCATAAGGTAATGTTTTTAATTTTTAAAGCATGCACAAGAGCTAAAAGTTCCTTATCATATGTGCTATAATTCTTTTTAGAAGTTTTAAGTTTCCTACTTTCAAATGTAATAGGATGGTCACTTTGCATTAATAGAACACCTATACCTAAACCACTAGCATCTATAACTACATGGAAAGGTTGTGCAAAATTTGGTAATTTCAAAATAGCTGCATGAGAAAGTGTATGTTTCAGTTTTTCAAAAGATTGTTGTTGTGCTAATCACCATGAGAATTTTAACTTTTTCTTGAATTATAATGTGAGTGGAAGTGCTAAATAAGAAAAACCTTTTACAAACTTTCTATAAAAACTAGCTAACCCTAGAAAAGAGCATACATCATTCACAGATTGAGGTACAATCCATTCTTCAATTACTTTAACTTTCTTTGGATCTACATGAACATCTTGGCTAGAAACAATATGGCCTAAATACTCCAACTATTTTTTGGAAGAAATAAATCTTTTCAGGATTGGCATAAAATTTGTTTTTGCATAACAAATTGAAGACTGTTGCTAAATGATTTGTGCGGTCATCATCATTCTCCCTATAGACAAGTATATCATCAAAGAAAACAAGAACAAAAGCTTGGCACTCAGGAAAAATGTTATTCATCATGCGTGCAAATGTAATAGGTGCATTGGTGAGTCCAAAAGGCATTATCATGAATTCAAAGTGACCAGTCTGAGTTCTAAAGGCAGCCTTGTAAATGTCATTTTGTGTCATTCGTATCTGGTTATAGCTAGATTTAAGATCCATTTTGCTAAGTACATGTGCTCCACAAAGTTTATCTAGCAAATCATCTATCCTCGGAATAAGATATCTATTTTTTATTGTGATCTTCTTGAGCGTTTTATAGTCAATGCACATCCTATAAGTCTTGTTCTTCTTCTCCAATAAGAGAACATGTGCTCCAAAAGGGAGAAGAACTAGGTCTTATAAGTCCTTTGTGGAGTAGATCCTTAACTTGGTTAGCAATTTCTTTTTTATGTAAATGTCCATGCCTATAAGGTGATTTATGGGCACAAGATCTATCAACAATTAAGTCTATACTATGGTCAAAATTCCCCTAAAAGGATGTAATTTAGAAGGAAAACCAGCCATAAAACAATCCACATAAGAATCCATAAATGATTTATGTGCATTAAAAAGTGTATGTGTATAATCAAATATGTTATTGACAAAAAAATACATGAATTGTAGCCTTTCCTAAATCCAAATTGTACTTGAGTGTGACCGATTAATGGAAATGGTTGGAAATCATGCATTGCACACAAAAAAATATCTTGATTGTTAAACTTAAAAATAATTGTGTGTGCATGATAATCAATGCATGGATTATAATGATGATGAAAAGGCATATAAATTATAACATCATAGCATTGCAAAGGAGCAATTAAGAATATGCGTTCATCTATGTATGAACCTATCCAAATTTGAATGTTATGCACTTCACTTGCAACATTATATCTATTTCCTTGAAATGAAGTCTTAACTTTAATTAGAAAAGGAAGTGGGTTTAATTGGAGATCTTGCACTAGTGTATGAGAAATAAAATCATGCAAAATACCATCATCATGTAAAATATTAGCAACTTTACCATTAATAGTACCTTGCATACAAAGTGAAGAATGAATAGAAATTTCGTTACCCAAGGTACTTAGATCCTTTTCCAATGCTTCTTCAGTCCAATCAAGTTGGGTATCTTCATGAACCCCCTCCATGTTGTGTTCTTGAGCTCCGACAGGCTTCATGTCATTAGTTTGCAATCTACATTTAGCTTTAGTATGAACAAACTTACCACAATGCCAACAAGTGATATGGGGCCTCTTTTGTTGAGCATCCATCATCATAGTTTGAAGGCTTGGAGGTTTGGTATGGTGTAAGAGGGTTGTCTTGTGAACTGGTGTGAAATTGGATTGAGGAGGGCATTGAAAAGTAGGTGGGTGGTGAAACGTAGGGGAAGAGAAAGTAGTGAAAGGATACTTAAAAGGAAACTTGGGCTTGATTGGTTGTTTTTGTTGACGTGTTTGTTCTAAGCGAATGGACTTGGTAATGGACTAAAACTCCTGCGCAACATCATGTGCAAAAGAAATAGCTTCCTAGAGAGTCGTGGGATGTAGTGTATTGAGCTTCGCTTGGATTTTGGTCTACAAACCATCTTCAAACTTCCGTTGCAAGGTAACTTCAGTGATCATTTCAAGTAAACACATAAGTAGTAATCATTGCCAAAAATGTTCAATGATCTTTTTTTGAAATGAGATCCATGTGGTTGGGCGGTCGGTGCTATGCCGCAAAACATTCCACCATAATTGGGCTTTACCCACCAAATAATTAGTAACAAATTTTACTTTCTCAGTTTTAGAATATGATTCGTCAAAATAAAAGTCATTAAATTGAGAAAGGCATGAAAGAACAAATTGGCCATCCTTTCACCCATCAAATCGTGAAAATTGAAAACTTTTTGCACCAAATGTGGATTGCGTGCCTTGTTCTTGAGTGACGATAATGGTCTTCACCACCCTAACTAGGTTGTTTTCATCACTCTATATTTGTTGGAGTGCAGCATCATGTTCTTTTATCTCGTTCAGAGCATGTTGGATTTTGTGTCACAAAAGCTCCATTTGTTGCTCAATCGGTATTTTGGGTAGGGTCCATGGCCTTATAGAGAAACAAAACCTAGGACTGGAGTGCACAATTGAGATAAATGTCGAATCGCAAACAAATGTTGCAAATCACAACTGAACACTAAGAAACCACCTCTACAAATGCACCTTGTTTCTTATACCATTGTTGTCTCGATCCCACAGATGCACGTATGGAGAGAATAGTAAAGAAATAAAATCTCAGAAAAGTACTCAAAGAATAGAAGTTGACAAGAATCTTGACACCGGATTGGGTACAATCTCCTCCCACATACTCTAATTGGACGAACCTATCATAGCATGTGTATTTATAGGTATTTTTCATTATGTCTTGAATAGAAGATACATGAGGGTGGCACTTCAAAAAGCATGTGTTTAAAAAATCTCCTTTATTTAAAAAATCTTTTCTTTTCAAGCGATCTACTATTTTCACAAAAATATCGCTTTCTAAAGCGATCTATTATTTTACAAAAAATAACTAAAATACTATCTTCTAAATATTCTTCTAAATATCTAAATAAGTCCATGCACATTCACACCCTCATTAGTCTTCGCCTGCTAAATCAAAACACAAATCACATTAAAACTCTCAAGACATTAAAATCCATATAACATTCCATTATTCCATAAAGTATAACATAAGTGACATGAGATACCTTCTATAAAAGGATAATTTTCAAACTTGTGGACTTGTATATTTCCTAGATTTTCCTCATGGCCTATTTAAATGAGCATTATTCAAACACAAATTCATTTCAAAGAGGTTATGCGTTCTATAACAAGTGTGGCATCATATATGATTTGGAAGGCCGTAATCCTTATGATGTGGAGGAGTTCTTGAATCTTGCAAAAAGGAACCTCTTCAAGTGCAATAAGAAAGAAGAAGTTCAATATCAAGCCTTCAAGAAATTTGGAGTGCTCTTGTCTAATGATGAGAGTAGAGAAGATAGGTTCCTTGACTTTGTTGACTTTGACTAGTTTGACTTTGACCTTTTGACTTTGACTATAGTTGACTTTGACTACGGTTGACTTTGACCAATGGACTTTTATGGGCTCAACAGTTGCCCACCACCTAATGTGCTCTCCGTCCCGGAGAGCTACAACCAGAACTCTGAGCATATAGGACACCATGATTATGGAGCTGCAAAATCGTGAAGAGGATACCTGAGTAGCAACCAATTCCACCAAAAGCAGGATAGAACAAGCACCAGAGAAGAACCAAAAGTTGGATTTTGCCATGGAAAAGCAAAGGGGGGCAATGGGAGGGTAGAAAGGAGGTGGAGGGGAGGGCTGAGGGGTGGAGATGGAAGGGGTTGGGAGGGTTAAGGATGTGGCTGGGCAGATTGGTAAAGGGAGGGATTGGGGGAATGATTATTGGATCTAGAGAGGGTCAAAATGATCAAACAAGAGAGCTACAGAGGGTGCATATGGGAAATTATGAAACATAAGGTAAGACAAGGTGAGAATAGACCATGTGGACAATGTGGGGAAATAAAACCATGTGATAAATGTGCTCAAAACATGTGGGTTTTGACCAAAAGTCAGAGAAAAGTGTGGATTTTGGAAAAATTAAGTCAAACGATGAATCCAGAGGTGCCAAAATACATGAAAATGACTCCAAATTTGAAAAAAACAGCCATCCCAGGCACGATCTAGAGCCAAAAGAGTGTAGCCATGCGAAATTAAAAAAATACACACACACACACACATATATATATATATATATATATATATATATATAATATAACTGTCGAGTATTTTAAAATTAAAAATGAAAATAAAATAAAAATTTTGCCCTTTTTTTTTGAACGCTGCCGAAAAATTAATAAAAAAATGAAAAATAAAATAAAGCAAAAGAAAAATAAAAATAAAATAAAACAATAAATAATAAAAAAACAAAGAATAATAAGAAAAACAAAATAAAATAAACAAAAAATAAAAATAAAAAATAAAATATATAAAATAAATTAAAAAAATGGGGGAGGGGGATATGTGTCAGAACCGTGGGGGGGGGGGGGGGGGGGGGGATATATGTGTCAGAACCGTGGGGGGGGGAGGGGAGGGGGGGGGGGGGGGGGGGTTGGGGGGGTGGGGGGGAGAGAGAGAGTTTTTCTTTTTCTTTTTTTTTTTGAATTTCTGTTTTTTTCGGGAAATATCTCATAAGGGGAGGGTTTTTTTTTATTTTTTAATTTTTATTTTTTTATTATTTTTTTTGGGTAGAAAAATGCCCAAAAATAGAAAAAATGTGAGAAACATTCCAAAAATTACCCCAAAAAAATCCAAAAAATTCTCGAAAAATTCTAAAAAATTCTCTACATGGTTGAGGGAAATTTTCTGAATCAAAACCACAGAGAGCTCCCTTTATCCTTCTAATTTGTTAAGAAAATGACTATTGAAAGTGAAGAAAATGGCTAGAAAAAGTGCTAAAAATTGCTTGAGAAATTCCCAAAAAGTCCCAAAAATTTCCAAAAATTGTATTTTTGCGGAGGTTATGAAATTCCTTCTAAACTTGCTAAAAGCTCAAGGAACAAGCATGAAATGGATAAAGAAAACTACTAAAACTGAAACAAAATGAAAGGAGAAGGCTATGTATAACCTAGACAGATTTTGCAGTTCCAGGTGATCCATAATTTGTCAAGTGTGTTGATGATAGGCCTTGAGCCTTGATATATTGACCAGTGGCAAGGCCTCTCCTTTTAGGGTCTCTAACTCCAGAGCACCCCAATTCAGCATTGTTTTAACTCGATAAGGTCCTTCCCAGTTTGGAAGCCATTTTCCTCTTACTTGTGTTTGAAGATGAGTTCTATGGAGAAGAACTAACATGCCTGGCTCTATGTTGTTGTTCCACAGATTTTGATCATGTACCTCCTTCCTCTTCATCTGAGTCTCAAGCAATTGTTTTGTTGCTAGTAGAAGTATCTCCTCCACTTTATGCAGTGCTCCAAGCCTCTGAGAGACACCACAATCTTCCCTGCATGAATGCCACTTTAAGTGATCCATGTAAAAATTCAAAGGGCTCAATTGGCAATATGCCATAAACCAGTTGGAATGGAGAATATCCCGTGGCCTCTTTGTAAGCTAACCTGTATGCCCATAGGGTACCTTGATAAGCAATGCCCTAGGAAGTGGGCTATAACATACATTCTTTCCTTAACATGGAAATTAATACCTTATTTGTTGACTCAGCCTGTCCATTAGCTCTTGGATAGTAGGCACAAGAAGTCCTATGTAGAATTCTACACCTGTTGAAAATTTCCTGTAGTACCTTATTCACAAAATGAGTTCTCTGGTCTGTACAAATTTCAAGTGGACATCCAAACCTGCAAATGATGCTACTGTAAATGAAATCAGCAACGGTTTGGGCACTGCAGTCAGGGGAGGCAATAGCTTCAACCCATTTTTTCGCATAGTCTGTGGCTATCAATAAATACTTCTCTCTTTTTGGAATCGATGGAGGGTAGATAGGCCCTACAAAATCTAACCCCCACTTCTCAAATGGTTGCCAAGAAGTGGAAATAATCAAGGGGTTATGCCTCTGTTTGGTGGGCTTAGGTCCACACCTCTGGCAAACATCACATGCTTTTCCCAAGTCATCAGCATCTTTGAATAATGTAGGCCACCATAAACTAGCACCAAGGATCCTCTGACTCATAATATGCCATGGAAGGTGCCCACCACCTGTTCCTTCATGTGCAGATTGAAGAACTTCCCTCACTTCTTCTTCTTCCAAGCACTTCCTAAACCTTTCATCCTTTCCTTGTCTATATAATTTATTTTCAATGAAGGTATAAGGTCGGCTCTTGATTAGCAGTCTCTTCCTTTGTACGGCACTAGCCTTCTCTGGATACACTCTAGTTTTAATGAAATTTTTGATACCATAATACCAACCTTGAGCTTGTATAGCGAACAGATTAGCATCTGGAAAATTGTCATTGACTCCACTAGCTTGATCCATCATATTGATCCTGGATAGGTGATCCGCCATAACATTTTCTTTGCCTGGTTTATGGACTACAGAAAAATCAAACTCTTGGAACAACAATAACCACCTCCATATTCTACCAGTGGCTTGTGGTTTGTTGAGCAAGTATTTTAGTGGTTGGTGATCCGTTATAATAACAAATTTTTCTCCCAATAAGTAATGACGAAATTTTTGGACAACAAAAACCATGGTTAGGGCTTCCCTTTCTGTAGTGTTGTAATTCCTTTCAGCCTTGGTCGAAATTCTACTGGCATATTGAATTGGTTTGTCCACCTTAAATTCTTCACTGGGTTGGGTCAAAACTGCCCCCACTGCATAGGCACTAGCATCTACATGTATATGAAAGATTTTTGACCACTCAGGTGTGATCAAAATGGGAGCAGACAGTAACCTACACCGTAATGTTTGATATGCTTTTTCCTCCTCTTCTTCCCATTTAAAAGGTATTTCTTTGCCTGTAAGTCTAGCCAGTGGTCTAGCTATCTCTGCATACATTTTTATAAACCTTCTGTGGTATCCAGTATGCCCCAAGAAACTCTGAATCTCTTTAGGAGATTTAGTTTTAGGCAACTTTAATATAGAAATGATTTTGTCAGGATCTGGGAACATACCTTTAGCCGACACCACATGTCCTAAGAGAGTTTCTTCTGTCACAAGGAAATGACATTTGTTTGGGTTGAGCTTTAGCTTAGTCTCCCTGCATCTCTTAAAAACATTCTACAGCTATCACAAGTGATGCTCCAAACAATCTAAAGGAGTCTCCTTGTGAGAACCTGAAAACAAAGAGAAGTCATCCATGAAGATTCTAAGTGATTCCAGCAATAAGGGGCCAAAAATGAGATTGAACGTTCTATTAAAGGTGGCTGGAGCATTTCTGAGCCCAAATGGCATTTTTACATACACATATGTTCCCCAAGGTGTGATAAAAGTAGTCTTTTCACGATCCTCTGGGTGTATTGATATTTGATTATAGCCATTGAAGCCATCCATAAAGCTATATAATGCATGTCCAACCACTTCTTCAATGACCTACTCTACAAATGGCATAGGGAATCCATCTAGGATTGTCACCTTGTTGAGTGCTCTAAAGTCAATGCAATTTCTGATTTTATTGGTATTCTTCTTTGGCACTATAACCATAGGTGAGAGCCACTCTGAGTGTTCCATAGGAATAATGATTCTTGCATCCTCCATCTTCTGTATTTCTACATAAACAACTTCGGCATATTTTGGGTTGAGTCTATAACTCTTCCCTCATATTGGTTTGGCTCCCTCAACCAGAGGGACTCTATGCTCTCCATAATTGGCAGGCACTCCTTCTAAGTCTTTATAATGCCAGGCAAAAATATCTGTATAATGGGTCAAGAATGATCTTACCTTTTCAAGGAGCACTGGGTGGTTCCACAACCAAGTGGCCACCAAAACTGGCCGATTATTGTCTTGAGTGCCTAATTGTATTTCTTTGATAGGATTTCTCTCTACCACATTATCTTCGTGCTCATCTCCGTCCTTGTCTTCTTCCACTAGCTTTTTGTGCATTGCTTCATAAGCAGGGGTATTTTGGATTTCAATGTGTTCCTCCTTGTCTTGCATCCATCCTGCAGGTATTTCTTGAATTGTGAAAGATCACTCATCACTAGAATCTTTTACCTTGCCTTTAGCTTTAGTAACTTCCTTATCTTTGGTTGTCATATCCTCCTCCAAGTTGTATTTGAGGGGTGTCTTCCTGCCCCTTCTGCAGTCTGTGATGGGCTCTCCCAATCCATCAACCTGGACTTTTTCCTCATCTTCATCATAACCTTTAGTCGTGCAAGAATTATTAAGAAAAATTCCAAAACAAGAGGAAGAGTTGCCTGCTTGGAGCCAATTTAGAATATCCTCTTCTTCCTCGAAATCTATTTGGGGTTGATCCTCTGATTTTGGTTCCATGCAAATGCCAACTGTTTGCATCATGCTGGTGTTTCCTTGATTATCTGGGCCCTCTTCTAAATGAATCTGTGTCAGCTCTTTCCCTTTCTTTTGTACCCACATAGTGTCCTTGCCCGAATCATGAATGACATTTGCATGTCTCAGCCATGGTCTTCCAATTAAGAGGGGAAATCCTCCTTCAACCTGGGGCAATCTTAAAACCACAAAATCCAGAATGAATAGATTACCTTGTACTTCAAGTGGAACTTTTGGGATCACTCCCAAGGGCTTTACTTTGCTCTGATCTGCCAAAGTAACAGTGAAATTTGTAGGCCTTGAAGGGTGGAGTCCAATCTTTTCCATTGTATGTTCAGGCATCAAGTTAATGCCGGAACCACCATCCACAATAACTCCTTGAAATTCATGACCTTTGATAGATACTGTCAGCCGAGGACTTTTATAATCTGTAAGGGGTGCTTCCCAAACAATTTTTCCTTTATGTAAAACATCAATCTTTGCTACCAAACATGTAGTGGAAGCCTCATCAATTATCTGCAATAGTTCTGACATGAATTTCCCATCCATCTTTATTAAATAAAAAATACTAACCTCCTTTTTCATGGATTTGAGAAGCTTTGAAGCCTCTGATTCCTTAAGAGCATGGGCTCCAATTGACTTACCAAACTCCTCCTGAGCCCTATTTAATGCATGCCCAATGGCATCACTGGTACATATGGGATCTCATTTTTGCCTTGTATCTGCACATGCAGTGGCCTTGTCTTCAGATGTCTCTTTGTCTTTGTTCAATCCATCAATTCTTGGTTGTTGAGCTATATCTACTTGAGCCTTTCCTTTATTTCTTGTCTGCATTGTAAAAGATTCTATTTCTTCTAACTGCACCACCCTGGTAGATGGTGATGGCTCATTGACTTGATCTAACATTTCATCTTTGTGCACAGAAATCATTTGGATATGGGGCCCGGATGAAGAGGCTTGATTCTTAGGACAACAATTTGTATAGTGGTCTCTGGCCTCTGGGCAGTTTCTGCAAGGAGGGGCATTTTCTGGTAGAGTGCACGTACTTTGATAGTGCCCACATTCTCCACATCTAAAACAAATGATTGGCCTTCTAGGCCCATTTGCAAAGTTATTCCTCTGTCTAGAGTTGTAAGTGTTACCTTGATTGGGTGTCGCCGCCATTACATTTGCTGGTGGTAGGGATCCTCCTTGTGTCCAATATGTTGTTGCAGGTATTCCCCTTGATTGGCATTCCTGGGCCTCATGACCAGCTTTCCTGCATAATTGGCAAGTCACACTTAACAGAGGACATTCACTTACTATATGCCCTTGCTTGCTCCACATGGAACACCAAAGTCCACTCTTGATGCTGCCCCCTTTGAGTTCCTATAGCTCTTGTCGCAGTTGGGCCAATTCCTCTGCTTGGGCCTCCTCCTCCTTTTGGAGCTTTAATGCTTCAATCTCCCTTTGCAACTGAGTAACAACATTCTCCTCCTCTTTGTGGGGCTTATTCCTTTTTAAGCCCTCCAACTCCTTCCTTAGCTGGATTACTGGATCCTCCATTTCTGTGGAATATTGTAGTTGAGAAGAAGTTGCTCCATACTGTTGCCTTATCTGCTCCAATCGAGTACCTGTGTTGATGAACTCTTCTATGGAGGCTGTAGGCAACACTAATTCCTTGATTTTGCATTGGGTGGCCACTGGAAGTGGCTTAGCTAGCCATTTCTTAACAAAAAAATCATGTGGTAGATCTGGTAATTTAGCCATTAGTGCCTTGGCCCTAGCCACAAACTCTGGGAACTTTTCGCCTGGACCCAATCTCAAATTTTCTAGTTCTTCTATGATGATCTCTGCAGTATTTCCATGCTAGAATTGATTTTTAAATGCATCTTTCATCAAATCCCAAGTTGTAAAATGGTTCTCAGCAAATTGGCTGAACCATTTATCTGCTAATCCTTCTAATGTGGCAGGGAAGAGTATCAAAAAGGAATCCTCCCTGCCCATTAAACCTCTAGTTTTGCATAGTGCCAAAAACCTTCTAATATGCTCGTCAGGATCTTCCTGAGCTAGGCCTTTGAAAGAATGAAATTTTATATTCAATCTTGATAGTAAGGTTTCCAAGTCTACCTGACCAGCCATGCTCCTTACTGATGAAGTTGATGAAAGTGGACTAGATGATCTTCTAATAGCCTTCCTTCTTGTTTGCTTGCAGGTGACCCTCAATGTTTGGGACCGGGTTGCGGTCATGGGCTCTTCATAGTCCTCTTAGTATGAGTTAATTGATAAGAATATGTACCTCTTAGTCCACTGAAGTAGTATTGTTGACACTTGAATATTGCTTCTCCAACTGCAATATATCTTCTCCTATGCTCAAATCTCCTTGGAAGTCCCACCAGGCGTGCCAAATTTTGTTGGGGAATTCTTGGACAAGAAGGGATTTTGAGCATTTGTAGGAGAAAAGGGAAAGAAGAGAAGAAAGATACACACTAGAAGCCTCTGTCGATTGATTATAATAAGACAAATACAATGTGAAGCACAATGCAATCCAATGCTTCTGTGCAAAATCCCACGGAGTGCTCAATTACAAAATACCAAATACCCAAGAGACTTATTGCTGCCGGCCTCCTCTGCACCAAACCTCACCTTCTCCAAGCCTGCACTTGTGCACACCTTGCACCAAGCTTCCACTCAGGGGGAGGGATGGATACCTTCTGTCGGCATGCGCACACTTCAATGAGACCTTGGGATCCTTGGGGGACTAGCTTAGCACTCCTCTGTACACTTCCTTGGTCACTCTTCATGCACACTTTGCACTTCACTTCTCTTCGTCGCACACTGTGTGTCTCTTGCACTTCTCTCTCTTGCTTATGCTCACTCTTGCTTACACTTAGACTATACTCACTCTTTCTTACACTTAGGATAGTCCAAGAATAGTCCTTGCCTTGATTTGAGTGTGTCGATTCACGTACGCTCCTAACTGCAAGAGTATCTTGGTGCTCACTTTGATGTCCCAAGATTGTCTTCACAAGTGGGCAGCCAACGACTCCCTGTTTTTCATGTAGTGACTTTAGACTAAAACCAAAAATTTTAATTGGGGGGCCATTCTTTCACTTCTGCGTACGTTGCCGCTTCACATACCTTCACATTTTCCTTTTAACTCTTCAAATGTGCACATAAGGGAGGGTTCACCTGAACCTTCCAAAACACTTTAAAAACACTTTGAACCTTAGGGAAATTAGAGAAATACCTCTGCAACCTGCAACCCACTTTCTCCAATTTACCCTTTGTGGACAATTAATTGTGCACTACCTGTGCACTTTGACACCTGCACTTTAGCACTTTGACTTTGCACATGTTGACTTTGACCTTGAATTTGTTGACTTTGACCTTTTGACTTTGATTGCAATTGACTTTGACCAATATGACTTTTATGGGCTCAACAACCTTGATCACTAAGAATATTATCAAGCAATCCATGAAGCCTAAAGATGTATCTGAGAAAATGTCTAGTAGTGGCTGTACTTGTCATTGCCTTGGTAGCTGGAATAAAGTGTGCCATCTTTGTAAATCTATCCACTATAACAAGAATGGCATCATACTTATCTGACTTTGGTAGATCTGTGATGAAATCCATAGATAATGAAGCCCATGGCCTTTTTGGAATAGGTAAATGTTGCAAGAGGCCATGAGGTTTATGTCACGGTACCTTAGATCTATTGCAAGTGCCACAAGTTTGGATATATCCTTTGACATCCTTCCACATTTGAGGCCACCGAAAATCCCTTGATATGAGTTCTATTGTTTTATTCACTCCAAAATGTCCTTTTGCAAGGTTGGCATGACACTGTTGAAGTACTTGAATCTTGGGCTTTCCTATAGGAACATAAAATAGGTTCTTATAGAATAGTAACCCATCCTTTTCTTGAAATTCGTTTACTTCTTGAACTTTTCCTTCTTGAGTTTTCTACTTAACATCACAAAACAGTTCATCTTGTGGTAGATTTTCACGGATCAAATGATTCAAGGTTGAATCTTCATGATGGCTTGAAGAGATAGCTGCTAACTAGAGATGCTTAGGCTTGAGGAATACACTCTCTTGTTGATCAAAGGCCTCTTCACCCTTCTTCGGTGCAAGGTAAGATCTTCTGGAGAAGGCATCTGACTGACATTATTGACGTCCTAGATAGTGTGTGATGACAAAGTCGAACGTGGATAAAAAGTTACTCCATCAAGATTGCATTCTATTGAGGATGCGAGTGGTCATAAAATACTCTAAGTTCTTGTGATCTGTATACACAGTAACTTTATGAGCTGCTCCTTCAACATAGTGATGCCAAGTATCAAATGCATCCACTATGGAAAGAAGTTTTTTATCATGGATTTCATAATTAATCTCTCGAGGGGAAAATTTCCTAAGGCATTACAATGGTAAAGAGATTTACTAGACTCGATATTATGTTGAAACATATGTGGGATTCATGATCACCAAGGTATACTCTTAATGGTGTGGTTTGCATGGTTATATTCCCAGATGCTAGAGGTCTTCCATCTACTACTTTAGCTACTATTGGTTTGTTCTTCCGAAGTACAAGAATTCCATGTTTCTTAACCAATCATGCATCAATGAAACATGAGGAGGCCCTTGAATCTAGTAGGGCTATAAGGGATAGGGTCTTCTTGGGCATGATTAACTTGATAGGTGCAAGACATGTTTCTATGGGTGTAGCTGGAATTATGAGACCCTTTTTTATATCATGGTCCAGTTGAACCTACCAATACTAGAGAGGATTCCCAAAATTTATTCTATCAAATTAAGATGTTCATTTTTGTAATCACTTTTGGGTTGCATTATTTCAAAAATTAGGCTCCAAAATAGATTTTAGCTGTCCATTTCATCCTAAAAGTAACAAACAAAGTGAAGCTACAAATAATACTATTTTAAATATATTATGCTCTTATTCTTTAGATAATTGAAGTCATTGGAATGAGAAAATTCCTTTACTACAATTTGCATATAATAACAAAACACATACCACTACTCGACGTGCACCATATGAAATTGTTTATGGTAAAAAGCTTCCCCTTCCCATGCCTATCACTCAAACTAATATCCCCATGGCTGATTCTTTGGCACAAGATCATATTTCTACACTTCATGAGGTTCATGAGCACATTAAGAAGATTAAAGAATGTTATATGCATAATGTTATTAAGAAAGAATAGCTTAAAAATTTAATGAAAATGACTTGGTGTGGCTATGAATAATTAAAAGATTTTTGAAAAATATTTCAAAACATCCTAAGGTTAAAATTGCACCACGTTATTATGGACCCATTTTTGTATTATTCAAAAAATAAATGAGAATGCTTTTAGATTAGACATAACTTCTTATTAGAATAAATATAATTCTTTTCAATAAGTCACAACTCTCCTTTACTTGAAGAGGATGTTGAAATTTTAGTTCCGGAGAAAATACTTGATTATGATGTTATTACTACATGCACCGGTAAGCAATATCATAGATATTTAGTTAATTATAAAAATCACTCACTTGAAGAATCTCAGTGGATTCATAAGACATCATTTACTCCACATTATCAACACTGGATTTCTATATATCATTCGCATTCACATTACATTCTAGTTTTCCATGTCCATGCATGTGTTTTTACATGGAATATGCTTATGATTGTTCAGTGATGGGACATGTGACTAGACATCCATGTTTATTTTATTCTTATCAATTGAGGTCAGTTGCTTGTCAACTAGGAGGCATGTTCTACTTTATGGTATAATGGAATGTTACATGGATTTTAATGTCTTGAGGGTTTTAATGTGATTTGTGTTTTGATTTAGCAGGTGAAGACTCATGAGGGTGTGAAGGCAGGTGGACTTATTCAGATATTTATAAGTACATTTAGAAGATACTATTTTAGTTATTTTTTATAAAATGATGAAGAAAAGAAAAAGATGTACTCTAAAGCACTCCTTGTGGATAGAGAAGCAATGCTTTCCTGTGTAAGATAAAGATGAGTTGTAAAGATACGGTGACTATGGATACCTTATTTGGAAAGTACTTCAGGGTCCTCGAAAAAAAGAAGATTTTTTTTGTTATGCTTCACTTTTGGGTTAAAAGATGTCATGAATCTATCTTAAAGGAGTACATGGTATTTAGCCACTTCTACTCGAAGAGCATAGAAATTGCTAGTGAGAACGATGCTCCAAACTATGATTATGTTGATAACATGTATCAGGTCTATGACTACACCAATATGAAGATGGAGAAAGAATATATGTGTGTGCTCGGGTCTACACTTGTTCCCCCTTGGTCTACAACTCATACCCCTTTGAGCCCTCTCTCCCCCTTCAGATTTTCCCCTCCGCCCCTTTGGTCCTCCGATGGTTACTCCTATCGAAATACACTTTGTTCTACTGAGGGATATCGCCGTGTACCCCCTTGATCTGCCCTGTTGTTCGTATCCTATCAGGCCAAACTCGTCTACCTCCATGTTGTTGGATTCATTTTTGTTATGTGAAAGGACAAAGCTTTGTGCCAAAAGATTTTACGAAGATCCATATTTCTCCGTACCTTATATATACATATTCCTCCGTACCATACACACATATATATATATATATATATATATATATATATATATATATATATATATATATATATATAGAGAGAGAGAGATAGAGAGAGAGAGAGATTTTGTTTGGTGTGGTGAAGCATGTTCCGTCAATCATCTGATGGCTGTGCGTGTATATATATATATATATATATATATGCAGATGCAAGCAGACACACATAGAGAGAGAGAAACACACACATAGAGAGAGATATTTCATGTAATGTGGCGAAGAATTTTCCCTCAACCCCCTGATCTGCCCTGTTGTTCGTGTCCTATCAGGCTAACCTCGTCTACCTCAATGTTGTTGTATTCCTTTTTGTTATGGTCGCTTTTTCGGTTTCCTTTTTGTTCTACCGCTCTTATTATATATCTTTGCATTTAAAAAGAAGTTTCAAATAGAGAGAACAAAGAGAAATAGGAGTCTACAACTTTGAGATTTTTAAGTTAAGCAATGATGTCACATCCCAAGCAAAAATGGGCGTAGAGGTCTCTATAGAAGTCTCTTTCACTTGTATTTTTCTTTTATTTAACTTGTATTTTTCTTTTATTTAATACAAGTCTGAGAGAGTAGATTAAGGCCGAATTTCTTTTATATTAAAAAAAGGTGTAACGATCTTTATAGAAGAAAGCTTCCCTCAAACACGTACACACACAATCAAACACAAATGACCAAGTTGTTGAAGAGGACAGAGGAAAGTTGGTTTCCTCAAACAAAGCAACCAACTACAAACTTCTATTCCTTTTCATGAGGGTTTTTTTGTCAATTTCAACATTTGTAATGTTGGAGTGTGTAGGAGTCACGTTATGCATATACATAATCGTGTGAAAGGACAACGCTTTGTGCCAAAAGGGTTTTCGAAGATCAGGATTCCTCCTTACCGTACATATACATATTCCTCCGTACCATATATATATATATATATATATATATATATATATATATATATATATATATATATATATATATATAGAGAGAGAGAGAGAGAGAGAGAGAGAGAGAGAGAGAGAGATTTTGTTTGGTGTGGTCAAGAATGTTCCGTCAATCATCTCATGACTGTGTGTGTATATTCATGATGTAAGCACTCTCTAATGCACATTTAAGTGCTTATAGTTACTATGAAAAACCGATTAGGAAGAGACCATGATTAGATATATATATATATATAGAGAGAGAGAGAGAGAGATTTTGTTTGGTGTGGTCAAGAATGTTCCGTCAATCATCTCATGACTGTGTGTGTATATTCATGATGTAAGCACTCTCTAATGCACATTTAAGTGCTTATAGTTACTATGAAAAACCGATTAGGAAGAGACCATGATTAGGTAAACAATTTCTATTACATCATATCATTTTCGACACCCCTATAAGTAAATGTTTTCTCTAGAACCTTTACCGAATCACTTTTCTTTAGAACTTCTACCTAATTACCAAATGCATAGCACCTTCTCACTCTCAACAATACATCCATTTTACAGTGGGCAATAGGGGAGTTAATACTTAGAGATTCGATAGGTTTTCACACTTTTTTGTAGATGAGTAAGCAATTCTACATAGTTTCTAATGTAGTTTACCTATTTTCCACGTTCAGATCTCATGAATATGAAGAGGAAGGATATAAAGTGAGAAAGAAAACACCGAATTCATGAAATCATTTACAAGAACCTCCCCAAATCTTGTTTCTTCTATCACAAACAAGGACTCTTCATAAGAGATTGTTCCCTCTATAAACAACGATTTCCATCGAACAAGCATACAAGTGTTATGGATGTAGAAAGCTTCACCGTAGTAACCAAAAGAAACCACAATATTAATAGACTTTCACTTTTCCATAAAGCCCCTCCCCCCCAATCCCCCTTCTTCCTTGCCAACGATGAATAATAGGTATGGATTCACGGAAGAATATTCCATAGAACAAATAATCAAGAACACCCAGTTCTCAAACCTTAATAAAAGAATTGATATACATGATATGTTTTTGGAAGAAAATTGATCTGAAAAAGGTAACCCTGATGAAGGAGAAATAGTAGACACTATCATGGATAGTAGAAATAAAAGAAAGGAGAGGGTAACCAATGAGCTATCAGCCTCAATTGAGGGGCTAGATAGACTTACAAAGGGAGCCTCTTCTTCCCTTCAATCCCATGAACATTGAAACTATTTCCTTCAATGGGAAAGGTTTTTCAAACTTATTTAAGGTACAAGCTATCAAGAAAGGCCTTAAAGCTCCTCCCTCTATAGCTCATGTAGTATGTTTATAAGAAATTAAGACCTCAGGTCGAAGACTTATGTAGAATCAAAATATGCTCTTCTTGAGCTTTAGCTAGTTTAACACTAACCATTGCTCTTTGACAGCTCATGCCTTTTATTTTGGAGCTTTCGAGAGATGCATAAAACAAAAAAAAAAGCTCCCTACATTTATCAACCAAGTAGTGGTTGAATTAATTAATGAAAACTGGATATACACTTAATAAAAAAGCTGGAGACCGGTCACCTATCTCAATACTCTGTATACAATAATTAGATATGAGCAAAAAAGACTCATAGAAGGTAGATTAATCATGGATACAATTATCTCCCTTTAGGAAGGTATGCAATTGGCTTTACCAACAATTCTTCAAAACCTAATTTGATAGAGCTTATGATAGAATATATAGGAATTTTATGTTACAAGATCTTCATGATTGTGGATTCGATCCATACTTCATTCATTCTGTACATTGCCCTCTAGATAACTCATTCATCAAAGTTGCAATGGATGGAAATTTCATAGTCTATTGCTCTCAAGAGGTTTATTAGATAGGGCTGAACTCTTGCCCCCTCCTATTTGTAGGTGGATGACTCTCTAGGATGTCTAGTATGGTATGATTATAATAGAGGAAAACTCAAGGGTATCTATCTGCTTGGGTGAAAAGAAGATATGTTACTATCGAGGTATGCAGATGACACCATTGTGACCATCCGCAATGGCCCTCATAGTTTGTCTCATTCTAAGAAGCTTTGAAAAATTTATGTGAAGCTAGGAGATCCATTTTTAGTCACAACAAAGCCCTCATTAAATATTTTGGAAACCCCTTGATTGAGTTTATCATCCATTCAGGATGTCAAAACATCCATGATGGATAGATTGTCAGGCTTCTTGGAATGCCATTGGGACTTAATGTGTCTAAGAATACAAGGTGGGATTGGACTCTAAACAAACGCAAATCAAAATGCCAAAGTGGAGCAAGCTCCATTGCCTACAAAATCGTTTTATACAGTCATAACATCATTGTTGCCATTATCTTCCGCCTTTTAGGTTGCACTCTTACTAAGCGTCAATACCAATAAATTAAATTGGTCATCCTTAAGCTCCTCTGGGGTTCTTCAAAATAACGAAATGCCTCCCAAGAGTAAAATATGCTACTTCTTGTCATCCTAGAGGGGAAGGAGGTCTTGTTCTGCTTGATTTGGAGACGTTTGGCAAAAAGGTTTTCGTTAAATGGATCTAAGTCTTCTTGGTTCAAGCACATCTTGCTGAAGAGATTCCCCACAGGCTATTAATATAGCAACGAAGAGTTCCACTTTAAATTTCTTGCTTTTGGCGGAGTCTGGAGAACTCAAATATTTGGTTTAACTCCCATCCTATCCCCTAGTAGAATTTTTTCAAAATGAGACATAACTTCATGCTTGGAGGACTCACTTTTTCTAAAGATATATGGGATGAGCATCATTATCTTCTCAAGCCTAATGTTGTCCTACAATATCACATATGAAGAGCCCCTTATAGGCGCTCTTCATGATATACGAATACCATGAAGAGCGCCTATAAGATATGTGACACTCTTTCTCAAGAATGTCCCACCCAAATCACTGCCAATTCTGCTTTTGACTACACAAAACTCATTATTTTTTTTGTCATTGTGCCTAGTGCCTATAGATCCACCCTTACCACTAAGCTTAATAGAATTTGGAATATCTATGGAATAGAGTTAGAACTAGGATCTTGTTTATCCTATAGAAAGATAGAGAGAGAAAACAACTTGTTTCGAATAATGAAAACAATTTTGTTTTCTCTAGTCTCTTAAAGATTAAAGCAAGCATTCCCTTTTGCAGGTAAAAGAGGCCGATTTAATGAAGATCTCGTCCAAAGACAACGACAAGGCCCTCAATGGTCTGCCTTGGAAGAAAACAAGAAGATGGACTCTAAAGCACTCCTCCTGGATAGAGAAGCCATGCTTTTGTGTACAAGGTAAAGATGAGTTATAAAGATACGGTAACTATGGATACCTTATTCTGAAAGTACTTTAGGGTCCTTGAAAAAAAGAAGACTTTTTCTGTTATGCTTCACCTTTGGGTTAAAAGATTTCTGAATCTGTCTCAAAGGAGTACATGGTCTTTGGCGACTTCTACCCGGAAAGCCTAAAAATTGCCAGTGAGAACGATGCTGCAAAATACAATTATGTTGATAACATGTATATGAATACATCAATATGAAGATGGGGAGAAAATAATTGTGTGTGCTTGGGTCTATACTTGTTCCCCCTTGGTCTACAACTCATACCCCTCTCTTTCCCTTCACGTATTCCTTTAAACTTTTACATTGTGCGGAGATAATATTTGGTGCTTCCTTTAGGTCCTATTTATGAACGCTTATTTTCTTTTATTTTCTCGTTTAAATTCCATATTTTGAATTCAACAATTTCTTGGAGGTCCTCCTTTCAAAATATTTGAGATATATATATATATATATATATATATATATATATATATATATATATTAAAGGAAGTTCGGCGGAGGTCTACTCTCCCATGGTTCAATAGATAAAAAGAACAAAGAACAATATAGCAAATGGGTTTAGTGCCTTAGGGAACCAGTGTATCCCACCAACAAAGCAAAGGTAGGACAGCCTCGAGACCTAGGTATGAATGGGTGACAAACTTATCAAAGAGAGTTACAAAAAGTTTAATGATATTCTCATGGACCTCATAAGCGACCCACTTTCTCCAAGACAAGCAGCCTATGGTGTCACAAAGACAGGGATTTTCTACAATTACCTATTCACATACCTAAAAGGCTAACAAATTTGTCAATGGATCACTCTTTCAGATGAGCATCAAAGTTGAATGTGCATTGTTCCTTCCATATCTTTTTAGAGTGCTTCTCCTTAGATGGCATTCCATAATGCAAAAGAGCAACCAATTGTCTCTTCATGTAGTGCTTGTTTCTAGTTGTTTTGACCCAAATCATCTAGTTGCTAGGGTCAAACTTCCCCAACGTTGGCCACTTAGAATGTTGCAAGCGAAAAGTGGTTAGCGAAAACAATGGAGAGATGTGTTTTCTCGACAATCCAAGCAGATTTCTGATCACTCTCTTTGTGGAGAGATGAAAGAAGAACATATACAGCAACTAGAGAGACCATGGATTGCTCGATTGCTCTCTTGAATGTGATTAAGGGGTAGGTCATCGAGAGAATATATAAGAAAATATGCATGTTGAGCCTTGTTGAGTCTTCGAAGGAGTGGTCTATTCAAAAATCTCAAGACTACCAAAGAAAAAGAATTATAAATCATAAGAGCATGCTCATGTTTAGACATAGGAAAACTTTGGGGTTAGAAAACAATAAATTCAAAAGTAGATGAATCCCACATGAAAGAGGTGAAAAAGCTAACCAGGCTCCTTTGTACCGCTCTTTAATTCTCTTTAAATTCTCAGTTTATTGATATTGAAATTGGAATAAAATTCAAAAAACACATTTTCTTGTGAGTTCTTGTTTTACTTGGGTTGTATCTATGCTTTTTTGTTTTTATTTGCAGGTATTCTATGTGTGTAAGAAACTCAACACAATGCGTATTCTTTTTTCAGATTTCCTAAAATACGTTATGGCACCATAAATTTTTTAAGAGGATAGTATAATTTGGAGGAATGATACAGTAATGTAATTAGTAAGTATTGTTAAATAAATCATCACTATTAGTGTATCAGCTTTAGGCACCGATGTTCTTGCTAAAAAAACAATTGACTAAAAATGGAACCCTCACAAAAAAGATTAAAAAAAAATAATCTTTCGTTTTGATTCTCTCTTATCTTCCTCTTCTTAAAAATAAATGTAGTTGGTCGTTCACTTTATTAACAACCAGAAATAACTCGAGAAGGTAAAAAAAAATCTTTTTATTCTCATACCTTCGTAGATTTAACAAGAGCCTTCCCATTTAAGCACTTATTAATCTTTGTAATAAAATAGAAATAAAATTAATAAAAAAAAGGTTCTCTTGAAAGGGACGGTAGGTTCATCAACCGATTTTGTGCCTTCTCTTATTTTCAATAGGTTCATCGACTTTTTCTGTACCTTCTCTTATTTCGTAACTTGTAAGGGGCCAAAGGATTTTTCAATAAACTTTTCTTTTGGATGGTTTTTCGAAGTTGGCCGCACATGTTTCTTTCCATATGTTCCAAGAGATTTTTCCAAAGCACTTCCTTTCTCATGCCATTCCACAAGGTAGAAGAGGAGTGTATCCATTCTTCTAATTATGCTTGCTTCCGATTTATTCGACTTTACAAATACAAAACCTTGGCAAGAGCTTGTCAGACCAAATAGCTCCCAGGGCACAAAAAGAAGAGGTGCCCAAGGTCTTCTCTACCATAGAGGGAGCACTCACACCACTAAGAAGCCCAACATATTTTATTAGCTTTGACATTGATCCAAATTCCCGAGTGCAAAATTTTCCACATAAGAATGGAGTTTTTTTGTTGTCAATGAGAGGATGCCACAAGTCCATGGACCTAAATTGTCATCGGATAAAGGCTTAGTGTGGCACCATATCCTTTTTAGGGAGATATGTAAGTCCAATTGCTTCGTAACACTCGGTGTCGTATCCAAATTGTTACCCATGATTCATCTGAACCCTTAAATCTGCGTGGGATCATGCTCTAGAGGGAGAAGAGTCTTTGAATTGTCACGAGAATTTATTTTGTAATCATACATTTTCTTTTTTTTCTTTTAATAAAAGGAAGTTCGGACTTGGCCTAATCTCCCGGACTTTAATTAAAATAAAGAAGATACATGAGAATGGGACTAGTGCCCAAGGGACTCCCCAAATCCCACAAAGCAGGGGGCAAGTTCGGTAAGCTACAGAGCATTACAAATGAGGCGTACAAAACTATCATCTCCCTCATGCGGAATCCATTTGGGTTTCAGCATGTTATCTACTAGGAGATAAATACAGTGGTGTCCAAATGGAGGAGATCTCTTATCTCGGGAGATTCTTTTACCTAGAAGAAACAAGGATTGCTCAATCGACCATTCCTTTGGGGTTTGGCCAAAGTTGACAGCACATCGGTCCCTCCAAATCTTCCAAAGAGTCTCGCCTCTGATGGCATTCCACAGCCTTGATGAGCAACCAACCACCTCACCCAACAACGCTTGTTGCCAATTGATTTGTTTCGAGAGATGCAAGATCCGTGTCACGTGATGCCAGATAACACGGGACTTGGGGCAATCGAAGAAGAGGTGAACAAGGTCTTCGATGCAACGATGACACCGCTTGCACCATGGAGGCACACCACAAATTTTGTTGGCCCTTGCGTTGTACCAGATACCCTTATGCAAGATTTGCCACATGAGAACGGACTTCTTGATCTCAATAAGGGGGTGCCAAATAGACATGAACTTAAGTTCCCATCGAAGTTTGGTCCAAGAAAGGCACCACACCTTGTTAAGAGTGTGATGACCAACAATGTTTTCTTTGAAATTGGGAATTCTGGATAGTTTGTTACCATTGCTCCATTTGAGGCCCTCTGAGCAAAGAAGATCCTGTCCACAGAGAAGGCGGGTAGTTGAGTGGTCCCACACTAAACACCTGTTTTGAAGAAGAGTCCATTCTTCGAGGGAAAATCTATGTCTCGGGTCTAAGTCTTTGTTGTTATAAGGGTTGCCCATAATTTTTCTCATGCTATGGCATCCTTTAGCCCTCATGAAAATACCTTCTTTTTGTAAACTAGGAGATGTCCATATGAGCACTCTCCTAAACCCCTTTTTGATATTTCCTTTAGTCTATGGTATTGAACCCTTTTCCATGAAACTCCTTTTTTGCACAAATTCAAAATCCCCACGTAGGAAACTCCCCATGCTGGAAATCTCAAGGGGCTCTCCCTACCTCTTGGTCATGGCCAAATGATTGCTAGACTCTTTGCGGATGACATGAATGCCTTTGTTCTTAACGATAGAAACTGCATTGAGATGTTTTGGAGTTGCCTCGACACCTTTTGTATGGCATCAGGGTCAAAAATCAACCATGCTAAAACTGCCTTCAGAGTGATCCATGGGCCTCCTCCCCAACTATTGATTGATCAGGGGTGTCAAGTTATCCCTAGTGGTCAAATCTTCCGTCTCCTCGGTATTCCGATGGGATTCAACATCTTGATGGACCAACGGTGGAACTGGGTGCTATCCAAACTAGATAACAAACTAAATCATTGGAAAGGTATGCAAGCTACCTTCGCTGGGAGTGCAATGGTTGTCAACACATTCATGCTTTCTATGATCATTTACTATATCTCATGTTGGAGACCTAAGGAGAAAGAATTGGCCAAAGTGGAAAGGATCTGTAGAAACTTCCTATGGACTGGGGACCCCAATAGGAGGGGGATTCCCAAAATCAAATGGGACACTTGTATTAGCTCGAAAGACTCGGGGGGCTTGGGTATTTTGGATATCGCTGGGTTGGCTGACAAGTTGGCGGCAAAGTGTCTTATCAAGGCTTGGTACAATAGAGAGTCCTCTTGGGCTAAATTGCTCTTTTGAAATTCGAATGTGTTTGTTGGTCTTCCTGGTTGGAAGGACATTGGGATCTTCACGCTTCTGTTCTCCCCCCACCCGGTGTTCCCTAAAGGCTCCAGCCTTGTGTGTTCCTTATGGAAGAGTTGGAACAAAGCCAAACAATTCATCAGAGTCAGTGATGAGTGGAAGTGGGCTGCGAGGATAAGGCAAAATGACTCGATTTGGTTCTCGATCAGCGGCATAAGGGAGGTGGAGTCTTGGAACCTCCAAACAGCTAAGCGACTATGGAACAAGGGGTTCAAACAGTGGAAACAGCTCTAGAAACAAACGACCGGCCAGTGGATCAGGTTTGAAGACTGTTGAGAAAAGGGTGAGCAACAGACCTAAACTGCCTCACATGGATCAACGCCTAGCACACAAGGAGAAATGTGGAAGCCAAATGAATCTTCTTTCCATTAGCATGGAGGCCACGGCCATGGCCAAGGGACCTCTTTTACAAGAAGTGAGCCTCTATTTATAGGCTGTGCATAATTCCCCATGTGCTCATTTGGAAAATTCAAAAAGTAGCACATGGTCATATCTCTCTAGATTCTTTCTAACAACCCACTCTTAAAGAAATGAGCCCGTGGGGAGTTTCCTACATGGGGATTTTGAATTTGTGCAAAAAAGGAGTTTCATGGAAAAGGCTTCAATACCATAGACTAAAGGAAATATCAAAAAGGGGTTTAGCAGAGTGTTCATATGGACATCTCTTAATTTACAAAAACAAGGTATTTTCATGAGGGCTAAAGGATGCCATAGCATGAGAAAAATTATGGGCAACCCTTATAACAACACCTCCTCCTCCTAGACTTTGTCGTCCTTGACAAAGCTGAGAAATGAGAAGCATATATTGCTGGACAGGTCCAAGTTTTGAGTCTTCCACTCAACAAATGTGCAGCTGTTCAAATCTGAATTTTGCAAGGCTGCAAATGAATCAGCAAGTCGTCAGTCTTCAAGTATGCAACTCCATATTGCTGAGCGACACAATCCCCTTGGGGGGCAGTCAGCCCAGCCTCCATCCAAATTTGTAAGTCTTCAATTCTTTCAAGCCTGTAATGCTGAGCGACACAATCCCCTTGGGGGGCAGTCAGCCCAGCCTCCATCCACTGTGCCTTCTCTCAAATCTCCAATACCTGAAATTTAAACATACACAATGAGTAGACTGAATTTGAAAAGAAGCAGCCACAAAATGTAATTCCATGTTTAATTTCTGCTTCAGGGAACATCTTTCACTTAGGACTTGCTCTTCTAATGGGAAGAGCTCCTGAAATATCTCATCTTTGTACTCCAAAAAATGATGCCATAATATGTTATCTCCAGGTGAGTGTGACATATTGCATTGTATAGCATGAGATGAATATGTAGTTGCAAGTTTAACTTATGTTCCTGCCATCATTCATACTATGCTCCTAGTCAACAAGCTTGCAATTTAACATGAACATTATGTGCCTCAAAAAATGAATAGACAATTGTCTAACATTATGAGTCCTAACATTTTGCAAGCATTCCTGAGATTCAAACAACTTATCCAACACTATTCCTGCAAAGCATAGTAGCAAATCATCTATAGGAGGTAAGAAGGATCAATGATCTAAATGTGTTGGCCTGTAATGCAAAACATAAGCCTTAAATGAGCTTTGTGAAACTAGAGAGTTACTTCTCTAACAAAAAAACAATCACTCATTTATGACTCCATACTTAACTAAGTTCAGGTCTGAAAACTTTCAATCCCTATGTGCATGTTCTCCTGCAAAATATCTTTTAAAGAATGCATGCTTACATCATGAAGAGCAATATGCACACCACCCTAGGAACTTTACTAGAAGCAGCCACTTGCTTTAATAAAGAATGGAATCAAAAGAAATGCATTAGCAAGTAGCAAGAGTTTGTGCAGTTTTGAACCTGATTTCTGTTAGTGGGTCACTAGACACAGAACATCAAACAGCATGCATACCATTGTGACTTTTGTACCACACAAACATATGAGCAATTTATTCCTTTCCAATGATCATGACAAGCATGCAATAGAAACTTCGCAAGACCATGAATCACCCTCCTCATTATTTCAAACCTGTATACTCAAAATCGAGAGAAATTCAGCACCCAGTCTAGCAACTGAAGATAAGCTTCTTAATTAAAGATCAGCAAGGGAGAATTCAGTAACCCCAAAAAACCTTTTAATTGTCCACAAACAATGGCACCATGGCCAACGTCAAAAGGAGCAAGGGAGGGCAATACTCACACACAAGACAACCCCAAGTGCCAAACCCACACACATGGATCAACGCCTAGCACACAAGGAGAAATGTGGAAGCCAAATGAACCTTCTTTCCATTAGCATGGAGGCCAAGGCCATGGCCAAGGGACCTCTTTTACAAGAAATGAGCCTCTATTTATAGGCTCTGCATAATTCCCCATGTGTTCATTTGGAAAAGTCAAAAAGTAGCACATGGTCATATCTCTCTAGATTCTTTCTAACAACCCATTCTTAAAGAAATGAGCGGTGATGCTTAAAAAGTCGACTGAGGCCATCCGAGGCGATCGCGAAGAGTAGTGGAGCCAGTGGGCAGCCTTGCCTGATAGATATTTTTAAACGTATGGGTTGAGAGAGCTTACCGTTGATATTTATTCTCGTTGAAGCATTTCCGGGGAGAGTGGAAACCATCTTCGTGAACTTTTGGCTGCATCCAAGATCTTTCGACTTAATGAATACCAGATCTTGAGCAGACTCCTCAGCAAACACAAGGCCTTCCCAAATATCAACAATTGCTTCAAGTATAGATCTACCTTTGATGAAACCTTTCTGGTCCTCACAAAGCCAAGACCTTAAATGACAAGAGATTCGGTTGGCGATACCTTTGGCGATTACCTTGTAACCAGTTTGGAGCATGGTAATTGGCCGCCAATTTTCAATTTTGTTCTTGTCCCCCCTTTTGTGAATTAATTTGATGACACCAATTGAGACACTCAGGGAGGGCACTGAAGGAGAGAGCCTCTTGCCACACAAGATGTAGCGGGGTGGCCACCACGTGCTTAAAGGACTTGAAAAACTCATTGGTGAGTCCATCAGGGCCTGGACTTTTCCCACTAGGGAGAGCATCAATAACCTCGATAATTTCGTTCCCTGAAATGTTAGCATCTAGCAGAGAAATCATGTTTGAAGGGAGTCTCCGTTGAGCAACCCTTGAAATGGATGCCATGCAGTCACGCCTGTGTGGGGAAAGAGGAGTCAAAACCCCAAGAAGATGGGTGAAATGCTCGACGATGATTGAACTATTCTCAACTTCTATGCTACATTCGATCCCATTGTTGTCGACCAAGAAGGGGATGGCTTCCCTAGCTTGTTTCCTTTTAAGTATGTTGCACATCTCTTTTGAAGGTTTGTCAGCCTTCCCCGCCCACCAATCTTTGAAAAATATTTGAAGATTTTTCCTTTGAACCTCTTCCTCAAGTCTTAGTCTTCCCCTAATTTTCAGAAGCCCTTGTTGGCATTGAAGATTACCTTTGTTCACTTCTTCTTCAGGACGTGTCAGCCTCCGGTACATCTTTTCTCTCCTTTTATTTTGGATATCTCTTATGACCTTATGCGTCCTGATCAGAATTTGTCTAGTCCTTTCCACTGCGCTTCTCTAGCACTTAGCAGGTTCATTACAGTGGGTAAAAGCCTCTGCCCAAATCGCAGAAATTTCTTGGTGGACAGACGGGAGGGAAAACGACGTTTGGCAAGCCTGAAACCAAGGAGCTCTTCGGAGCATGGGAATCGGTTTGAAAGAAAGAGTGATCGGGTAGTGGTCTGAGATAGTCAGGTCCATGTGTTGGGAAATCGAAGGAATACCCCACTAGAGGATGGTGTTTTGGTCGAGGTAACATCTATCAAGTCTTGCTTTCCTCAGAGAGTCCCCCAATTGGAGGTTAGACCAGGAGAACCCCTTCATGTCTTTCACCTCGACCAGGTCGAGATGAAACTTGATCTTATCCCATATCTCTTTCTCCTGACCGTAAATAATTTTCCCCTTGTTATTCCAACGGTCTTCCGGAAATTCAACCATGTTGAAGTCCCCGCAAAGCAGAACATTGTGTGAGAGGGAGTCAAGGGAATTCCAAGTGTTAATTCTGTCCGTCTCTCCATTAGGGGCATAGATTGAGATCACAGTGAACTGATTAGGTGGCCCTATAGAGGCAGCAATCCAACGGTGATTCCGATCTTCACAAGTTGAGGTCAACATCCAGACCAAGAGTGACTAATACCGATTGCCGCTCCCCCCGCCCCCCTAGGGTGCGAAGTGGAGAGCCAAAGGTGGTTCGAAGAAATGCGTTTAAGCCGTTTTTGGAGGTCCTCTGCGTTGATTTTAATTTCTTGTAAGCAGATAAAGTCGGGGTTGAGGCACTTGTCTTTGAACCATTGACCAAGAATCACCGCCCTTGAGGGGTCCGACAAACCCCTGATGTTTAGCAAAGTGATTTTCATTATTGATGGTTGCCCTCTTTGAGGGGAGGGACCTGCTCTTTTTTTTTCTTTGGATCTTCTTTTTTCCTCCCAACTTCTTGGTTTAGGATCCTACTCTTGAGGGGGCTCTTCCAAGGCATACCCGACGGTTGTTTCCCTTTAAGCTTTGACTTTACTTGAGGTAGACTTGGCATGCACACCGGAAGAGTAGGGCCAAGAGAGGAGCCTTCACTGTCTTGGTTGTCTTCATTGCTAGTAGAGAAGCCATCCTCTTTACTGGTGGTGTAACCTTCTTGATTGTCTTCTTTGCTAGTAGAGCATCCAATGGAATTGTCAGACGGGTCTTCTTCGTCAAGGTTTTCCCCTGGGAGGTCGACCTCATTAATCTCCTTTTCTAGGTTGCAGTACATATTATTCGAAGGATCGTAACATTCCTTGCTAATGATCTTCGAGGGTTAGCTTTCCTCCTGCATCTTACTTCGGTGAACCGTTCTGAATCAGTCTCTGCAACACGAGTGCCCTCTTCTTACTCCATCGGAGGGGGATGCCCCCGAGTGCTAAGTTGAGGGAAAGGATCCGGGATCCCATCTGATTTAAGCTTGCTTTTATTGGCATTTTGCTTCAGGGGGCAATCTTTGATCCTATGACCTTGGTGCCCACAATGGAAGCACGCATTGGGTAAATTCTTGTAGGTAATCTCCTGTACCCAAAACTTACCATCGCCACAGTTTACGGAGATCTTCGAGGGGAGGACCTGGTTCAAGTCTGTTTCAATGCAAATTTGAGGGTGCCAGCGTGCGTTGAAGGAGTATTGCGCACCCTCATAGATTAACCCCCCAACATCCTCTCTTGAGGCCATCGGGTGACCGATCGATGAGAAAATTTCTCGAAGAAATCCATACAAGAAAAAAGGCAGATTGGGAAGCTCCACCCATAGTGGGTAACGAAGGGGCTTTGATTTGTTCGGAACGAAGTCTGGGGTCCACTTAAAAAGGCATAAGGTTGACCGGCCCACCAGCCAGGAACCGGCTTGCAGAGCCTAGAAGGCCATCTCTTCATTCTCAAACACTAACAAAATGTGATTCATCGGCAGGAATTGACATTTGCACACAATTATACCACGTGGAAGCCATTCTTTGCGCAACCAAGCTCTCACAATTTCTAGAGGGGGCTTAGGGCCAAAGACTTGACCGATGAGACACGTTTTCATCAGTTCTTCTTGCTTTGCCGTCACATACTCTTTGCACAGAGAGACCATCGGAGGTGCGGAGACCGAGGGGACAGAGTCCACCTCGGGTGGGCATTGGGATTGCGGAGGGGCCACTTTGCTTAAGACCAAAGGGGAAAAGAAGGGAGGCATGGAGGCGGGAACCGAACCGAGAGCCCTCCCCCGAGCAAAAGAATTGAAGACCTTGGAAACCTTCTTTTTACCCTTGAATTCTTTCTTTTTCTCAGACCTAGTCGTTCTTCCCACGATTTTAAGATTTCTGTTAGCTGGAGGAGAATTGTCAATAACTATTCTCAAAATTTCACCTCAAGGCAAAGAGGAAGGTCTCGCTGCCATTTCTTTAGACTTTAACTCATTGAAAAAAGATAAAACCATTGATAAAATAAAGCTTCATGTTAAACGCTGGCCGAAGCGACGCAGACTTAGGCGGAGCAGAGCCAAGAACGGGTCCCGATGGAGCTCCACCGCGCGATTGTACCTTTGGCGCCTTTGGAGCAGTGCGATTGTACCTCTGGAGTGTGCCCACAGGCGGCGCTTATGAGAAAGACAGGGAGGAAGGTTGCGACGGGCCGCTAACTCAGGCGAGGAGGATCGCGATGGTGCTCCCTCGGGAATCGTGCCCCACGCGAGTGAGCACTTTTTCCGAAGCGAAGCCACACCGTCGCGATGGGCCGATGGCCACACCGTCGCAATGATGCAAAGTACGCGGACAGATTCACGATGATCGTTAGAGTCGTCGACAGAAACTCAAATTACAGCCACAGCAGCTTAGAGCGCTACAGTATTGAGCAACATTCAGAACAGTAGATCAGCAGTTAATGTGCTGGAGGCCGTGTCGGCAACCTTTTACGTCCAAAAGAGCTTGCTGTAACTTGTCAAGCTGCGCAGATGCATGGTTGGATTACTTTTTGCGTTCCTGAGAAAAGTGAAAGGAGATCCGCTGACAATCATCATTGGACAATGCGAAGTATGAATGGATTTTAAGATCTCGTTTTGACTGCGAAAGTGATAATACTTCTGATGTGCGGCAGCTTAGGAGCTTCACGACGGCAGCTTCGGAGCTTCACGACGATTCATCAACTTCCCGTCTGTAGGAGAGGCAGCTACTCTCGTCAAGGCTTCGGCGCCCATCCAAAATTGTTCGCGTTTGATTGTACCTTCCCATTCTTGTAGTAAAAGATATGCATTGCTTTTACAATCCACAGGACTGTCGTGTAGAGGGTTTCAAGGCAAGCGATGGAGCGAAAAGACTGACGTTCAGATATGGAGTCCTGGACTGAGGGAGGGGTTTACGAGAAGCACTGGAGCGGTAATACTGAAGTTCTGAATGATGAATGATGAATCTTCTGACCGATTGCATTCTCACTGTACATATGCCGAAAGGTAGCGTAATGTCTTCTCCTATCATACATTTTCTTGCAAACCTCTATTATCATACATTCATTGTTTCTTTGATGTTGCACAGGTTGTGATCTAATACTAACAAGCAAATTTCGTACTGGCGGGCACAGTTTTATTCCTTTTTTTCTTAATAAAAGGATTAAATATCTTTTCCGGAAGATGCCATGTCAAAATCAATCAATCAACATTCTCTTTTAATCATTACCAAACAAAAAGTAAGAATCAATCACTCCAAAGCTGAAGCGGTGACGTTATATGGAATGTTAATTCGTAACAAAATATTATTTAAATTTCGTAAAAGGGAAATATGTTTCTACATCAAAGTCCTCTTTTTTTTTTCTTTTTTTTTGCATTTTTATTTTCACATGCCACTATTTTCTAATTATGTGTATGTATTCCCTTTTTGTTTTGGTGGGGGATCTTAGTTGGAAAGCAAATTGAAGATCATTTTATTTAGTCCATACTACCCATTTCCAATTTAGTTGGATATCTTTATGTTTTTTTATTTTTTGCAAAAAGGGGATCCCTTAGTTGGAATCCAAATGTGATCATTTTGTCTAGTCCATACTACCATTTCCAATTTAAGATACGATGACAGTCCTTTACTATTATTCCATGCTTTCCCATTGGAGGAACTCAAATATGAGAACTTGAGGATGGTTTTATCATGGGAAAACAAGCCTTTGTTGAGATCTCTATCAAGGGAGCTGCCTACAAGAAAAAAAAACCCTTTCATTTTCTTAAGAATATTTGCGCCTATGACTCCGGTTAACTATTCCAAGCATTAACCATACACTTAAAAATTATTTTCTTAGCCATAGTAGCCACATCAATGATCATTAAACCACCATTATCCTTATAGAGGCAAAAAGCCTTGTCCATAGAAAGTTGTTGCACATGACTTCTAGCATACGAAGCTCCTTCTCAACGAGCATCCAACAAGGGACGACTCATGTGACCAATGGGATAATGAATGTGTTAACAACCATGACCTTACCTACCACACTCAATTGCATGCCTTTCCACTATTGAAGAATGAATTTGAGTTTTTTTTCGAATTCCAATCCCAATGTTTTGACATAGTTTCTCTTTGCATCTAGAATTGAGAATTGATTGAAGAGGTGGACCCCATTGCACTTTAAACATAGTTTAAGCATGGCTCATATTGGATCAAAGTTTCTAAACATGTCCAGACGATGGGATGGCACTACCCATGTCACATTGAGGACACACATTAGTATCAGAATGCTTTGACATTATCCATTGAGGAGTGAAATTCTCTAAAAGGAAACTAAGAGCATCCATTTCCATTACGAAGTGAAGAGGGGCAAGAAGAGAGTATTCTTGAAATGATGCCTTAGTGGGAAGGAAGTAGATCTTTTACAACTGATCTTGATGCTAGCCAATGTCTTCTCACAAAAGGTGGAGACCATCTTCATAAATTCGCTAGAAAATCCTAGCTTCTTCAAGGATTTCAAAATAAAGTCCCATTCGAATCTATCATAGAGCTTGTCCAAGCCGAGTTTTAAGAATATGAAGTCATTTTTTACTCTTTTCCATAGTCCAAACCCTCCCACGTGTCCAGAACTACTTCCAAAATGAATCTACCCTTGTTAAACCCTTTTTTATCTCTTTGAATCCAATGTTTCACATGGATCATTATCCTATTAGACCGAGTTTTGGATATAATCTTGTATGTATCTACAGCATTGTGATATGATGCTAATTCTCAATTTGTTTCGTTGTATCCCTTTTTTTCAAATGAACAATCTATATGATTCTGGCATTGAAACGATTAATTTAAGCCCCTAACATCTAGGATACATGCCACACCTTGACAATGGGATTCCTAAGGAATTTTTCGAATGCAATGTAGAACTTATTGGTGAGCCTTTCATTCCTAGGCCGTGTACCTTTAGGGAGCGAATCAGCGTTGTCTTGCCATTTGGAGGTCATGATACCCTTGTCTAACTTCTAGGATTTTCTAGATTTTTACTTTATAGATAGCTACCATGCAATCTCTTCTTTTATCTAATAACACGATGGAGGATCCCAATATAGAACTAAAGGGATTGACAATTAAGTCATGTTTCTTACTGTATGATCAACATCTATGTCCATCAAATTTGTCCAATATTCCGGATGAATCCCTTAATCTATTTCTTCTCTAGAAGTCCACACATATCTTTGGTTGTCTGGTCACCTTTTTCTTCCCAACACCTTTCGAAAAGAAATTGAAAACGATAGAATATAAACTTATTTTCCATTATAATCTTGCTTCTAATATTAAAAAGGCATGTCTCTAGGCCCACTTTCCTTGTATTGACTTCTTCCTCTAGCTTCTTACATCTCCCATTAACCTTTATGACCACTTCATGATGAGTGTATTGAGATCATGTGGTAAGCTTTCCTACTCGATTCCAACTATGTAAAGTAGATTCTCCACATTTGAAAGCTTTTGCCCAAATTCTCATGATTTTGAAATGAGTTGAGGAAAGATTGGAAAGGGTAGGATTTCAATGAAACCAAGGGCATGGCTCCCTCTTCCTCATGTAGCTCAACACTCTAAGTAGCTAGATTGGTAAAGTCAAGGAGATTCTTCATATAGTCAAGGAGAAGTCCTCCCTTCAATATATATATATATATATATATATATATATATATATATATGAAAGGAAGTTCGACTGAGGTCTACTCTCCCATGCCTGAATAGATAAAAAGAACAAAGAACAATATAGAAAATGGGTTTAGTGCCTTAGGGAACCATTGTATCCCACAAAGCAAAGGTAGGGCAACCTGGAGACATTCTAGCTATGATGAGAATGAGACCTAGGTATGAATGGGTGACAAACTTATCAAAGAGAGTTACAAAAAAGTTTAATGATTTTCTCATGGACCTCATGAGTGACCCACTTGCTTTTAATCTTGTTGTTTTCCAAGACAAGCATCCTATGGTGTTACAAAGGCATGGTTTTTTTACAATTACATATTCACATACCTAAAAGGCTGACAAATTTCTCAATGGACCAGTCTTTCAGATGACCATCAAAGTGGAATGTGCATTGTTCCTTCCATATCTTTTAGAGTGCTTCCCCTTAGATGGCATTCCACAATGCAAAAGAGCAACCAATTGTCTCTTCAAGTAGTGCTTGTTTCTAGTTGTTTTGACCCAAATCATCTAGTTGCTAGGGTCAAACCTTCCCAACGTTGGCCACTTAGAATGTCGCAAGCGAAAAGAGGTTAGCGAAAACAATAGAGAGATGTCTTTTCTCGACAATCCAAGCAGATTTCGGATCACTCTCTTTGTGGAGGGATGAAAAAAGAACATGTACAACAACCAAAGAGACCATGGATTGCTCGATTGCTCTCTCGAATGTGATTAAGGCGTAGGTCATCGAGAAAATATATAAGAAAATATGCATTTTGAGCCTTGTTGAGTGTCTTAGGGAGTGGACTATTCAAAAATCTCAAGAGTAGCGGACCTACTCCCCAATTGTTGGTGGATCAGGGGTGTCAAGTTATCCCTAGCGGTCAAGTCTTCCGTCTCCTTGGCATTCCGATGGGATTCGACATCTCAATGGACCAACGCTGGAACTGGGTGCTATCCAAGCTGGATAGCAAGCTGAATCATTGGAAAGGTATGCAAGTCAACTTGGCAGGGCGTGCTATGGTTGTTAACACATTTATCCTGTCTACAATTATTTACTTTATCTCGTGTTGGAGACCTAAGGAGAAAGACTTGGCCAAAGTGGAAAGAATCTGTAGAAACTTCCTTTGGACTAGGGACCCCAACAGGAGGGGGATTCCCAAAATCAAATGGGAAACTTGCACTAGCCCTAAAGACACAGGGGGCTTGGGAATTTTGGATATTGTTGGTTTGGCTGACAAACTGGCGGCAAAGTGGCTTATCAAGGCTTGGAGCAATAGGGAGTCCTCTTGGGCTAAATTGATCTTCAGAAACACGGAATACCTTACCCTAGTTGGCCATCCTGGTTGGAATGACATAGGGATTCTCACGCTTTTGTTCTCCCCCCACCCGGTGTCCCCTAAAGGCTCTAGCCTCGTGTGTTCCTTATGGAAGAATTGGAACAAGGCCAAACAGTTCATCAGAATCAGTGATGAGTGGAAGTGGGCGGCTGGGATAAGACAAAATGACTCTATTTGGTTCCCGATCTGCGACATTAGGGGGGTGGAGTCTTGGAACCTCCAAACTGCAAAGCGGTTATGGAACAAGGGGTTCAAACAATGGAAACAACTTTGGAAATGAGAGACCAGCCAGTGGATTAGGTTCGAAGAATTGGATCCGAGACTTAGAGTTACCTTTGAGGAATGGACTCTTCTTCAAAGCAGGTGTTTAGCATGGGACCGCTCAACCACCCGCCTTCTCTGCAGTCAGGATCTTCCTTGCCTGGAGGGCCTCAAATGGAGCAATGGTAAGATGCTATCCAGAACCCCCAACTTCAAAGAGGATTTAGATGTTCACCACACTCTTAACAAGAGATGGTGCCTTTCTTGGACCAAACTTCGGTGGGAACTAAAATTCATGTCTATTTGGCACCCCCTAATTGAGGTCAAAAAGTCTGTTCTCATGTGGCAGATCTTGCATAAAGGTATCTGGTCCAATGCAAGGGCTAACAAAATCTGTGGTGTGCCGCCATGGTGCAAGCGTTGCCATCGGTGCATCGAAGATTTAGCTCACCTGTTCTTTGACTGCCCCAAGTCCCGTGTTATCTGGCGTCACGTGACCAGAGTATTGAGACTCACGAACCAAATCAACTGGCAACATGTGATGTTGGGTGAGGCGGTCGGCTGCTCATCGAGGCTGTGGAATGCCATCAGAGGTGAAACCCTCTGGAAGATTTGGAGGGAGCAAGGTGCTGTCAATTTTGGCCAAACTCCTAAGGAATGGTCAATCGAGAAATCCTTGTTTCTCCTAGGTAAAAGAATCTCCCGAGATAAGAGATCTCCACTGTTTAGACATCACTGTATTTATCTTTTCGAAAACAACAAGTTGAAACCCAAATGGGTCCCACATGAGGGTGATGATAAATTTATCCGCCTCATTTGTAATGCCCTCTAGCATGCCATACTCCTCCCCTGCATTGTGGGATTTGGGGGGTCCCATGGGCACTAGTCCCATTCACTTGTAATTTTTTTTTCTTTATTTTAATTAAAGTCCGGGAGATTAGGCTAAGGTCGAACTTCCTTTTATTAAAAAAAAAATCTCAAGAGTACCAAAGAAAAAGAATCATTAATCATAAGAGCATGCTCATGTTTAGACATAGGAAAACTTTGGGGTTAGAAAACAATAAATTCAAAAGTAGATGAATCCCACATGAAAGAGGTGAAAACGCTTACCAGCCAGCCTCCTTTGTACCGCTCTTTAATTCTCTTTAAATTCTCAGTTTATTGATATTGAAATTGGAATAAAATTCAAAAAACAGAAAACACATTCACTTGTAACTTATCTTCTCTATTTTAATTAAAGTCCGGGAGAATAGGCTAAGGCCGAACTTCCTTTTATTATAAGAAAAAAAAACACATTTTCTTGTGAGTTCTTGTTTTACCTTGTATATATGCTTTTTTTTTTTTCATTTGCTGGTATTCTATGTGTGTAAGAAACTCAACACAACGCGTATTCGTTTTTCAGATTTCCTCAAATACGTTATGGCACCATAAATGTTTTAAGAGGATAGTATAATTTGGAGGAATGATACAGTAGTGTAATTAGTAAGTATTGTTAAATAAATCATCACTAGTAGTATAGCAGCTTTAGGCACCACAATCCCCCCCCCAGACACCACAAGATGTTCTTGCTAAAAAAACAATTAACTAAAAATGGAACCCTCACAAAAAAGATTAAATTAAAAAAATTATAATCTTTCGTTTTGATTCACTCTTATCTTCCTCTTCTTAATAATTTAAAACGCTTTTGTCCAAAAAAAAAACATCGATAGTACTCAAAACAGTGTATACAAAGAGAACGAAATAAACAAATAAATAAATGTCGTTGATCGTTCACTTTATTAACAACCAGAAATAACTCGAGAAGGAAAAAAAAATCTTTTTACTCTCATAATTTTGTAGATTTAACAAGAGCCTTCCCATTTAAGCACTTATTCATCTTTGTAATAAAATAGAAATAAAATTAATAAAAAAAAGGGTTCTCTTGAAGGGGACGGTAGGCTCATCAACTGTTTTTGTACCTCCTCTTATTTGTAGTACGTTCATCGACTATTTCTGTACCTTCTCTTATTTCGTAACTTGTAACACGCCAAGGGATTTTTCGTAACTTGTAACACGCCAAGGTCTTCACTACCATAGAGGGAGCACTTACACCATTAAGAAGCCCAACATATTTTATTAGCTTTGACATATCCGAATTTCCAGGTGCAAAATTTTCCTGATAAGAATCGATTTTTTTGTTGTCAATGAGAGGATCCCACAAGTCCATGGACCTAAATTGTCATCGGATAAAGGGCTAGTTCTGACACCGTCTCCTTTTTAGGGAGATATGTAAGTCCAAGTGCTTCATAACACTCGGTGTCGTATCCAAATTGTTACCCATGATTCATCTGAACCCTTAAATCTGCGTGGGATCATGCTCTAGAAGGAGAAGAGTCTGGATCTTCTTGCGGATCCAATCTTATCATCATGTTCAGCAACAGTAGACAATTTTCAAAGATCCTCATCACCAGTCCTATTCAGTCCTTGTTGACAACAAGTATGCGATAGAAATATATAATGTTTATGGTGAACAAGCTCTAAAAAGCATCACCAAAAAGTGGTCACTAGAGACTTCTTCACTATGTCCAATGGTGTCAGAACATTAGCTACACTCCGCAGACACCAAACAAATGTTCGAGAACGAAGAGACGGCTTTCCAAGCCCTACAAGCCGGCTCCTGGCAAGTGGGCCGGTCCACCCTTTGCCTTTTTAAGTGGACCCCAGACTTTGTCCCGAACAGATCAAAGCCTCTTCGTTACCCGCTTTGGGTGGAGCTTCCCAATCTGCCTTTCTTCCTGTATGGATTTCTTCGTGAAATCGTCTCACCGATCGGTCACCCGATGGCCTCAAGACAGGATGTTGGGGGGTTAATCTACGATGGTGCTCAACATTCTTTCAATGCAAGATGGCATCCACAGATCTGCGTTGAAACAGACCTGAACCAAGTCCTTCCCTCGAAAATCTCCATAAACTGTGGAGATGGCAAGACTTGGACACAAGAGGTTACTTATAAGAATTTGCCAAACGTGTGCTTCCCGTGCGGGCATCAAGGTCATAGGATCAAAGACTGCCCATTGAAGAAAAGTACCAACAAAAACAAGCTTAAACCAGATGGGACCCTAGATCCTCTCCCCCATGATGACACTCGAGGTCATCCCCCTCCAATGGGGGAAGAAGAGGGAACTCGCGTTGCTGAGACGGATTCAGAAGGATTCACTGAAGTGAGACGCAGGAGCAAAGTTAGCCCTCGAAGATCAACAACAAGGAATACTACGACAGTTGCCCCCTCGAATAACATATACTATAACCTAGAAAAAGAGATTAATGAGGTCGACTTCCCAGGGGACAACCACTTTGAAGAAGACCCCACTGAAGACAACCCAGACAGCGAAAACTCCTCTCTTGGTCCTACCCCCCGGTATGCTTTCCAAGATTACCGCAACAAAAGTCAAAGCTTAAAGGAAAACAACCTTCCGGCATGCCTTGGAAGAGCCCCCTCAAGAGTAGGATCCTAAGTCAAGAAGTAGGGAGGAAAAAAGAAGACCACAAGAAGAAAAAAGATCGGGTCCCTCCCCTCAAAGAGGGCAACCATCATTAATGAAATTCACATCTCTAAACGTCAGGGGTCTGTCTGACCCGTCAAGAGCTTCGATTCTTGGCCAGTGGTTCAAAGACAAGTGCTTCGCCCCTGACTTTATTTGCTTACAAGAGATTAAAATCGACGAAGAGGATCTCTAGAAACAGCTTAAATGCATTTCTCCGAACCACCTTTGGTTCTCCACTTCTCACCCTAGCGGGATGGGGGGTGTTTCTATCGGCATTAGTCACTCCTTGTCTGGCAATGTGACCTCGACTTTTGAAGGTCGGAATCATCGTTGGATTGCTGCCTCTTTCGAGTTCCCTTTCCAGTTCACTGTGGTCTCAATTTATGCCCCTAATGGTGAAGCAGATAGAATGGATACTTGGGCTTCCCTCGAATCCCTTTCACACAATGTTCTGATTTGTGGGGACTTCAACATGGTTGAGTTTCCTGAGGACCGATGGAATAACAAAGGAAAAATTATTGACGATCACGAGAAAGAGATATGGGATAAAATCAAGCTCTATCTCGACCTGGTCGAGGTGAAAGACATGAAGGGGTTCTCCTCGTCAAATCTCCAATCGGGGGACTCTTTGAGGAAAGCACGACTTGATAGATGCTACATCGATCGGAACACCATCCTTCAGCGGGGTATTCCTTCGATTTCCCAACACATGGACCTGACTATCTCAGACCACTATCCGATTACTCTGTCTTTCAAACCGATTCCCATGTTCCAGAAAGCTCCTTGGTTTCATGCTTGTCAGACATCGTTTTCCCTCCCCTCTGTCCACCAAGAAATTTTTGAGGTGTGGGCGGAAGCCTTTGCTCACTGTAATGAACCGGCTAAGTGTTGGAGAAGCGCGGTAGAAAGGACTCGAAAAATTCTAATCAGGACTCAAAAGGCTATAAGAGAAATCCAAAAAAAAAGAAGAGAAAAGGTGTACCGGAGGCTCTCACAGCTTGAAGAAGAGGTGAACAAAGGTAAGTTACATTGCCAACAAGGTCTTTTGAAAATCAGGGGAAGATTAAGATTAGAGGAGGAGGTTCAAAGAAAAAATCTTCAAATTTTCTTCAAAGATTGGTGGGCAGGGAAGGCCGACAAACCAACGAAAGAGATGTGTAACATCCTCAAAAGGAAACAAGCTAGGGAATCCATCCCCCTATTGGTCGATAACAATGGAATTGAATGTTGCACGGAAGTGGAGAATAGATCTATCATCGTCGAGCACTTTACCAATCTTCTCGGGGTCTCGACTACTCTTTCCCCCCACAGGCGCGACTCCATGGCAACCATCTCAAGGGTTGCTCAAACCAGAATCCCACAGACTTTGATGGCTCTACTGGATGCTAACATCTCCGAGAATGAAATTATCGAGGTTATTGATGCCCTTCCCAATGGGAAAAGTCCGGGTCCGGATGGCCTTACCAATGAGTTTTTCAAGTCCTTCAAACATCAGGTGGCCACCCCACTGCGCCTCGTGTGGCAAGAGGCTCTCTCATTCGGTGCCCTCCCTGAGTGCCTGAATAATGGCGTCATCAAGTTAATCCACAAACGGGGAGATAAGAACAAAATTGAAAACTGGCGTCCGATTACCATGCTCCAAACAGGATACAAGATAATTGCAAAAGTTATCACCAACAGAATCTCTTGTCATTTAAAGTCATGGTTGTGTGAGGACCAGAAAGGTTTTATCAAAGGTAGATCTATACTTGAAGCAATTATCGATATTTGGGAAGGCATTGCTTTTGCTGACGAGTCTGCTCAAGATCTGGTATTCATTAAGATCGACTTCGACAAAGCGTATGATAGATTGGAATGGGACTTTATTCTTCAATCATTGAAAGACCTTGGATGCAGCCAAAAGTTCACGAAGATGGTTTCCAATCTTCTTGGAAATGCTTCAACTAGAATAAACATCAACGGTAAGCTCTCTGAACCCATTCGTTTAAAAAGATCAATTAGGCAAGGTTGCCCTCTGGCTCCATTACTATTCGCTATCGCCTCGAATGGGCTCAGCTGCCTATTAAAGCATCACATGGACGCTGGCAATCTCAAGGGTCTTTCCTTACCTCTTAATCATGGCCAAACGATTGTGAGACTTTTTGCTGATGACATGAATGCCTTTGTGCATAACGATATAAACAACATTGAGGTGTTTTGGTGGTGCCTCCACACCTTTTGTGTAGCATCAGGCTTAAAAATCAACCATGCTAAAACTGCTTTTAGAGCAATGAGCGGACATACTCCCCAATTGTTGGTGGATCAGGGGTGTCAAGTTATCCCTAGCGGTCAAGTCTTCCGTCTCCTTGGTATTCCAATGGGATTCGACATCTCAATGGACCAATGCTGGAACTGGGTGCTATCCAAGCTGGATAGGAAGCTGAATCATTGGAAAGATATGCAAGTCAACCTGGCAGGGTGTGCTATGGTTGTTAACACATTTATGTTGTCTACAATTATTTACTTCATCTCGTGTTGGAGACCTAAGGAGAAAGACTTGGCCAAAGTGGAAAGAATCTGCAGAAACTTCCTTTGGACTGGGGACCCCAACAGGAGGGGGATTCCCAAAATCAAATGGGAAACTTGCATTAGCCCTAAAGACTCAGGGGGCTTGGGAATTTTGGATATTGTTTGGTTGGCTGACAAGTTGGCAGCAAAGTGGCTTATCAAGGCTTGGAGCAATAGGGAGTCCTCTTGGGCTAAATTGATCTTCAGAAACACAGAAGACCTTACCTTAGTTGGCCACCTTGGTTGGAAGGACATAGGGATTCTCACGCTTTTGTTCTCCCCCCACCCGGTTTTCCCTAAAGGCTCTAGCCTCGTGTGTTCCTTATGGAGGAATTGGAACAAGGCCAAACAGTTCATCAGAATCAGTGATGAGTGGAAGTGGGCGGCTCGCATAAGACAAAATGACTCTATTTGGTTCCCGATCAGCGGCATTCGAGGGGTGGAGTCTTGGAACCTCCAAACTGCAAGGCGGTTATGGAACAAGGGGTTCAAACAGTGGAAACAACTCTGGAAACAAGAGATCAACCAGTGGATTAGGTTGGAAGATTTGGATCCGAGACTTAGAGTTACCTTTGAGGAATGGACTCTTCTTCAAAGCAGGTGTTTAGCTTGGGACCGCTCAACTACCCGCCTTCTTTGCGGTCAAGATCTTCCTTTCTTGGAGGGCCTCAAATGGAGCAATGGTAAGAAGCTATCCGGAATCCCCAACTTCAAAGAGGATTTAGATGTTCACCACACCCTTAACAAGAGATGGTGCCTTTCTTGGACCAAACTTCGATGGGAGCTAAAATTCATGTCTATTTGGCACCCCCTAATTGAGGTCAAAAAGTCCGTTCTCATGTGGCAGATCTTGCATAAAGGTATCTGGACCAATGCAAGGGCTAACAAAATCTGTGGTGTGCCGCCATGGTGCAAGCGTTGCCATCAGTGCATCGAAGATTTAGCTCACCTGTTCTTCGACTGCCCCAAGTCCCGTGTTATCTGGCATCACGTGACCCGTGTATTGAGACTCACGAACCAAATCAACTGGCAACAAGTGATGTTGGGTGAGGCGATCGACTGCTCATCGAGGCTGTGGAATGCCATCAGAGGTGAGACTCTCTGGAAGATTTGGAGGGAGCGATGTGCTATCAATTTTGGCCAAACTCCTAAGGAATGGTCGATCGAGAAATCCTTGTTTCTCCTAGGTAAAAGAATCTCCCGAGTCAAGAGATCGCCACCATTTAGACATCACTGTATTTATCTCCTCGAAAACAACAAGTTGAAACCCAAATGGGTCCCACATGAGGGTGATGATAATTTTATCCGCCTCATCTGTAATGCCCTATAGCTTGCCATACTCCTCCCTTGCATTGTGGGATTTGGGGGGTCCCATGGGCACTAGTCCCATTCACTTGTAACTTCTTTTCTTTATTTTAATTAAAGTCCGGGAGATTAGGCTAAGGCCGAACTTCCTTTATTTAAAAAAAAAAAATGTTCCTTCTTGTCGGAATGTGGAGATCTTGGGATGAGGTGCAAGGAGATGGCACAACCAACGAAGATTGCAGACGACCGCCGGGAAGACGACTACAGACTATCGCCTCCTCACTACGGCATGGGTATGTTCAGCTGAGCTTTAACAAAGCTACATAACTCTTCGAAAAAGAAAGCTTAATGAGAATGTGGGCAGGCCACTACTCAGAGAGAATAAGACAGTTCTAAAGTCGATCCGCCATTAATCTGTTCAGCACAGCTTCAACAAAGCTACGTAACTCTTGAGAAATCAACATGCAATGCGAGAGGTGGTGTCGGTCGTGAAGCAGAGAGGAAGAAGTCCGTCGTGAAGCAGAGGAAGAGGAAGACATGGCGATGTCGTCGTCCTCAGCACTTCAACAGGTAAAGCACAGGCAAAGAGATGGCGTGTAGCACGGGCCACTTACAAGAGACAATCGGCATGCAACGCTCCCGTCAATCGGCACGCAACACTCCTGTCAATCGGCACACCACACTCTTGTCAATCGGCACGCAGCACTAACTCTGTCCGTCGCGACCGACGGCTTGTCAGTCGCGCTTCCCATCCATCGCGACCGATAGGGAACTCCAGGCCCACGCGACGTTCTGAGTGGACAAACGATCGTCGGCGAACTGGGATCGTTAAAATAAAAGAAACTAAACTAACCGAATGATCGTCGGCGAACTAAACTAAACTAAGCAGACAGGCGATCGTCGGCGAACTGGGCTCTTCTAAAAATAAGGAAAATTCGGTGGTTTTCTGCGTATCGGGAATGTAGAACGAAGTTTTCAGTGCATAAAGATTTTTCGTGGCCTCTTTTAACGGACAAGCGTTTACCGTTCTTTTTTTTTTTTTTTTTTTGAAGAACAGAAATTATAAAATTGATGCTAGAAGAAAATACAAACAACGAGTCAAACTCTCAAAAGAGTCTGATACGATTACAACGAGGCAGCATTGGGGGAGGCCTCAAATTCGGAAAAGGTTTAAATAATCATCAAGGAGATAGATCATCTGCAATCTAGGCTTAGAGTACATCTTTAGGAGTTTAGATTTCCAAACATTGTAACGATTATTCCTAAGAATTACAAAGGGATTTTTATCATCTGAATGAGAATCAACAGAGTCCGTGTAGCAAAGATTGAGAATTTTCTTCAATCCCACCAAAAAGGAGAAGAAGTAGTCCTTCCCCTTCCTATTGAAGATGGCACTGTTCCTGGTCTTCCATATAAACCACAAGGAGTGGATTCTGATGAACTGCCACAAAAGAATATCCATACCACGAGCTTCACCCAGCAAAATGTCTTTGCTGTTAGGAGCATTAAGACCTTTGTTCTGACAGAAGAACCTCATACCAAACCAGAATCTTGAGGAACTTTTACAATGAACGAACAAGTGATCCAGGTCCTCAACTTTACCACATAGCTTGCAATTTCCAGCATCAATTTTATACTTTCTAGCAAGTTCCCCGTTCTTTTGCTTCTGCTTGTTTTCCAATTTTAAGTTTTTGAGTTGAGCCCATTCAAGGGGCTGCTCGTGGGTTTGGAGCTTGCCGTGCTGGAGTTTTTGGATTGAGTGCCTGGCATATCTAGAAGAAAAAAGTAAAGAAAAAAGGGAGAAGAAAATAGAGAAAAAAAAGGGTAGAAAAACAAAAAAAAGAGAAGAAAAGAGTCAAAACATTCGAAGAAAAAGAAGGGAAAAGAAAATAAATAGAGCTACCCTTTAAGATGGGATGACCGTGGGCTAGCAAGAGATCTTGCCATTGAAAAGGCTTGGTGAATTCGCTTCCATGTGTATCGTCATTCCATCTTTGGTCTTGAGCAATGTGGCTCCCCCTCAGTCCTCGTGCCCCCTTGAGGTGGACTCCGTCTCCTCAGACGTTGCACCTCCGGTGGTCTCTTTGTGCAAGGAATCGGTGGCGGCAAAGCAAGAAGTATTGATGAAAACGTGTCTCATCGGCCAAGTTTTTGGCCCTAGGCCCCCTCTAGAGAATGTGAGAACTTGGTTGAGTAAGGAGTGGTTCCCGCGTGGTATAATTGTGTGCAAATGTCAATTCTTACCGGCGAATCACCTACTTCTAGTGTTTGAGAATGAAGAGATGGCCTTCCAGGCCCTGCAAGCCGGCTCCTGGCTGGTGGGCCGGTCAACCTTATGCCTTTTTAAGTGGACCTCAGACTTTGTTCCGAACAAGTCAAAGCCTCTTCGTTACCCGCTCTGGGTGGAGCTTCCCAATCTACCCTATTTCCTGTATGGATTTCTTCGAGAAATCGTTTCACCGATCGATCGCCCGATGGCCTCAAGAGAGGATGTTGGGGGGTTAATATACGAGGGTACTCAATACTCTTTCAACGCACGCTGGCACCCACAAATTTGCATTGAAGCGGACTTGAACCAGGTCCTCCCAGCGAAGATCTCCATAAACTGTGGCGATGGTATGATGTGGGTTCAGGAGATTACCTATAAGAATTTGCCCAATGCATGCTTCCATTGCGGGCTCCAAGGTCACAGGATCAAAGACTGCCCCTCGAAGCAAAATACCAAGAAAAATAAGCCTAAACCAGGTGGGGCCCCGGATCCTTTCCCTCAAGTTGGCACTAGGGGCCGTCCCTCTCCGGTGGAGGAAGAAGCAGGCACTCGGGTTGCAGAGACGGAGTCAGAAGGGTTCACTGAAGTAAGACATAGGAGGAAAGTCAGCCCTCGAAGAGCACTAGCAAGGAATGTTTTGACCATTGCCCCTTCGAATAACATGTACTGCAACCTAGAAAAGGAGATTAATGAGTTCGACCTCCCCGGGGACAACCTTTACGAAGAAGACCCTGCTGACAATTCCCTTGGATGCTCTACCAGCAAAGAAGACAACCAAGAAGGTTACACCACCAGTAAAGAGGATGGATTCACCACTAGCAACGGAGACAATCAAGACAGTGAAAGCTCCTTCCTCGGACCTACTCCTCCAGTATGCCTGCCAAGCCTACCGCAACAAAAGTCAAAGCTTAAAGGGAAACAACCGTCAGGCATGCCTTGGAAGAGCCCCCTCAAGAGTAGGATCCTGAGTAAAGAAGTTGGGGGTAAAAAAGAAGATCAAAAGAAAAAAAGAAAAAGAGATCGGGTCCCTCCCCTCAAAGAGGGAAACCATCAATAATGAAAATCACCTTGCTTAACGTCAGGGGGTTGTCCGACCCCCCAAGAGTGGCGATTCTTGGCCAATGGTTCAAAGACAAGTGCCTCAACCTCGACTTTATCTGCTTACAAGAGATTAAAATCGACGTAGAGGATCTCCAGAAATGACTTAAACGCATTTCTCCAAACCATCTTTGGCTCTCCACTTCGCACCCTAGGGGCGCGAGCGGCGCTGCAATTGGTGTTAGTCACTCCTAGTCCAGCAGGTTGACATCGACTTGTGAAGATCAAAATCATCGTTGGATTGCTGCCTCTTTCGGGCTCCCTAAACAATTCACCGTGGTCTCACTTTATGCCCCTAATGGTGAGACAGATAGAATAAACACTTGGACTTTGCTCGACTCCCTCTCACACAATGTTTTGCTCTGTGGGGACTTCAACATGGTTGAATTTCCTGAGGACCGTTGGAACAATAAGGGGAAAATTATTGACAGTCAAGAGAAAGAGATATGGGATAAAATCAAGCTTCATCTCGACTTGGTCGAGGTAAAAGATATGAAGGGGTTCTCATGGTCTAACCTCCAACTAGGGGACTCTCTGAGGAAAGCAAGACTTGATAGATGTTACATCGAACAAAACACCATCCTCCAGTGGGGTATTCCTTCGATTTCCCAACACATGGACCTGACTATCTCGGACCACTACCCGATTACTCTTTCTTTCAAACCGATTTCCACACCCCGGAAAGCTCTTTGGTTCCACGCTTGTGAGACGTCATTTTCCCTCCCCTCTGTCCACCGAGAAATTTCCACTGTTTGGACGGAGGCCTTTGCTTGCTGTAATGAACCGGCTAAGTGCTGGAGAAGCGCGGTGGAAAGGACTCGACAAATTCTGATCAGGACTCATAAGGCCATAAGAGATATCCAGAGAAAAAGAAGAGAAAGGGTATACCGGAGACTCTCACGACTTGAAGAAGAAGTGAACAAAGGTAACTTGCAATGCCAGCAAGGTCTTCTGAAAATGAGGGGAAGACTAAGATTCAAGGAGGAGATTCAAAGGAAAAATCTTCAGATATTCTTCAAAGACAGGTGGGTGGGGAAGGCCGACAAACCTTCGAAAGAGATGTGTAACATCCTCAAAAAGAAACAAGTTAGGGAATCCATCGCCTTCTTGGTTGATAACAATGGGATCGAATGTAGCACGAAAGTCGAGAACAGATCTATCATCGTCGAGCACTTTACCCATCTCATTGGGATCTCGACTCCTCTTTCCCCACACAGGCGGGACTGCATGGCTACCATCTCAAGGGTAGCTCATTCTAGAATCCCTCAGAACATGAGTTCTCTTCTAGAAGCTAACATTTCTGAGAACGAAATTATCGAGGTTATTGATGCCCTTCCAAATGGAAAAAGTCCAGGTCCTGATGGCCTCACCAATGAGTTTTTCAAGTCCTTCAAGCACGTGTTGGCCACCCCACTACGTTTGGTGTGGCTCGAGGCTCTGTCCTTCGGTGCCCTTCCTGAGTGTCTTAATAATGGCGTCATCAAGTTAATTCACAAAAGGGGAGATAAGAACAAAATTGAAAACTAGCGGCCGATTACCATGCTCCAAACTGGATACAAGATAATTGCCAAAGTTATTGCCAACAGAATCTCTTGTCATTTAAAGTCATGGCTTTGTGAGGACCAAAAAGGTTTTGTCAAAGGTAGATCTATACTTGAAGTAATTGTCGACATTTGGGAAGGCCTTACATTTGCTGAGGAATCTGCACAAGATCTGGTATTCATTAAGATCGACTTCGACAAAGCATATGACAGATTGGAATGGGACTTTATTCTCCAATCACTGAAAGACCTTGGATGCAGCCAAAAGTTCACAAAAATGGTTTCTACTCTTCTCGAAAACGCTTCAACAAGAATAAATATAAATGGTAAGCTCTCTGAGCCCATACGTTTAAAAGATCTATCAGGCAAGGCTGCCCTCTGGCTCCTCTACTCTTCGCTATTGCCTCGTACGGCCTCAGTCGCCTATTAAAGCATCACATCGACTCTAGCAATCTCATGGGCCTTTCCCTACCTCTAAATCATGGCCAAATGATTGCTAGACTCTTTGCCGATGATATGAATGCCTTTGTGCATAACGATATGAACAGCATTGAGGTGTTCTGGAGTTGCCTTGACACCTTTTGTGTGGCATCAGGCTCAAAAATCAACCATGCTAAAACTGCTTTCAGAGCAATCCGCAGACCCCCACCCCAATTGTTGTTAGATCAGGGGTGTCAAGTTATCCCCAGAGGTCAAGTCTTCCGTCTCCTCGGCATCCTGATGGGCTTCGACATCACAATGGACCAACGATGGAACTGGGTGCTGGCCAAGCTGGATAGCAAACTAAATTATTGGAAAGGTATGCAAGTCAACTTGGCATGGCGTGCTATGGTTGTTAACACATTTATGCTTTCAACGACTATTTACTTTATCTCGTGTTGGAGACCGAAGGAGAAAGAGTTGGCCAAAGTGGAAAGAATCTTCAGAAACTTCCTCTAGACTGGGGACCCCAACAGGAGGGGGATCCCCAAAATCACTTGGGAAACTTTCACTAGCTCGAAAGACTCAGGGGGCTTAGGTATTCTGGATATCGTGGCTTTGGCTGACAAGCTGGCAGTTAAGTGGCTTATCAAGGCCTGGAGGAATAGTGAGTCCTCTTGGGTTAAATTGATATTCAGAAACTTGAAAGACCTTACCTTTGTTGGCCATCCTGGCTGGAGGACTTAAGGATTCTCACGCTTTTGTTCTCCCCCCTTCCGGTGTCCCCTAAAGGCTCTAGCCTCGTGTGTTCTTTTAGGAAGATTTGGAACAAGGCCAAACAATTCATGAGAATCAGTGATGAGTGGAAGTGGGCGGCTGGGATAAGACAAAATGACTCTATCTGGTTCCCGATCAGTGGCATTAGAGGAGTGGAGCCTTGGAACCTCCAAACTGCAAAGCGGTTATGGAACAAGGGGTTCAAACAGTGGAAACAGCTCTGGAAACAAGAGACCAACCAGTGGATTAGGTTTGAAGACTTAGACCCAAGACATAGAGTTACCCTCGAGGAATGGATTCTTCTTCAAGGCAGATGTTTGGCGTGGGACCGCTCAACTTCTTGCCTTCTCTCCGGACAGGATCTTCCTTGCCTTGAGGGCCTCAAATGGAGCAATGGTAAGAGAATATCCAGAATACCCAACTTCAAAGAGAACTTAGATGTTCATCACACCCTCAACAAGAGGTGGTGTCTTTCTTGGACCAAACTTCGATGGGAACTAAAGTTCATGTCTATTTGGCACCCCCTAATTCAGACCAAAAAGTCTGTTCTCATGTAGCAGATCTTGCATAAGGGAATTTCGTCCAATTCAAGGGCGAATAAAATATGTGGTGTGCCACCATGGTGCAAACGTTGCCATCGATGCATCGAAGATTTAGCTCACCTGTTCTTCGATTGCCCCAAGTCCCGTATTATCTGGCATCACGTGACACGGGTTTTGAGACTCACACACCAAATCAATTGGCAACAGGTGCTGTTGGGTGAGGCGGTCGGTTGTTCTTCAAGGCTGTGGAATGCCATCAGGGGTGAGACTCTTTGAAAGATTTGGAGGGAGCGATGTGTTGTCAATTTTGACCAAACTCCTAAGGAATGGTCGATCGAGAAATCATTGTTTCTTCTAGGTAAAAGAATCTCCCACGATAAGAGATCTCCACCATTTAGACATCACTGTATTTATCTCGTCGAAAACAACAAGTTAAAACCCAAATGGGTCCCACATGAGGGTGATGATAGATTTATCCACCTCATTTGTAATGCCCTCTAGCTTGCCACACTCGTCCCCTGCATTGTGGGATTTGGGGGGTCCCATGGGCACTAGTCCCACTCAATTGTAACTTTTCTTCTTTACTTTAATTAAAGTCCGGGAGAATAGACTAAGGCCGAACTTCCTTTTATTGAAAAAAAAAAGGAGAAGAGTCTTGAATTCTCACGAGAATTTATTTTGTAATAATACATTTTCTTGCATACATTTGTTGTTTCTTTTATGTTGTACAGGTTGTGATGTAATGCTAAGAAGCAAATTTCGTGGTTGGCGGGCACAGTTGTATTCCTTTTTATTAGTAAAAGGATTCAATATCTTTTCCCGAAGATGCCATGTCAAAATCAATCAATCAACATTCTCTTTTCATCATTACCAAACAAAAAGTAAGAACCAATCACTCCAAAGCTGAAGCGGTGACGTTATATGGAATGTCAATTCGTAACAAAATATTATTTAAATTTTGTAAAAAGGAAATATGTTTTTACATCAAAGCCCTCTTTTTTTTCTTTTTTTTTTTGCATTTTTATTTTCACATGCCACTCTATTCTAATTATGTGTATGTATTCCCTTTTTTTTTGGTGGGGGATCTTAGTTGGAAAGCAAATTGAAGATCATTTTATTTAGTCCATACTACCCATTTCCAATTTAGTTGGATATCTTTATGTTTTTTTATTTTTGCAAAAAGGGGATCCCTTAGTTGCAATCCAAATGTGATCATTTTGTCAAGTCCGTACTACCATTTCCAATTTAAGATAAGATGATAGTCTTTTAGTATTATTCCATGTTTTCCCATTGGTGGAACTCAAATATGAGACCTTGAGGACGGTGTTATCATGGGAAAACAAGCCTTTGTTGAGATGTTTTTATTCTATCAAGGGAGCCTACAAGAAAAAAAACAACCTTTCATTATCTTAAGAATATTTGCGCCTATGAATCCGGTTAACTATTCCAAGTATTAATCATCCACTTAAAAATCATTTTCTTAGCCATAGTAGCCACATCAATGATCATTAAACCACTATTATCCTTATAGAGGCAAAAAACCTTGTCCATAGAAAGTTGTTGCACATGACTTCTAGCATACAAAGCTCCTTCTCAACGAGCATCCAACGGAGGATGACTCATGTGACCAATGGGACAATGAATGTGTTAACAACCATGACCTTACCTACCACACTCAATTGCATGCCTTTCCACTATTGAAGATTGAATTTGAGTTTTTTTTTCAATTTCCAATCCTGATGTTTTGACATAGTTTCTCTTTGCATCTACAATTGAGCATTGATTGAGGAGGGGGTGCACTTGAAACGTAGTTTAAGCATGGCTCATATTGGATCCAAGTTTCTAAACATGTCTAGACGATGTCACATTGAGGAAACACATTAGTATGAGAATGATTTGCTTTTATCTATTGGAGTGAAATTCTCTTGAAATAGACTAAGACCATCCATTTCCATTACAAAGTGAAGAGGGGCAAGAAGAAAATCTTCTTGAAATGAATGCCTTAGCGGGAAGGAAGTTGATCTTTTACAAGTGGTGGTGATGCTATCCAATGCCTTGTCACAAAAGGTGGAGACCATCTTCATAAATACGATAGAAAATACAAGCTTCTTTAAGGATTTCAAAATAAAGTCCCATTCCAATCTATCCTAGACCCTGTCCAAGCTGCGTTTTAAGAATATGAAATCATTTTACACTCCTTTCCATAGTACAAACCCTTCCATGTGTCCAGAACACTTCCAAAATGAATCTACTCTTGATAAACCCATTTTTATCTCTTTTAATCGAATGTTTCACATGGATCATTATCCTATTAGACTGAGCTTTGTTTATAATCTTCTATCTATCTATCTAGAGCATTGTGATTTGATGCTAATTATCAATTTGTTTCGTTGTATCCCCTTTTTTTTAATGAATAATCTGTATGATTCTCGCATTGAAACCATTAATTTAAGACCCTAATATACAGGATACATGCCACACCTCGACAATGGGATTCCTAAGAAATTTTTCGAATGCAATGTAGAACTTATAGGTGAGCCCCTCGTTCTCGGGTCTTTTACCTTTAGGGAGGCAATCAGCGTTGTCTTGCAATCTGGAGGTCATGATACCCTTTTCTAACTAGGTAGCCGTGACTTCTAGGATTTTCTAGTTTTTAACTCTGTGGATAGCTACCATGCAATCTCTTGTTTTATCTGATATCATGATGGAGGATACCAAAATAGAACTAAAGTGATTGCCAATTAAGCCGTGTTTTTTGTTGTATGATCAACATCTATGTCCATTAAAATTTGTCCAATATTCCGGATGAACCCCTGAATCTATTTCTTCTCTAGAAGTCCACACATACCTTTGGTTGCCTTGTCATCTTTTTCTTCCCAACATTTTTTGAAAAGAAATTGAAAACGATAGCATCTAAACTTATCTTCCATTAAAATCTTGCTTCTAATATTAAAAAGGCATGTCTCTATTCCCACTTTCCCTCTATTGACTTCTTCCTCTAGCCTCTTAAGTCTCCCACTAACCTTTACCACCACTTCATGATGAGTGTGTTGCGATCATACGGTAAGCTTCCCTACTGGATTCAAACTATGCATACTAGATTCTCCATATTTGAAAGCTTCTGCGCAAATTCTCATGATTTTAAAATGATTTGAGGAAAGATTGGAAAGCATAGGATTTTTATGAAACCAAGGGCATGGCCTCCCCACCCTCATGTAGCTCAACACTCTGAGTAGCCAGATTGGTGAAGGCTCTTGTCCTTGGACATGGTGCTCTTTTTTGGAACATGGGGGAATATACATAACAGTGGGGGTCGTTCAATTTTAGAATAAAAACATGAAACCAAATTAAATTCAATATTTCAAATCGTAAGGTTCCTTATAACCACATGAATGATACAAAGACCATTATCTCAAGGCTGATGGAGAGCTTAGAATAGATGGGAAGTGAACAAGAAATGATCCTCTAAATGTGATTATATTTTAGATTGGTCAAGAAGCTCAAGGAAAATAATAGTACAATTACAATTGAAAACCTTTGTATAAAAATGATATCTGTGCCTGCGAGCTAGCCTAACCTAGGTAGACTTAGTCCAAAAAGAGGCGAGATAGTCAATTTGGTCCATCAACGTAGACTTGGTCCAACAAGGTACTCTTCTTCCAACAAGGTAATTGACTAGCGTTCCTTCTTCATCTTCAAGACAATGTGAAAATAATATTTTCACGATTGCCTATGAAAAAAAGTTATTTTTTCATGCAAGATAGTCAAGATATGTATGCATGCGAATTGTGTGTTCACAAAGCCACCCTGTAGAAACATATCCCTTGAGAACAAGCGCCATAAAATCCTCCAACCAAAAAAAGACTCCACTATCACCATTAGAAACTAAGAACCTTCAGCATGTTTATATAGACGTTTTGTGAGGTTTTCTTGCACATGGAGCAAGAGTGAAAAATAGAGAGCTTGCAAATATACCACAAAAGTAGTTGGGGAACTACCGACATACCTAAAACTAGTGGGGGAGTGGTTAGGATCTTGCATATAGTCAAGGAGATGCTTCAAATATACTAAATCTTATTATGCACATATACCAAAAGGTGATAGGAGTCGATTAGTGGAGCGGGTGTGCCTAATGATGGAATAATATCCAGCCACCATGATTGATGCACATGGTAGTGAGTAGATGAGTGTGCTTACGTCTTTGGTGATAGTAAGAGAATCAAGGGTAATCCATGATTGGAATTGTGGTATAATGCCATGTAGTTGTTCAAAAGCTCTTGGAAATCGCTTAAAGCAAGAACAAGGATTTTCCAAACGTCAAAGTATTGGTGGCCTATTATCATAAGAATAATGCCTTGAAGGCTCAATACACCACCACTTGAACATTTGATCTCAACCTCGCTTCAACATACTACCAATTAATAGTCGACCAAATAATAGCTGACCATGTTGCAAAGAATAGCTAACTACCATGTTGCAAGACAGGTGTGGATGGCACGCCTATTGGATTTCAACCCTTTCTTACATCCTTTGTGGACCATGCCATTGACCTAAATAACCAATGGGCGTCAATTCGCCTTAGAAAACCATAAAATATTAGAATTGCTTCGATTTATGTAGTTGTACTATGGGGTGCAGATCGTTGGCTTCACTATAGCTTCCCCCCAATCCTTAATAGAAACTTCAACATGGTCACTTGTATTCAATTGATTCAGGCAGAAAGGAGGTTTAGAGTGGATCTAAAAGACAAAATCGGCTTTTCCTTGTCATCTAGACCTTAAACATATCTATACTACCATGGCCTTTACTCGGACTAATAATCAAATGGGAGATAACCTCAGGGCTACTAGACTTGGTAGGGTATATCTCTCAACATCTTTGACACATGAGTGGGACTACCTAGTAGCTTCAAATTATTTTTCGTTTGTTTTAGCTCACCATGCTATACTGATGAGCATCAAATCTACAAACTACCTACACAAATTTGGTTGGTTTCACATCGACACTCGACTGCTATAGTTCCAGACTACTGAACAAGAAAAACATTGTTGATTGAAAGACTTTTCCAAGATTTATTTGTTAACATCCCTCTTCAAACAACTCTAGCTTGTAGGTTTGTGCATATAAGCTGGAAACAAGCTCTGCTCGATGAAGTGATCGGCTGCTTGGTGACCCTCTAGAATGCCATTAGAGGGGAGGTCCTTTGGAACATCTGGCGAGAAAGATGTGCTTATAAGTTTGGCGACTCCCTCAAATAGTGTTTGATTGAGAAATCGTTGTTCCTCCTCGGTAAAAGAATCACCAACTATAAGAACCCCCCCCCCTTTCAAACATCATAAAGTGCTTACCCTGATCAACAACAAGCTAAACCCAAGTGGGCCCTACATGAGGGGGACGAGAGGGTGATAAACCTTCTTTGTAATGCCATCTAATCTTTGTAAGTTCTACCCCCGATCTGTGGGACATGGGGGGTCCTGTGGGCACTAGTCCCCTTCACTTGTGCTTTTCTTTTCTTTTTATTTAATACAAGTCCGGGAGAGTAGGCTAAGGCCGAACGTCCTTTATTTAAAAAAAAACTCTAGCTTGTAGGTTTGTGCCAAAAGTTCTAAAAATAAATGGAAACAATGAGTGACGAACTTAAAAAGAAATTTGATCACTTCTTGGAGCTCAATGAGATTTTTGGTGCGATACATGCTTTGAAGAAAGGTAAAAAGTCTGGACTTGATGGCCTAGCTTTTGAATTCTTCCACGTTTTCTCATCAAAGCTCTTGCCTTTGATCTTGGAGCTTTGGAGAGATGCATGAAACAGAAAAAATCTCCCTAGATTTATCAACAAAGTAGTGGTCAAATTAATTCACGAAAAGTGGGAGACACTCAATTAAAAATTTGAGACCAATCACCTATCTCAATATTGTGTATAAAAGATTTTCCAAAATCTTTTGATAATAATACCACTCCCCATATGCACACGATAATTAGATTGGAGCAAAAAGGATTCATACAGTGTAGATTAATCATGGATCCAATTATTTCCCTCTAGGAAGGTATGCAATCGGCTTTACCAACACTTCTTCAAAATCTAATTTGATAAACCTTATGATACAATATATAGAAAATTTATATTACAATATCTTCATGATTTTGGATCTGATCCATACTTCATTCATTATGTACGTTGCCTTCTGGATAACTCATTCATCATGATCCATAGTTCATTCATTATGTACATTGCCTTCTGGATAACTCATTCATCAAAGTTGCAGTCAATCCAAACTTGATAAAGTCCACTGCTCTCAAGAGATCCATTAGATAGGGCTGATGTCTTTTGCCCCCCACCTATTTGCAGTTGTCGATGACACTCTAGGATGGCTCTCATAGTGTGATTATAATAGAGGCAACCTTAAGGCTACCTCTCTGCTTGGGTGGAAAGAAGATATATTACTACAAAGCTAATGTAGATGACACGATTGTGACCACCACAATGATCCTAACAGTTTGTCTCATTTAAAGGAAGCTTTGAAAAATTTCCATGAAGCTAGCGGATCCATTGTGAGTCACAACGAAACCCCGATAAAATGCTTTGGTAACCCCTTGACCCTAATCTCTAGGATACATGCCACACCTTGACAATGGAATTCCTAAGGATTTTTCGAATGCATTGTAGAACTTATTGGTGAGACCTTCATTCTTCTGTCTTTTATCTTTAGGGAGGGAATTAGTGATGTCTTGTATTTTGGACGTCATGATACCCTTATCTGGCTAGGTAGTAGTGACTTCTAGGATTTTCTAGTTTCTTACTCTATATATAGCTACCATGAAATCTCATTTTTTATCTTATAACATGATGGAGTATCCCAAAATAGATCTCAAGTGATTGACAATTAAGTCATGATTTTTACTATATGATCAACATCTATGTCCATTGCAATGGGGAGGCCTCGTGGGCCAAGTTGATCTTCAGAAACAAGAATGAGTTGGCGCTCATGGGTTTCCCAAATTGGAAGAATCTTGACATCTTGACCTTGCTGTTTTCCTCGATCCCCGTCTTCCCGAAAGGCTCTAATCTGGTGTGCTCCCTTTGGAAGAGTTGGAATAAAGTCAAAAGCTTCACAAGAATAAGTGAAGACTGGAAGTGGGCTGCCGGTATCAGACAAAACGACTCTATCTGGTTTCCGATCCATGGCATCCGGAGTGTGGAATCTTGGAACATTCAAAATGCCAAGAAGCTATGGAACAAAGGCTTCAAAAAATGGAAACATCTCTGGAAACAAGACACCAACCGCTGGATCAACTTTGAGGATATTGACCCTAGCATCAACATTTCGCATGAAGAATGGAACACTTTGCAAAGCAGATGTCTCGCCTGGGACCGACACAAAGTTCGCCTTCTCATGGGACAGGACATGTCGAGCTCGCTTGGTCTCAAATGGCACAATGGGAATAGCCTATCAAAAATCCCGAACATCAAAGAAACGATCGACTATCAGGTTAACCTCAACAAAAAGTGGTGCCTGTCATGGACGCGGCTTCGGTGGGACATGAAGTTCATGGCTATCTGGCACCCCCTCATAGAAATCAAAAAGTCTGTCCTCTTATGGCAAATTCTTCATCATGGAATCTGGACCAACCTTAAGGCTAGCAAAATTTGTGGGATCCCTCCCTGGTGCAAACGCTGCTACCGGTCTATCGAAGATGTTTCACACATCTTCTTTACCTGCCCCAACTCCAACAGACTCTAGCAGGTGGTTGGAAAGAGAATTGGACTTCAAAAACGTCTCAGTTGGCAGCAAGCCCTGCTGGGAGAAGCGATCGGCTGCTCCGCGACTCTCTGGAACGCCATCAGAGGGGAGGTCCTATGGAAAATCTGGCGGGAAAGATGTGCTTTCAACTTCGGTGACTCCCCCAAGAAGTGGTCAATTGAGAAATCGCTGTTCCTCCTTGGCAAAAGGATTGTCAACTATAAAAAATCCCCCCCCTTTAGGCATCATCAAGTACTCCTTTCGATCGATAACAAGCTTAAACCCAAGTGGGCCCCACATGAGGGTGATGAGAGGGTAATTAACCTTCTTTGTAATGTCATCTAAGCTCTGTAAAAGCTTCCCCTGCTTTGTGGGATTTGGGGGGTCCCGTGGGCACTAGTCCCCTTCTCTTGTACTTTTCTTTATTTAATTCAAGTCCGGGAGAGTAAGCTAATGCCGAACTTCCTTTATATTAAAAAAAAATCTATGTCCATTAAATTTTTTCAATATTCCAGATGAATCCCTTAATCTATTTCTTCTCTAGAAGTCCACACATATCTTTGGTTGTCTTATCATCTTTTTCTTCCGACCACTCTTTGAAAAGAAATTGAAAATGATATCATCTAAAATTATCTTCCATTATAAGATTGCTTCTAATATTGAACAGGCAGAAGAAGTCGATAGAGGCTAGAGGAAGAAGTCAATAGAGGGAAAGTAGTTCTAGCGACGAGGGTCGATAGTCAAATTGGTCCATCAAAGTAGACTTGTTCCAACAAGGTACTTTGTTCTTACAATGTAATTGACTAGCATGGGCCTTCTTCATCTTCAAGACAATCTGAAAATAATCTTTGCTCCATTGCCTATGAAAATAATTTAATTTTTCATGCAGGTAGGCAACATATGTATACATCCGAATTGTCTATTCACAAAGCCACCTTGTAGAAACCTATCTCTTGAGAACATGCACCATAAAATCTTCCAACAAAAAAAAAAATCTCCATTGTCACCATTACAAACTAAGAACTTTTGGTGCATTTATATAGAATTTTTGTGAGGTTTTCTTGCACGTAGAGCAACAGTGAAAAATAGAGAGAGCTTGCAAATATACCACAAAAATAGTGGGAGAACTACCAACATACCAAAACGTAGTGGGTGAATGGTGAGGAGCTTCCATATAGTCAAGGACATTCTTCACATATACTAAAAATTATCTCAACCTATCTTCAACATTTTATCTCAACCTATCTTCAATAGACTACCCATTAATAGTCGACCAAATAATATCTTACCATGTTGAAAATGACATTCTACCAATTAGTCAAGGTCGTGACATAAAGCTTTATTTAATCAATAAAATTCTATTTTGGTCAATTTGTTTGGTCAACCAACACCTTTTTGGGACAAAATATTACTTAAAAGGGCAGGTACAATTGTTTCTTTCTACTATTATACTCTTTGTTCCCAAAAGTTTAATTTCATCTGGTATATTAAACACAATATTACTAGCCTAAGATGAAATTTTGAATGTAATACAATCTCTCCATCATAAAAATATCAAATGCTTCTAATTTCTGCCTTGTTATAGGTGTGTCTTCAGCCATGCACTAATCTGAGCATAAAAAATAAACCAAATTAGGCCGATCATATGGTTTATCATTATGGTTGGACCAAGTTCTATCTTAATGGTTTACCAACTGCCTCGACACACTGCTTTTATCCATCAAAGATGCAATTCTTAAAGAGAGGGTCCCAATGTGCATCATACCTAATAACCATACCATCCATTATGGCATGGTTAGTGGAGACCCACTCGTGGACCATCAATCAATTCTTGTAGAAAAAGTAAGCCTCATTTTGGACTTTTTTTTTAATAAAGGAAGTTCAGCCTTAGCCTCCTCGCCCGGACTTGAATTAATTAAAAGAAAAGAAAAGTACAAGAGAAGGGGACAAGTGCCCATGGGATCCCCCGAATCCCACACGACGGGGGTAGCTTTTACAGAGTTTAGATGGCATTACAAAGAAGGTTAGTCACCCTCTCATCACCCTCATGCGGGGCCCACATGGGTTTAAGCTTGTTGTAGGGAGCACTTGATGATGTCTAAAAATAAGGGGGGGATTTCTTACAATTAGCGATCTTTTTGCCAAGGAGGATAGTGATTTCTCAATCGACCACGCTATGGGGGAGTCATCGAAGTTGCAAGCACACCTTTCCCACTAGATATTCCATAGGGCCTCCCCTGTGATGGGGTTCCAGAGAGGCGGAGCAATTGAACGTTTCTCCCATCAGAGCATGCATCCAACTGATATGTTTTTGAAGTCTAATTTTCTTTCTGACAATCTACCAGAGCCTTTGTGGTGGACCTTACAAGGCTAACATGAAGTTATAGAGGAGGTTGATAAACCTCGCATCCCCATCATGCGGAGCCCACTTCGTTTTCAGCTTATTGTTGACATATTGTAGCTCTTTGTGATGTTTGAAGGGGGGAGGGTTTCTTACAATTAGCAATTCTTTTGCCGAGAAGGAATAGGGACTTCTCGATTGACCACTCCTTGGGGGTATTGCCAAAGTTGTGAGCGCATCTTTCCTACCAAATCTTCCAAAGGATCTCTCCCCTGATCACATTCCACAATGCCGTAGAGCAACCGATTGCTTCACCACTGAGCGCTTGCTCCCAATTGGTTTGTTATTGGAGTCCCAGAGAACGACCAAGGACCCTCCATAATGAAGGGATTTAGGGCAGGCAAAGAACAGGTGACCAATATCCTCTTTGCTACGGCAACACTGCTTGCACCAGGGCGGAGACCACAGATCTTGTTAGCTTTTGCATTGGTCCATATTCCGTGGTGTAAAATTTTCCATAGGAGGACCAACTTTTTGTTTTCAATGAGAGGGTGCCAGATAGACATAAATTTCATATCCCATCAGAGTTGCGTCCAATTGAGACACCATTTCTTGTTGAGACTGATGTGAATGTCATTGCGAGCTTCGACATAAGGAAGCTTGGAGAGGCGATTACCATTAAACCATTTAAGGCCCATTAGGTCCGGAGCATCCTGTCCCATCAGTAATCGGATTTTAGAGCGGTCCTAAGCATGGCATCTGCTCAATAAGACATTCCATTCCTCGTACATGACCGCAACACTGGGGTCAAGGTTCTCAAAGTCTACCCATCTGCCATTTTGGACTCTTATCTCTAATCCACTTTTGAACTATCATGGCTCTAGTATGTTGTTAGACATGTACAAATATGTTTTTCTTCTAGAATAAGGGTTTTTTTTTTCTTTCTCTTTTCCTTCTTCTTCTAACCTAAACTCATGTAGTTGCTAGGGTGATCCTTCTCAAATGGTGGCCACTTAGAGGGGTCCGAGCCACTTGAAGGAATCACCATCATCGTCTGTTGATCTTTGGTCTCTATGGGTTTCTATTTGTTGGTGAAAGATTATACTACAATAGAATTGGGGTTTTTTGACGAATGCAAAATGAACTAAAAATGAGGGATGTAGATATATTGGCAGAAAAAAATTCTCGATAGAAACCATGGGCTTGGTTGATTGACTCATAAATTTGTTGATCTCTTGGTTAGCATACGAGTAGAGGAGAGCGTGGTTTTTTTGCTCGAGATAAAAACATTATGCATAGAAATGAATATATCCATGCCTATATCGAGGGATATAGCAACACCTATAGCGATGGAGTTTTTTTCATTTTTTAAATAATTTAAAATAATTCTTGACTTGTATAACAATGGATATTGCGGTTGACATATTGAAGATTCGTTTTAGATAAAATAAATCGTACACATTGCACCTAGAATTTTTCAAAACTCATCATCAGGACCATGCAGAGTATCACATATGAATTTCTTCCCCTTTTGCTTTTGAGTTCACTTTCTTACTATCAATCTTTTTCTTACTCACACACACTCTCTCTCTCTCGGTCTTGCTAGCGAGTTTCTAGATCTTTCTTTATGATGCAAACATATCTTCCTGACTATGCAAACACATTTATAAAAAAAAAATCTTCAAGAATAAAAATAATAAAAATCATACAAACCTACACACTCATTTATACAGAAACACACATACAACATGTATATACACACGTACACAACCTCTATTAAACACATACACACGCACAATAATGCGCGCATATACTCACACACATACGTACAAAGATACATACACATACACACATAAATACACACACACATACATACGTATGTACACTTACTCACATACATACATACATGCACACATTTATACATGCACACATACGTACAAAGATACATACACATACACACATAAATACACACACACATACATACATATGTACACTTACATACATACATGCACACATTTATACATCCACACACTCTTAAACATACATACACACACATACATACATGCATATTTACATTCACACACATACATATATACATACATATACACACACATACACATATTCATACACACATACAATCACACACATACATACATACATATACTCAGACATATGTACATACATACACACATAAACCTACACACACATGTGTACACACATTCTCTCACACACATACATACATACACATACACACATACACACATAAATACACACACACACATACATGCATACATACACACATACATACACACATACATACACACATATATACATACATCCATACACACATTCATACTAACATACACTCATATGCCTACCAACATACATACACATACACACATAAACACACCCACACACATGCACATACACATATATACACACATACATGCAAACACATACTCACATACACACATTCATACACACATGCATGCATACATACACACACATTCATACACACATATACTCACGCACATAGACACATACATATATACACATACTAACTGAAGAGTATGTGTATGTGTGTGTATGATTGTAAGTTAAAATCTATTGTGATTTTCTACCAAAGCACTGATTCTTTATTCACAATAGTATGTATATTCATATGTGTTTATGTTTGCAAGTTAAAATCTATTTAGATTGTCTAAGCCAACATTGATTCTTACTTCAAAATAGTATGTGTATGTGTTTATGCATATATGAGTGTGAGTTACAATTTATTATGATTGTATAAGTAAAAATGATTCTTTATTCACAATAGTATGTGTATGTGTATGATTAAGAGGAGAATGACATGATCACTAGTAATAGGAAGAAGGATAGAGATTTATACTTACAATAGACAATGTATAAGATTTACAAAGGAGATGAAGTAGAGAGAGAAGAAATACCAATGAACTCATATGTTGCATGAATCCCAATGCGTTTGTGTTTCATTAACAAAGTCATATATTTATACGCATTTTCATGCACATTCCTATGGGACTTGTATGTTTTCATTGCACCCTTTAATCAATCCTTCAATTTGAGCCTTAATTAAAGTATAAAAAGCCAATGCGTACATGCCACTCTAACACTGGCATGCATGATGGACTCGAACTACCACTTTCCCTTGATTGGTACTACCCCCTCAACAAACGAAAATTACATGGAAACCATTTATAGGTAGGGAACCTTTATACAACATGGCATACAACCATAATAAACACACCTAGTCTCTTAGAGGCTTCAATCTGTGAGCCTCCACATCACTCATGTCAGAGGACACCAGTTACATCAAACTCAATAAAAGCAAATGCATCAAGAAAGGCCCTCACATCAAGGCCAACACATCAAAACAAAGTCTAAAACTAAGAACTCAATCCATAGACAATTCCCATGTAAATCTCCATAGTGCTCAAGTGATAGCACCTCCCTTGGGATAAGTGTATTCCAACTCCAAAACATAACCAATTCTAGTTTTAAAAGATGTGAATAAAAAATAAATGTGCATGCTCTACCCTTATGAGCAATACTTGCAAACCAAAGTGCCTGGTTAGACCATGCTATGGAGTGCAAACAAAGCCCATAAAATGTTGAGAACTATGAGAAATGTGTAATGCAAGGCAAAGTGCCTCGAACTTAATCCAAGTATGCAAGTACACTATACACAACCCATATTCTGCCCTCGTGTATGCATGAGCATGAAGTTAAAAAAATAACATAATTACATTGCTCCATCTTCTCAATCAATTACATCATAGTCATATGTCTTCCTACAATACATCATATACAATCTATGTAATTTTGCAAGAAGGATGGATCATCCAATCATAGCTTTATCATCGTCAATCTTCACTTCTATTCTGCATATTCTTCTCCCCATACGTACTACAACATAAAACATCAAATAATGATCAAGCATATCTTGTCCTTTTGGATTAGTATGATTAGTATCAAAGAACAATCAAGACTCAAACTACCATGAAGGCATGTATCCCATAGGGCCACATCATCCACCACTCAAATCATGCACACAAAAGAAAAAAAAGAAAAAGAAAATTAGTGAATGCTTCTGTCGAATCAATGCTACCTCACATTCACAATCTATATGGAGTGTTTCTACCAACTTAACACTACCTCACACTCTCTCATTATTGAAAACAATTCTGGATTTGATGCACCCGGATGATCCGATGAGCATCGGATTCGGTAATAATCGGACTCCTCAATGTAGCGACTCAGAAAAATAGGGACTCAAGACGGTGCAGATCACCAGAATCAAGCAAGAGAATATCACCATATTAGCACCAAAATACCTGTGAGCTAAGACTCGACTAGATTGAGATAATCGGACACAGTTTGATGAATATGCAAGATAACCAGACGTAATTTGATGACTACCGGAGATAACCAATCCTTCAAGCAAGTAACCAATAGGTGTATAATCATCACATGCCAATATCCAATGGTGAGGCACCATGTGCATGAAAAGGGGCAAAAATGTAGGCATAATTAATGCCATGTGAGCAGAATGATCAATGCTACCATTGGTAGGTCAGAGCATATAAAAAATGCGGGTAAAATGATGGTGTCTCCTAATATAAGAAGCCTACTATGGTGCTATAGGTAGAGAGAGTAACCAAGGATTATCAATCATTGCATTGCTAATAACATGTGCACCAAAAATTGTACCCACCCAACACCAGAATGGATGATGACCTACCAAACACACCAAAATTCCCTCGGGAACAGGGATAGATGAGATGAGAGAGGCCCCTAGGGCATAGAGCAAAAATTGTGTAGGCTGCTTAGTCACCGGATGGTGCCTTCGAGAGAACCAAATTCGATAGCCAAGCCGGGCTAGGGTGTGTCGAGGGTCCTATGGTTTTTGCACCACAAGCTGCACAAATCGCTCGCCCTCAATGTTCAGAGGAGCATCGAATGATTGCCAGTGGGCTAGGATATGTGGGAGAAGCCGATCATGGTAATGATTGCAAGTGGGATTAACAAAACTCATGGCCCTCAATAGTGGGTGCGCATCGTTGGACATCGCAGAGGCAAGTTGTGAGTCAGATGTGGCCAAAAGATTGTAGACTACAAGGGCTGAGAGGGCAAGCAGTGAACATAACGGTGCCATCATGCTCCAGCCGATAGAGCCAATGGGGGGTATGTCTAGATGGTGCTAGTCTTAACATGAGAATGATATGATTACTAGTAATAGGAAGAAGGATAGAGATTCATACTTACAACACACAATGTACAAAAGTGACAAAGCAGATGAAGTAGAGAGAGAAGAAATACCAACAAACTCATATGCTGCATGAATCCCAATGTGCTTGTGTTTCATTAAACAAAGTCATATATTTATACACATTTTCATGCCCATTCATATGGGACTTGTACCTTTTCATTGCACCCTTCAATCAACAATTCAATTTGAGTCTTAATTAAACTATAAAAAGCCAATGCGTACATGCCACTCTAACAGTATGTGTGTGTATGATTGTGAGTTAAAATCTATGATGATTGTGTAAGTCAACATTTGCTCCTACTTCACAATAGCATGTGTATGTGTATGTGTATGTGTGTATGGTTGTGAGTCAAAATCTATGGTAAATTTTTTATTCAATGTTGATTCTAACTTCACAATAGTATTTGTATTCAATGTTGATTCAATGTATTTGTATGTGTGTATATGATTGTGAGTTAAAACCTATTATGATTATTTGACTCAAAATTGATTATTACGTCACAATAGTATGCATATGTGTATGCGTATGTATGATTAAGAGTTAAAAACTATTGTGATCTAAAATCGAATGTGATTGTTTGATTTATAACATTGATAAGAAATCGATTATATGAAGAGTTAGAAATATAAACAAACAAAAATATAAATACATAGATTAATAGATTTAAGAACTTTGAGAGATTGAGAATAGTTTCTGTTGATATATTTAGGTAGTGATGTGTGTGAACACTCTAGGAATTGTGGGCACTTTTTTCCCTCTTTAGGAGGTTTTTTTCCTCATGTTGTATATATGCCTATTACCCTGATGGGCTATTAATCTTTGTACATTCTATTGGTAATACATTTAGTATTGTGTTGTGCACCAAGCTCCTTCTTCTTCATTGTGTTGTTTGTGTGCTTATGCACATCTCAATTTCCAACAATTGGCATCAAAGCAGGTCCTCGTTTCATCCAGCACATCATCGATACCCCTCATGAAATTTGCTGAGCATACTCTAGGCTCGTTTCGACCACTGAGTGCCTGTGCATGCAACTTCATCTTTTTTGGCCAAGGATATTACACATTTCGGTTTGCCTATATAAGCATCTCGAATTCTACTATGGGTTTAGTAGAACTCAACAAGGCAGTACTGCTCAACATTTTGAGATAAAATTTTGCATCAAGGTATTTTAGTCAATGGCCATCATTGAAGGCACTAACGTATTCCATATGTTGGTTGTTGAGGATAAGTTGGATGGTACGAATTACCCATTATGGGCTTATATGGTGCATCATGTATTGGTTGCAAAAGGACTCTAGAATATTGTGCAGGGTGTTGAAAGAACCTCCTATTACACCTACAAGTATAGTTATTGAAGGTGATGCAGATGGCATTGAATATGAGAATATTCTTTATGATACTATTCGTGTTGCGGTGCTTGCTACACCTACTATAGAGAAAATTCTTTGGGATGGCAGAGATGCTCACGAACATGCATTGATAGCTTTGTCTTTCAAATGTGACATTATTCCTCACATTCGCTCTTGTAGAATAGCAAAGATGTTTGGGATACACTTACACTTTATACCAAGCAAGGAATGATGCTCGTGTTGCTTACCTCTGGAAATAGTTGGAGAGTGAGCAGACGAATGAAGAAGATTCCATGGACAACATTTTTACAAAAATAAAAGATTTGAAGGACCAGCTAATTTCTATTGATGAATTCTTGCATGATAGTTCACTTGTGTAGACTATTCTGATTCATATCAAAGTTGTGCTTCGACTCTTCAGTTGATGATGAAAGGCAATCCAAATGCCTTAAAATTTGAAAAGTTAATCTCTACTCTATTGTAGGAAGATTAGTCTAGGCAGAACAGACCCATTATGTGTGTTGTAGATCACGCTTTCCTAGCTAATGAGAAGGGAAAAGGTAAATGTAGCTCTTCTACTAATAAGCAGAAATCTACTAGTTTTCCATAATCAAAGAAGGATGACAAAGACAAAAAGAAAACAAAAAAGCAGAAATTGTTTTGCAAATACTATAAAGGAAATGATCATGTCATAAAGAGTTATCCAAAATTGGCTACAAAAGAGGCAAAGAAGAAAGAGGTTGAAATTATTGTTGCAGAGGCATCTACACCCAAAACAAAGTCCGCTAATCTTGTGCAAAATGAAGAATGAACATTTAATACTATTTGCAGTTATGACCCATCTTCACATGCAGGTCATGTCTATAATAGAGTCAAATGTTTGGTACTTTGATAGTGGGGCAACCAAACATATTACCTTGCAGCATAGTTTCTTCACTTCACTTGAGGCTCTCCCTACAAGGAATATTGTCACATGCACCAACAACTCCTCTTATCTTATTATGGGAGTTGGTAAGGTCATTCTAACTACCACTGATGGTAGTTCTTTTACATTGTCAGATGTCCTATTTAGGGATCAAGAAATATCTGTTATTAGTTTCAGCATGACCCAAGATTGGCTTGGTCGTGAAATTTGTTGATGATAGATGGGCAGTTCATGATCTGTCACATGGTGATTTTCAGCTATCATTCTCATTGAGGGGGGAAATATATGTATTCTGATTTTTATGCATTTCTGGCTTAATGTGTGATAAAACACCAATGTATAGTGTCATATACACCTCAACAAAATGGAATTGCTCAAAGGAAGTTTGGTCTAGCCAACTCGCACAAGACCAACCCTTGAGCTTATGGAAACTCAAATAGACCTTATAGGCATGCGATAAGTGCAATAAAATGCACTATGTACTTTAGAGCATCAAGGATAAAGAGTCGATACAAAACACATAGGTTTGCGCATTAAATAGCTCAAAAAACTTACTATCTTTAGATGAGACAATAAACTTCAAATGCTCATAGTGACAAACATGATTACATTTAGAGAAAATCCTTTTTCACGAGTTACACATAGGGTTGAGTGTATCGAATGCACAAGATTAAAAGAAATAAGCAAAATATGCTTTTGGAATCGGAATCAAACACTCCATAGTGGTACCTTCTATTTTTTAGGAATGCATAGAGATAGACCCCGAGACATAAAAACTATGATCTCACCCAATCTACTAAACCAAATGCTTTGAAAATTTTAACACATAAATTAAACACTAATATCTTTTTAATGCATCCTCTATATTCAAATTTCGAGCTCTTTAGAGAGAGCAACAGCATCTGCAAGGTTACTATTGTTGAAGAAGATGATGCAAAAAAATGAAGGAACAAGAGAATGATGACCACAAGTGTATGTATATTGCTACAAGTGAACTGAAGTCTTTATATATACTCTTGAAGTGCTCCATGACTTCTACAAGTGCATTTTAAATTCAAATGAAGTTTGGGTTAGTTGTTGGAGGGAATCAATTCACTTTCCTACAATCTAGGAAAAGTGAAGATCTAGTTTGATCTTTGTTCATGTGATTGATTGATTCATTGATTGCAACACAACCACGTCAAATTTGTGGAAGATTAGATCTCTTTTTCTATGTTTACATGGGTAAAGCTCTAGGCTTTACAATGGTAAAATATCCATAAGAAATTTTTTAAAAAATACAATATACGAGCATAAGTAAAAGAGCTCTCCAACGGATATTCATTCAACGTAATCCAAATGATAGCTTTTGATGTAGATCAAATCCACCTCAAGCATAGTGAAAGCTTGATGTTACAATAGCTCCCCCTCGAGCTAAAGTATGCTTGAGTATTCATTCTCTAATAGGTTGAATACTTTCCATAGCTTTGAATCTACAAATCTTTATTCCATCAAGTGCCTTTGTCATTCTATCTGCTACTTGGTTTTCATTGTGGAACAAAAGAAATGTCAATATCCTTTTCCACGAGCTTCTCCCTGATAAGTGGTAATGAACCTCTATGTGTTCAGTTCGTGCATGGAAAGTAGGGTTTGCTGCTAGATGCATGCAACTTACATTATCTCCATTTACGTAAGGTTTGGAACTCACAAGTCCCAAATCTGTATACAATGCTTTTAACCATATTGCCTCTTGAGTTTCTATGGTCAAACCTCTATACTCTACTTCATCTAAGGACAAAGCAAGTGTTGGTTGCTTCTTGGAACTCCATGGCACTAGCTTTGAACCTGCAAATTCTAAGTAACCAGAGGTGCTCTTCTATTGTCCTTTGCTCCTACCCAATCTGCATCTGAATAGATTTTGATATCCAAATCTGAAGAATAAGGATAGAATATACCTTCATTGATTGTTACTTTGAAATACTTAAGTACTCTCTTAGTTGCATCCATGTGTGGCCTTCTTGGAGAGCGCATGAACTCACTTAGCACTCCTATGCTTTATGAGATGTCTGCTCTTGTATGCATAGCACATATCAAGCTACCTACCAAGCTTTGATATTATTTAATGTCTTCAATTTTCTTACCTTCATAAACACTAAGTTTATGATTCATCTCCAAAGATTTACCTACAGGTTTAGTGATGACCATTTTGAACTTACAAAGTAGACCTGAGTGTATCTCCTTTGAGCTAAATACATTCCTTCATCTGTGTATATCACTTGAATACCTAGGAAATATATGAGCTCACCTAAGTCACTCATTTTGAGCTCCTCAGACATGTGTCTCTTGATCCTTTGAATTTCATTTAGATAATTGCCTGTCACAATAATATCACCTACATATACACCTAGATAGATAACCTCATTGTGATCCCTTTTGATGAATAGAGAAGGATCTGAGTTGCTAGGTTTGTAACCAACTTGTAATTCCAAGCTCTAAGAGCTTGTTTCAATCCATACAATGCTTTCTTAAGTCTCCAAAAATAAGATGCATGACTAGGGTTTTCAAAACTTGGGGATTGTGACATGTATACCTCTTCACTTACCCAACCATTTAGAAGTGTATTTTTTACATGAAGTTGGAGGATTCTTCAATTTCTCGTAGTAGCTACACTTATCAATGTTCTGATTGTATTCATCTTTGCAATTGGTGAGAATGTTTCCTCATACTATATACCATGAGTTTGTGAGCATCATTTGGAAAATCATCTTGCCTTGTACCTACAAACTGATCCATATGAGCTTCTTTTAACTTTATATACCCATGTGCAACCAATTACCTTTTGATTGGATGACATTGGAACCGAATCCCAAGTGTCCATCTCCTTCAATGCATTTATTTCTTCCTTCAAGGCCTTTTCCCAATTAGGGTTTCCCTTTGCCTCTTCATAGATTGAGGGGTACTTTGAAATTGAGTCTTTTGCCAAGTAGATTGAATGCTTTGTAACAAATGTGGAATCATATCCATACCTTTCTTGTTGTTTCTTCTCTCTTGTTGATCTTCTAGGTGCTTGTTTGGAGCATTCTCCACACTCCTACATCTTTGTTTTTCCTCTTGACTTCCATAGTTTGTATTCATTTCATCTTGGTCATCATTTGTATCACTTCTTGGATCCTGGACCTATGAATCATGCTTGCTTCCTAATTGATGAGAATCAGAATCAAGATCATATGCTAGGGTTACCTTTTGTTTTTCTTCATCATACTAAGACCTGTGTTCTTCAAACACAACATCTCTAGTTGTAGTGAATTGCTTGGTTGAAGGATTATAGAACCTATATCCCATCTGATTTGAGTCATAGCCAATAAACACTAACTTTTTTGCCCTTTCATATAGCTTACCTCTTATTTTTAATGGTACATGAACATAAGGTAAACAACCAAAAAACTTGCAATGTGCAAGACAAGGTTTTCTTCCATGCCATGCTTCATAAGGAGTCATACCTTGAAGTGATTTGGATGGTAGTCTATTCACAAGGTGCACAAGTGAAATAGCCTCTACCCATAGATAATGTGGCAACCTCTTCTCTTCAAGCATTGTTCTCGCTGATCCAACCAATGTCTTGTTTCTCCTCGCTGCAATTCCGATACTTTTTGAAGTAATCAAACACTTCATTCTTACTCTTGATAAAGTACAGAATAGTCCATCTACTATGGTTATCAATAAATGAGACATAATACCTTGATCGTGCCAATGAAGGTTCCTGAATTGGTCCGCATACATCTATACATACTAAGTCCAATACGTTGTTGTGGATGTAGCATTTTTGGTTGAATGGTTGTTGTTAGTAGCCAATGTGGATGACCACACTTTTGTAAACGTGTTTGTAATAGGAAAAGGGAATTCCTTATACAAAGATCTCAACTATTATCGTAAGTATGAAAAATTGGATATTCATTATTTAGGAAGTGCAAAATGGTTTGAAGAAGATTATGAACACTACAAGAAATAGGGGGGCGTAGCGATGCCCCCAAATTGAAAAAAAAATGAGCACCGTCGCTTATGCAATGCTAGCGTCGCATAAGCGACGGTGCTATTTTTGGACTTTTTTTTTACGGGCATTCATCGCATAAGCGATGCCTGCATTGCTTATGTGACGCTAAATGAGTGCGTCGCAAATAGTGTCTCTAACTAGCGACGTTATTTGTGACGTTGGCAAACTAGAAAGCATCGCATATGCGATGCTCTGGAATGTAAAGAAAAAATTCGATTTCTCCTGGTACATTTGTGCCGGGATTTGGACGCGAGAGCAAGAAGAGACCGAGAGAGAGAGAGAGAGAGAGAGAGAGAGAGAGAGAGAGAGAGAGAGAGAGAGAGAGAGAGAGAGAGAGAGAGAGAGAGAGAGAGAGAGAGAGAGAGAGAACGAGAGAGAGAGAGAGAACGAGAGAGAGAGAGAGAGAGAGAGAGAGAGAGAGAGAGAGAGAGACGCATCTCATTGAAACAAGGTATGCACACACACACACACTTACACACACATACATATGCATACACACACATATACACACATAGACACACACACACACATACACATAGACACACACACACATACACACAAATACACACAAATACACACACATATACACACATACACACATAATGTTGCATACACACATGCACACATAATGCATACACATGCACACACATATACACATACATATACACACATACACACACACACATACACACACATATATGCATACACACACACATAGAGAGACATGCACACACATACACATACATGCATACATATGCATACATAATGCATATGCATATGCGTACATACATACATACTTACATGCATACACACACATATATGCATACATAATGCACATGCATACATACACATACATAATGTGTTAAAATGCACATTTACATTACAGGCATTTTAAGTTCTTTCGGGTTCTTGGGAGTGGTAGGGGTTGATAAATCAGAGGCCCTGTAACTTGATTTTCCCAATTAGTTTATCCAAGTCGGAGTACATTAATGTTCCAAACTCTGTTTCATACGAATTACTGTCAAGACTCTGGTTAATCCTCTCACAGATTTTTCGGTTCATACTCAGGTTAATACTTTTCATCGTACATAATGCAGGAGTTATTCCTTTCCATTATGCAGACTTATTATCCACACTTAATCTTACTGTATCAATCCCTAATTAAATGTAATTATACAGCGATAAGAACAACAATACTCAGAGTTCACGAATACTGCACTACGGTGACTTCACCGACCACAATCGCCCAGACAGACAGTCTGGCGATCCCGCTTGTCCTCACCGGAGAGTCACCGCAATGTCTTTTCATTAGTTGATCAACAGATACATCACTTCGCAACGACCTTTCCGTTCGTGCAGTATAGGAAAAATGTGAAAATTACAATATGCCAATCCGACGGCTTACACTAGCACGCACGGTGGACTTGAACCCGCAATGGAAACAAACTTTAGGGCTCATCTACGATGCCCTGTAGATACATGGTGCGAGCTAATTTAAAAGTTCAAGCAATCTTCTGCTTCAAAGAATCCAACATTTATTTTAAAGTTTCTGGTTCGAGTAACTGTGCGTCAGTACGAACAGAGCTTGCGACAATCACTTGACTCATTAAGATATCAGCCTGTGTCTGCAAAAATGCCTCTTGCAGGTCGAAATCATTTGCAAGGGCTGCGTCACGACTTAATTTCATGTCTTCAATCTGTTTATCTATTCTGGATAAACGTTCTGCTTGAACACCCAACTGTTTCTCTCTTCTCTCAACTCCTGAGACTGATATTGAATTGTCCCGTAATAAGCATCTCTTTCCTTTCGAATCCCTGCTGCCTCCTTCTGGAGTTGAGCGGTTAAAGTCATCTGGGACTTAAGAGCAAAATTTGCCTCAAACAAATTGGCATTTGCGTTCTGAAGTTCGACATTAGTCTGCTTGGCTAAATCAGCCATCTCCTGTCCTCGCTGTACGACTTCATCAAGCTGTACTCGCGTTTCTTCCAATAAAGTCCCAAGTGCTACGCGAGCATCCTCTTTATCCTAGACTAACTATTTTAACTGGAGAATCTCTGCATCACAAGCACTTAATAAATCATCTTTGGCTCATAACTCAGCCAACGCAGCATCTCTTTGAGCAACCAAAGATTCCTGTTTGGTAATCTCTGCTTGAAGGTTCTGAATCTGTACATGCAGGGCATGATTTTCTGCCTTAACTGCATCCGCTTCTTCTTGCAATGGAGTAATATCTGCTTCGAGAATATCGACTGTATGCTGCAATTCTTGACGAATATTATCAGTGACCATTCTGAGTTGCATCGGGAGCTGCTGTGAGAATTGGATCAGCATACGACCCATCGATTCTAATTCTGTAAACATGGGAATCAGGGGAAGAAGAGGAGGAGGAAGTGGTTGGGATGAAGAGGCTGACAAGAGATGATGGGAAGATGGTGGAGAATAATTAGGTGAAGAGGATGAAGTAGCAGGTTCTTCAAAGACAATAGGCACCACAGGTACAATGGGCTCGACCGGAGCCATTGGTGGAGAAGAGGGTATAATACTGTTGGATACCAACACGATTCCAGTAGGCTGCTGCGTAGTCACTTCAGTCTGGTCAATTACAGCATCGACCAAGGTAATTACTTCATTTACCATCTCAGCAACAATGGCTTGCACATCAACTGGGGTCTGCTGCTGAGATTCCTCCTTAGAAGAAATTGCGTCAGATGTTGTGGTGGACGCACTTTGTTCTTGCTGCTTATTCGGAGAAGAAGGACCAGAAGATTCCACATGGATTGAAGTGGCGGTGTCGTGGAAAACCTCTTCCTCATGTCCAGCGGTGGAGCCTTGTACTTGACTCTCAGAAAGGCTTATCCGTCTGTGTTTCTGGTGGAGAAGCTAGAAGAGATCTTCATCATCATCTTCTGTATCTTCGAGCACTTGGGCAGATTCTTCATGGTACAAAATTGGAGCTCTTGGTGGGGGTTGCGCGGTTTGAATGGATGGGAACAGAAAGGTAAGGATATGTGGTAAACGCGAACGCGGAAGATCTCCCTTGCTAACGTGCTTAATAACCGTAATGCATTCACGGTGAATGCGTCGGAAATAGAATGAGGCAAAATTAACAGGCTCACGAGAAGCCATGTCAATCATCGAATAAAATGGGCGTGAAATCCCGTAAGTATGTTTCTGTAAATTCAATATGGCAACTAAGAATTGCAATGCGGTTCGTTCAGGATCAAGGCGACACAAGATGGCGTACTCATTCGATGAGTGCCTTGGGAATAATTCTACCATAGTGGCTATCGGAAGGAGAGGACCATTCTCCAATCCTTCCATAGGAAGACGAAAAGCTGCAGCGAATGTCGCTAATGTGATTACTACACGAGACGGTAAACATGTAATCGGCCAACTCTGCTCCATAGCAGGTGTGGCGGCGATGACAGCAATAATCTGTGCATAATAAGAGTGACATTCCACTGAATGCCAAGGCAATTCAGCGAAGTTTAATAGGCCGCGGATACGCAAGAACTCACTCATGTCATGAGGGAGTCCGTCACGGAAGGTAGCGAAATTGGCTAATGCTTCCATGATGCGCACGCGAAGTCACAAGAACACGAATACTAAGCAAACACAGAAACACAGCGCACAGAACACACAGACACAATAGCAATTAACAGGGAAAAGAAGAGGATTAAGTAGACACCTGGCAACAGGAGGTGATCGCAAACCCTAATCATCGCGCGGTGTTGAGATGATAACCTTCATAATTACGGCATGCATGCATGTGCAGAATCAATAACACACGGCGGCGATTAATCATAATTAGATAGCAAAACGAGGAATTTTACGATTTATATTCAGCCAAAATACGGAAATAAAAAGAAGATAAGTGACATGTGGAAAAACGAAGAACACGTCAGTGAGAATCAGGCGCTTGGTGATACGACCGCAACTTTGAACCGTTGATCACTTTAGAAAGAGGAACTCCGGTCAAGGTAGTCAACTGAAAAGTAGCTAGTCCCACTTGTTCACTAATCCGGTAAGGACCGAACCACCGTAATTTAAATTTTCCAGCAGAACGATTTGATTTAGCATTATAAAACAGCACAAGTTGGTCCACCGTAAAAACTAGCCTTTTGAGGAACCGATCATGGGTACGGGCTTGCCGCAATTGAACTTCTTGAAGCATCAAAAAACTTTCCCATCGATGTTCATCAAAGGCTCTGAGTGTGTCCGATCGAAATGGCAAAGAGTCTTCGGGTAACAGTTTCTGAGTTATGGCCACGCGTAAGCTTGGCACGACAATCTCCAAAGGCGCGATTGCTTCCAACCCATAAGCAAGCTTGAAAGGGGTCATTCCAATTGCAAATTTGTATGTAGTCCAGTATGCCCATAAGACTGCAGGTAGTAACGGATCCCATCTTTCTGGTGATTCCACGATCAATTTGCGAAGCATACCCAACAACATCTTGTTGGTACTTTCAGCTAAGCCATTAGCACGAGGAAAAGTATGGGGAACTGAATTTATGCAAAATTTGAAAAGTGTGCGTTAGTACTCGCATTAAATTATTAGAAAAATGGGTTCCTTGGTCTATCACAAGTTCCAGAGGTAATCCATAACGCGGGAAAATGTCCTTCATCAGGCATTTTGCTACCGAAACCGCTGTAGCGGACCATAAGGCCCAAGCTTCTGCCCACCTGGTAGCATAATCTATGCAGGTCAAAATGTAGCGATTGTTGCTAAGGGTCGCTGGAGGTGTGATTGGTCCAATAAAATCAAGACCCCACTTCTAAAAAGGTTCCAAAGGTAAGACAGGTTGCAGAGGAAAGAAGTGGTGCTATAATGGCTATCCAGATCACTGACAAGTGTCACACTGCTGCACAAACAGAGTCACATCTTTATACATAGTAGGCCACCAAAGGCCACTTTGCAGAATTTTCTGGTGAGTGAGATCTGCTGCAAAATGTCCACCGGAGGGTATTGAATGCGTAATAGCAATAACCGAATTTACTTCATGTGGTGGAATACAATGAAGTAAGATACCAGTATGATCTATGTAGTACAACTATCCTATAATTAACCGAAATCTACGACTGTAAACTACAATCTTCCGCCGCATAACATGATAAGTTTGAGGGGGAAGACATCCGTCAGTAAGGAAAGTTAATAACTGATTATAGTAGGTAGGTGGCACAGGGGGTTCTGCAGATTCATCACGAGCCATTTCAATAACGTAATTTGCTGGTGTGGTGTCATCAACGCCCACCGGAGCTTCACCGGAGTCCAACCGAGAGAGAAAATCTGCTAAGGCATGTGCGGTGCTGGGTCGATGAATCACTTTATAGTCGAACTCCTGTAGTAATAAAATCCAACGAGCCAAGCGACCTCCTAAATGTTGCTGCCGAACCAGATATACAAGTGCAGCATAATCCACGTGAAAGGTGAATTTTCGGCCTAGTAAATAATGCTGGAATTTCTTCACAGAGTACACCAATCCTAGACATTCTCTTTCAGTCACTGAATAATTCTTTTCAATAGAAGGTAGTCCACGACTAGCATAATAGACAGGCCAGAACCACTTATCAGTTTGCAGCATTAAAACACTTCCAATGGCTATATCCAATGCATCGACAAAGACATGGAACGGGCTTTCCCAATCTGGGGGTTGCAAAATAGGGGCTTGAGTCAATAATCCTTTTAAACGATCAAAGGCAGTTTGGCATTCTGGAGTCCATTTGAACTATCGTGGAGTACTCGTCATTAGCCGATTAAGTGGTGCTTCCAAACGGGCTAACCACCATAAATGGCGACCATGCCACCGAATCTATTCCAGGAATCGCATAACTTCTTTTGGTGTGGTGGGTACTAGTGCCTGCAACACGGCTGCAACTTTGTCTGGATCGACTTGGATACCTTGTGCAGATATAATATGTCCAAGGAGTTTACCACAAGAAACTGCAAAAACAGATTTTGTCGGGTTCAGGCAGAGGCGGTATTCACGACATTTCTCAAAGCAGCACCGTAAATGATACAGGTGCGTTGCAATCTTGCCGAATAAAGAAAAGCCGTCCAAGTACACTTGCATAAAAGTAGTCAGATAGGGTGAAAAAATTTCTTGCATACACCGTTGAAATGTGCTTGGAGCATTCCTTAAGCCAAACCACATGACTGTACAAGCATACACACCCCAATTCGTAATGAAAGTTGTTTTCGGTATGTCTTGTTCGGCCATTCGGACCTGGTTATAACCACTATAACCATCGAGAAATGAATACATCTCATGCCCAGCCACTCTCTCTAGCATTGTGTCGAGAAAGGGGAGAGGAAATGGATCAGGTACCGTAGCCGCATTCAATTTCCAGTAATCCACACAGATTCGGAGCTGTTTATTTTTCTTTGGAACAATCACGATCGGAGAGATCCATTCAGCGTGTTCGATTGGGACAATGAATCCTACCTTCAATAACCGATCGAGTTCCGCTTTGACCTGCACGGCATAAGTGGGGTTCATTCGATAACTGGATTGTTTAATTGGCTTCGCTTCTGGTTTAAGCACGACGCGATGTTGATAGATCCGTGGATCCAGACCTTTCATATCCCGATAGTCCCACGCAAAAACATCAGAAAACTCACGCAGGAGTCGAATCAAATCTTCTTGCAATGCCTCGGACAATCCTGCCTTAATTTTAACAGGACGCGGGTTGCTTTCATCACCCAAGTTATAGGTTACTAACTGGTCTTCAGGAACATAAAATTATCGCGGCTTCCCCGGATCGTCAACTGACTGTAAAAGTTGTTGCAGAGTGGCTTCATCCATAGCAACATTATCATCTACATCTGTGTCTCCGGTCACGGGAACAACCGTACAGGCTGCCAGACTCCAGTTGTCTGCGACAGATTGCAGATCTACAGTACCTAAGGAAATCAGATCTTTATTGTTCTTCAGAAATGCTTCTTCTTCGTCGTCAGATAAGCCATCCAACATGTGGACCGGCTCTGCTACATAGGGTCTGGCATGAAGTTCACAGGGCTGAATGACATCTAGTTTGACAACATATTTACTGTGATTATCTTTGAAAGTCAATTCTTGCGCTAACCAATCCTGTATAACTTTAGCCTGTTTCAACCATGGTCGACCGAAAAGGAGATTCTAATCGAGGCTGGATTCTGGTAGTTCTAAGACTTTAAAAGTCATTTTGAACGTGGTGCCCTGTAGAGTAATCGCGATATTCCTTACGAGTCCCACCGGATGAACTCGGGATTGATCTGCCATTCTGACAAAGAATTGAACGGGCTCAATTTGGGTCCACCCTAACTTCTTGCAGAGAGCTGTAGTTGCTATGTTCACACCCGAACCACCATCAATTAGCACTTGCGTAATCTTGTGATTTTTATGCCAGACAGTGATTAAGGGGACATAATGATCCACCATAGAATCAGTTTCCGGTTCTATTGTTGCGGTCGCCGGAGTACTGGGAGATCCGAGACTAACCTGTTGTTGAAACTGCTGCCTAACTTCGGGCACCAAGGCGAATAGCTGCCCCAAAGGGAGTGTAATTGAAGCCTTAGAGAGAATATCCCATACCTGTTCTGTTTGAGTTGTACTCTTCACCGATTCTGATGATGATTCTCCTATTACTGGAGTGCAGTCTTGTTCATGCGCTCTCACCTCTGGCAGGGGAACCTGTGTCACCAGAATTGGATCGGGGAACACGATAGGCTCTTTGGTGGTCCATTGGCTACCTTTGGTATACATTCGATGTTGTTCATGGATGCCAGGTTCAAACACCTCAGTTGTGGGTTGCAACTGCTTATCGGATCTTGTCTGGACCACTACTGCTTGCGATTCCACTAGTGAGATATAGACCATGTTGGTCATCGGGTTTTGACGCTCTTTCTTTCTTTTATCATATTCGGCTGCATCCTTGCAGAATCTCCGTATGTGGCCAAGCTCACCGCAAAAGTGACATCGAGGTGGTGGCAGAGAAGTACCTTCTGCTGATGTACCTGCCTGCCATCGATTTGCATTGAAGTTGGTATTCCGCTGTTCCTGGTAATTCCTGTATCCTTGCGACTGATTATTTCGCATCTGCGGTGGCACGTAGTGAGTTGCTGGCTGTCCTAGTTCCTGTATAATGGCATTTACAGTTGCTCATCCCTACACTTTGGCATTATACGCACAATTTTTGGTTGAGTGTCCGGTGATATTGCAGATGGCGCAATACACCTGATTAAGGGCACAGGTGGCACTGGTGTGCCCGAGATTTTTGCACTTAGTTCAATACATCTGTTGCCAGATCATCTGTAACGTTTTTACTGGCCTTTAGCCACTCCAAGTCTTCGGTGAATCCTCCAACCTTATGCTCCAGTTGTAGGGCCATCGCAATAACAGCATCCAGTGTCATAACTCCCACACAGTAGATGATCATGATTTGTCTTAGCTCTGGGGTCAAACCATTAATAAACCACTGTGTTATAAAATCATCCGGTAAATTAGCATGTGCCGGAGGCAATTGTCTTAAATGAGTTCTAAATAATGTGGCGTATTCCTGAACAGTCTGGTGCGGCTTCTGCCTATTGTTCTGCAAGTAATAGAAGATTTCGGCAGGATTTTTCTTCAACCGGAACCTCTGTAAAAACGCATCCCTTACCGCCTCATAGGTAACGAAATGATTGAAATCATACTCTGTTAACCATCTTGCTGCTTCATTGAGTAATGTTGACTGAAATACGATGGCCTTGTATGCCGGATCGGGTGGATGGTTTAGCATGGCATAACTTATCTCAAAGGTACGCACATGGGCATCACGGTCTTCACATGGAAATCCACCAAACTTGGTGTATGTTACCCCTGTTGGAACCGGTCAAAGTGGAAGTGGCTGTTGCTGTTGCTGTTGTTGTTGTTGTTGCTGCTGCTCTTGCTGTTGACCACTCATGGTGCTAGCCGTGGTACCGTTGCTATCTCCTGAGTTCTGAGGTGGCGTTTCTTGAACTTCAGAGTCTGTATGGTCAGACTACTCACCTTCTGGCTTAAAAATAGCGTTCAGTCTCTTACGGATCTCCAAATCGAAGAGCCTATCCTCAGCTTGGATATCCCAGGTAGGCAAATTTACCCCGAACAGTGGTGTCCAAAATGAAGATTCACCAGGAAGTATCACACTATCACTGAAAAACTATAAATTCCCTGCAATTGGGGCCGAAGTGTCACCTGAATTTGTCGAACTTTCACCAAAACAAGGTATTCTTCCGCCGACAGTGATCTCTCTGGGTAACACAACTTTATCCTCGGAAAGGTTCAAATCCTGACCGAACAGTGTCAGGTCAACGACGCACTGCGTCCCTGTACACTCCGAAGTTACTGTACCTTCTGCAGACTGTATCGAAATTACACCGGAATCTACCGGAATTTCCTCATGTGTCACCGGAATGGTACCGGAATCACTACTAACTGGTTCCAATCCTTCGACAACTGGGCTTAACGAGCCTACTCTTCTGGCCCCTGGGGGTGTCCCTAGCACATTCGGTACTGTCCAGGGGTGCTGGTCTCTCCTGTACTTCGGATACGACTCTTCGGACCGAGTAACCGGCATATATCACCTTTGCACCAATTGCGTACTGCTCCACCTTACTGTTGATTCACGATCTGTGGCACCTTCCCACAGACGGCACCAGTGTTAAAATGCACATTTACATTACAGGCATTTTAAGTTCTTTCGGGTTCTTGGGAGTGGTAGGGGTCGGATAAATCAGAGGCCCTGTAATTTGATTTTCCCAATTAGTTTATCCAAGTCGTAGTACATTAATGTTCCAAACTCTGTTTCATACGAATTACTGTCAAGACTCTGGTTAATCCTCTCACAGATTTTTCGGTTCATACTCAGGTTAATACTTTTCACCGTACATAACGCAAGAGTTATTCCTTTCCGTTACGAAGACTTATTATCCACACTTAATCTTACTGTATCAATCCCTAATTAAATGTAATTATACAGCGATAAGAACAACCATACTTAGAGTTCATGAATACTGCACTACGGTGACTTCATC
>CM035424.1:93235567-93435567 GCA_020310875.1 Ceratopteris richardii | reverse complement strand
ATACACACACATAGACACATACACACATAATGATGCATACACACACATACACATGCATACACACAAACAGACACATATACACACACACATAGAGAGACATACTCACACATACACATACATGCATACATAATGCATATGCATATGCATACATACATACATACATACATACATACATACATACATACATACATACATACATGCATACATACACACACATATGCATACATAATGCATACACGCACATACACACACATATGCATACATACATGCATACACATACACACATAGACACATACACACACATAGACACATACACACACATAAACACATACACACTCATAGATGCACACACATACACATAGACACACACACATACACACACACACATACACACATAGACACATACACACATAATGATGCATACACACACATACACATGCATACACACATACACACACATACACGCACATATATACACACACATGCATACATACACATACTTAATGCATACACACATACATATGTACACGTATATATATTGATTTCTAACCATTTTGTTTTATATGTTAGGTATTATGGATCCTAGTAGAGAGAGAAAGGCAAAACTCACTCTCATAAAAAGTCTTATGAGAGCAAGAGTTCCGTCTGGTACTCTAGGGTCCATCATGCATGATTACTCAGAGATGTTTGATGAGGAGCTGGACTATACAATCCAGATGCTTACCCAAACCAGAGGAGGGCTCTTCTGCGGCTCCACATGCAGGAAGACAGCTATCTGCTCATAGGTATGTTTCTTTTTCATAAACTTTTTTAACGATATCATAACACATATTTTTATTTATTTTTATCTATCTATTTTCAGACACCTATACCACCTCCAGATCATGATAGCAGACCAGAATTACCTATGAGGACATGCATAGGCAGCTTAGGACTAGAGTGCAATATAGAGCCAGAGGGGAACATTGTGTACATAGGGAATGGATTGGAGTTCAAGAGAAGAATGTGGGCACTATGCGACTCTTACCTACACTTTGTCCACTTACCATGGAAGTAAGTAAAAATTTTACATATGAATTGAAATAAATATCTTATGTTTTATTTACATTATTTTTTTTATTTTTGTAGCGAGCATGATGAGAGGGATAAAAAATACGTACTTAGTTCACTTGAGACAGAGTTTGAGACAGGATGGTCGCTTAAGTGGTGTCTAAAAGAGATGAGGACACTTATGGCTCATCGTCGTGATAATGCACGATATGCACTACTTTTATGTATATTTATGTGGATATGAGTATGTGTGTTTATGCATGTATGTATGTATTGTTGGAGAATTCGTCTCCTAATCGCAGCGGAAAGTGTAGAAGACCTTCTCAGGATCAAGACTTTTGCCAACAACTGAACCTTCAAATGAAAACTCGTACCAACTGAAAAACGCAATGAAATTGAAACTTTGGTCACGCAAACTAGACACCTATAGCTTTCAAATGAGCTATCAAACATTAAATTTGGAGTAGATTTGGGTTGGCAACTCTTTGATTCAAAACAGGCTACCTGTCCACTCAGTTAGGCTGAAAACTGGACTTCACTAAAACCTGAATAACTCACAGAGCATAAAGAATTTCATAAAACTATTTTAGACAGAGGAAATAATCGAGATAATTTCCAATGAATTTTTAAACACTAAAATTGGATACATATATTGAGAGATATGACTCTCACAAGTAGACTACCCAAAAATGAGTGTGCGACTGGACATACTCTATGAGAGTGAACTGAACGAAATGACTCAAACCAAATGAACTAGCTACAAGGGGACTTCCACGCCTTCTTCCTCTATTCTTGAGTGTCCTCCCTTGATTCTTTTATAGCCAAGTGACCAAAATATCTCATGATGAGTTTCAGAGCTCTTCTCCATCATTTCTCCACTACTTTGGACATCCACTCCTCTTACAGTTCAATTTTTGGATTTGATTCTCTTTTGATTGATTCTCTTTTGGCCTTCACTACTTGCTGAAGTAAATGCTTCCATTTTTCATTTTTTTATTTTTCTTATATTTGAAGAAAATCCTTTTTGCAAAAATATATATGACCTTACTTCTTTATTTTTAAGACTCCCCCTCAAGCTCACATGTGAGCTTGCACCTTCAGCCATATCCTGCAAGTTGATGTCGTCCTTGAACCTCTTTAGCTTAGAAGCATCTAGGGACTTTGTAAGCATGTCTACAACCTAGTCATTAGTTCCAATGAACTTTATATCAACATCCTTGCTCAAAAATTTTTCTTGAACATAATGATAATGCACTTCAGATATAGTTAAATGGCTCATCAAGCATCCCACTGATCATTTTTCATCATAGGACGCATTAAAAGAGGCTCTCCTAGAATGATTCTAGACATCCAAAAGCATTTCGGAACTATATGGTACTCTACAACACATGAATGAGAAAGGGATGTTAGAGTAATATGCATCATATTTTTTATCTATGATGTGGCAAATCCCTACAGATAAATTTCCTTCCAAAGAGATTCTACAAGAATTCTTCGTGGATGGACTACAAACGGCAAACAAGGAAAAAATCTACATGTATACATTGGAGCAAACATGGAGACTAGATTAAATAATCGATCTAGCGACAAGAGTCGATCACAAAATATAGTTGGCCAATCTAGGCTCTGAAAAGACCAGCCTAGCTATGAAGAAAAGCACAAATCCGGCTCAACACTTGTATTTCCTATGCTATAGAAACATGGGCCACATCACTACCGACTGCGCCCTCAATCAAGTATATTGTGCTATCTATAATAAGAACAATCACAATATAGAGGAATGCAGATTTAATGCAAAGAATACACTAGTAGCCTCAGCACAAGTAGAACCTCCTCTATGGAAAGGTAACTCGGCATGCTACAAACCTTTGGGTCAACCCAGACAATGGATGGAGAGCCAAGATATAAGGGTATTTGGACAGACACAATATACAAAAAAATAGTAGTTTTTGGACCAATGAAAATTCTCCCGCCTAAAATTTCAAGAATATGGATGAGGTCGATAGTTCAGACCACCTAGACCGGGTCGTTACAAGGTCGCAGTAGGAATACCAGAACTTACATCAAATAGATCATCCTGCACAATAGACCAGAAGCAATGACTGAAGACAACATTTTAATGGGTTCAAGAGTACCCACCCTATTACGTGGATCCTAAGCTTGTTCTAGAGGTAAATCATAGTAAAAATCATTAGAGTAAACTAAGTAAGAGACATTCCCATAATATACCAGCCCATGAGATTGGTGATGTTGGATAAGAAAAGGAGAATTTGGAACAATTAGTGAAATGTATAGTTTCATAAATCCAGAAGTCACCTACTAGTGACCAAGAACCTTGTACCAGATTTCAGAACCAAAGGTCCATGAGAGAACAAAATCAGAATCATATGACTTTGGTAGCATGAGAGGAATGTATCTCTGGTCAACTATTATAGAATTCACACAATAATTTGTCGTTAGGAGATCTACTGGAGCCCCTTTCAACTTTTAGGGAGAAATTTTTAAAGCAATTACAAAAGAAATATTCACCAGCCCTAACTTTCAAACTGGTGATTACTATGGTAAAAGATGTTCTAGATAGAATAGTGGATTATGTAGTTCCCACCATCACGTTATGGTATAGTCCTGATTGATGGCAGATCGAGCATAAACATTGCTTCAATGACTATGTGCAAACAGATGGGTTGGAGTAGTATTGAATGAGCCCCATTTTTTGTCTGGATGGCGAACCAATCATGAGTGTAGCCGGTGGGGCCGATAAAAGATATCCCTATTAGAATTTCTCAAGTGGTCTTTCCAATTACTTTTGTAGTATTGGAACTCAAAGGAAAGAATGTAGATTACAATTTACTACTTGGATAACCTTGGTTAAGGAAGGCCAATGTATGATAGATTTGGGACATGAAGACCATTACCTTCTGAAAAGGGCATGCTAAATTTTTGGTCCAATTAGAAGATGAACAACAATATCTTCCAAAACATAAAGCAGTATTAACAGAACCCCTGCACATGTTGGATGGGCTAGAGGAAGACAAAGAACAACAATTTCTTCAAGCCAATAGAGACATTTTTTCCTTTAGATTTGTTGATGTAAATTGAGTCGTCAGTTCAGCCTGTGACGACATGACTCCCACTATTTGTACATAACGTTTAAAAGTTGAAGAAGGGGATATTGCAGATCCAATAATGAAAGACCCAATGGAGATGGTGAAAATTTGTATGGAAGAAGATTCATTAGAAGATGTGAATCTTGGTACTACAGAAGAACCTAAACCCATCCAAATTTGTGCGGAGCTTGCTCCATAATTTTGAATCACACTGATTATTCTCCTGCAAGAGTACAAGGACGTGTTTGCAAGGAAATTTGACAATATGAAGGGTCTCAATCCAAAATTATATCATCATCAAATTTTACTTAAACTAGATGCTACCTAGTAATGCCACAATGATATTGAATGAATCTAAACTTTCCCGAGCATGTTAAGTATGAGTTAGATAAATTAATCAAAGTAGGATACATTGTTCCCATAGAAAATATGGAATGGCTCTCCCCAATAGTGATTGTACCTAAGAAGAACAAGGAATTGAGAGTTTGCATGGACTATAGGAAGTTGAATGCAGTGACAATCCAGGATCCTTTTCCACTTCCATTTTTGGATAGTATGTTAGATGAGGTAGCAGGCCATGAAATGTATTCCTTCTTAGATAGTTTTAATGGCTACAATCAAGTGATAAAAGTCAAGGAGAATGTACCGAACAAGGTAATTATATATATATATATATATATATATATATATATATATATATATATATATATATATATATATATATATATATATATATATATATATATATATGTATATATATATATATATATATATATATAGTGTAGTAGAAAGGAGAAATAGAAGTCTTGTTGAGTTTGATAGATCAATGATGAAAGAAAAGAATTGCCCTAATTATTTGCGGGTTGAGGCTATAAATACAACTACATACTTGGTTAATAGGCTACCACGTAAAGTTTTGCAGGGTATGACACCATATGAAGCTTGGTGGGATAAGAGACCTAAACTAGATCATTGAAAAGTATTTGGTTGCTTAGCCTATGCTTATTTTTCTTCTCAATTAAGACATAAGTTGGAACCAAAGGCTGAAAAATATGTGTTCATTGGTTATGACGATAAGCAAATGGGATATAGGTTGTGGATTCCATCTACAAAGAAATTTCTTGTATAAGGATGTCACATTTGATGAGCAAAGTACTTGGTACTCAAGTACAAATAATACTTATGTAGGTCTTGAAGAAACATTGAACCAGAAGAAATGTAAATCAAAGTTTCAAATATTTGATGAAGAAGAGAACAATGAAGCACAAGTTGAAGTTGAAGAAATGCCAAGATTTGATCCAGAATCTGATGAACCAGAAACTTCAAGAAGTGGAGAATGCAAAAGTTCATCAAGGCACAATTGTCAACCTACAAGGTACAGCTATGATACTTCATTCTTGACTACTAAAGATTATGCTTATATGATAAAAGCAGATGAAGATCCATCAACATATGATGAAACCAAAGGAAAGGAGAATTGGGAAAAAGCTATGAAGGAAGAGTATGACGCACTCATTGAAAATGAGACTTGGGAGTTGGTACACAAACCAGTTAATCAGAAGGTAATTGGATGTAAGTGGTTTTACAAAACAAAAGGATTTGCAGATGGAAGTGTGTCTAGGTACAAAGCCAGGCTTGTTGTAAAAGGATATGCACAGACATATGGTGTGGATTATGATGAAACGCATAGTCGTGTTGCAAAGATCACAATCATAAGGACTCGCTACTGATGCTTGGAAAGGTTGGAAGTTATCTCAATTAGATGTGAAGAATGCATTTTTGAATGGGTACATTTTAGATGAAGTTTACATGGAACAACTAGATGGTTTTAAAGATCAATTTTATCCAGATCATGTGTGTAAGCTCAAGAGAGATTTATATGGCTTGAAGTAGGCCCCAAGGGCATGGAATTACAGGCTTGTAAAGTTCTTGAAGGAACTTGGGTTTCAATCATCAAAGGCAGCTTGCTAGTCAAAGCAAGTGAGGATGGATTTATCTACGTTTGTATTTATGTTGATGACATAATACTTACGAGAACATATGAAAAAGGCATAGAAATGCTTAAGAAGCAGATGGAAAAAGAATTCAAGATCAGTGACTTGGAAAATTTGTAATATTTCTTGGGAATGGATATTTCATATACTCAACATGGAGTATATGTAACTCAAGAAAGGTATTTGAAGAATTTGCTAACCAAATTTAAAATGGAAGATTGCAAGATAGCACCAACTCTAATGGAGGTGAATCACAAATTAAGTAGATATGGAGGAGAGGAATTCAAAGACATGAAGCTTTATCAGAGTTTGGTGGGTAGCATGGTTTATGCTACATTAACAAGGCCTGACCTATCATATGCAATTGGAGTTTTATCTCAGTTCATGCATTGTCCTAGAACGGAACATTGGAGTCCAGGTGAAAGGGTGCTTAGGTATATCAAGGGCACACTTAAAGAAGGTTTGTACTATGGGTTTACTTTAGATACAAGGATCAAGATATATAGTGATGCAGATTAGGCAGGTAACTCTGATGATAGAAGATAAACACATGGATATTTGTGTTATGTGGGAGATAAGTTAATTTCATGGTGTTCTAAGAAGCAACATACAGTTGCTTTATCATCCAGAAGCAGAGTACAAAGGTATGGTAGAAGCTGCAAAGGAAGTCATATGGCTAAAAACTCTTATAAAGAGTTTTCATATCATTCGGAGTACTCCTATCATTTGTGGAGACAATATGAGTTCATTGTATTTGCAGCTAACCTTGTGTTTCATGCCATGACTAAACATATTGAGATTCAATATCATTTTATGAGAACGAAGGTTGTTGATAAAGAAATAGAAATCATGCATACTCCTACAAAAGATCAACTTGTAGACAAGTTGACAAAGAGCTTGAATGGACCCAAGTTGCAAAGATTTAGAGATATGGCAAGGATAAAGAAGATGCAGGTAATCACAATTGATGATTGATGGGGAGGTCTTGGGGCAAGAAAATTGAAAATTCATGATTATATGAAGCTTAGGAGTGAAGACATGAAGAAAAGATTGAAGCCTAACATCATGAAGTGAAGTAGAGGTTCAGAAAGAGATGGTCTATAAACACATGTACATTAGCTTTGTAAATACTTCACAAATACTTGAAGTAATGATGAATCCACACTCATATGTATATATACACTTGTATATGGTACTGGTATATGAAAGAGATGAAGTATAGATGAGATAGAGAGGAGAAGATTATGAGTTATGTGAGTATCATCCATTAGATGTAAGATGAGTTGAATGGAAGAAGTTTTCTGAGAATTGCGCATTGATCTTTTCTCCATTTCTCCTTTTGTGTTTGATCATTTCAAGAATCCTTTTGTACATGTCTAAGTCCATAGTTAATGCATGTACGGTCAATATTTGAGAGCCTAATTGCAAACAGGTTGAGAGAATTGTGTGTAGGAACATTTTTATGTAAAGAAGTGATGAGTGTCTTTTGAAACAGGCACAATCTCGATGATCAAAGAATTTATCATGTCTTAGTGCATAGTGTAAATTTTTACACAATTCAAGAGTCAAAAGCTAAGTTGAAAGGTAAGCCATCTATAGATAAAAGCATTTGAATAAACGGGTCTAATTTGGGAGAACCATGCATTAGATGTTGTAGGTGTCAAAATCGACTATACAGAGGTACAACTTCAGACATAGAAATATCTCAAGATTTACTGAATCTTTTGAAAATTTTTAACTTGAAGAAGGTGAGCAACCTTTAGAAAACACCAAAGTTTGTGATCTTTACACATTTGATCACTTAATGGATGAATTAATGCAGCAGACTTTTTTGTGTAATGACTTTCTTCACAGTTACCTAAAGTCTTGATAATTTGGCATTGGTCTTCTAAATTTGGTTGAGGTTTTGAGTTATTCTTGATATAGAGGTGCTCTAACATCAAGGATAACGTTTCTTTTGGATATTAATCATCTCCATCATGAATGATAGAATTCCAATGGAGAGACGAAGCACAACTTGTTTTCGAACCACTATGGAAGATGCTAGCCACTGCGCCAATTTTGAAAGCTTCAGATTGGAAAGAGCATTTTCATGTGTTTGTAGAAACTTCAGATAAATCCATTGACAGTGTGTTTATGCAGAAGGAGGGCTGGAACTGGTTCAGACCGGTTTATCATGCTACTCAAAGATTAACATCAACATAGTAAAATTACTCAACCATTGAAAGTGAATGCCTAGGATTAATCTACACCATAAAGAAATTTCAGTATTACTTACTGAGAAAGTCATTCACTTTCCATGTGGCTCACAGTGCCTTGATGTACTTCGTAAAGCAGCAAAATTTGGTAGGATGATTAGCCAGGTGGGTGCTTTTGCTTCAAGAATTTGAATATGACATTGTCCATTGCCCAGGAGCAAGCCACACCATTGTTGATTTTTCTGTCCCATATTGATCATGGAGAACCACCAGAGGTTGTTGATTATGCTCTTCTGGATGTTGAGGTATTTACATTGGAAGAGATTGAAAATGCTCCTCAGACTTCACCAACCTGGTATGAAGAGATGTTGAGCTTTCTAGAGAAAGAAATCACCCCATCTCATTTGCAGTCTGCGACCAAAAAGAAACTTGGTCTCCGTAGTCACCACTTTACTATCATCATGGGTTAGTTGTATCACAAAGGTCCAACTAGAATCTGCTTAGGCTATGTACCTCCACATGAGGTGGAAGCAATTATCTTTGAAGCTCATGTAGCTGATCATTTCAATCATTTAATAATGGTACGTAAAATCCAACAAGCAGGACCATGGTGGCCGACAATGTACAAAGATGTTCAAAATGCGGTGCCGAATTGTGATCCTTGTCAAGGTACTAGAGAACCTCAAGATAGTCATCATTTCTCGCTCCAACCTATTCTTTTGCTAGAGCCCTTTTAGAAATGGGATTTGGACTTTATTGGTCCAATCCAACTGCCAGCAACAGGAATGGGTGCACTGTATAAATTAACTTGCATAGATTACTCTATTAGATGGGCAGAAGCTTGGGTGATTAAACAAGCTACAACTTGCACAGTAGTTGAAAAGCTTCAAAATGAGATCTTTTTGCGTTACGGTCTCCCTCTGGAATTAGTGTCTGATCGGGGCAACCACTTCTTGAATCAGTTAATTTTGGAACTAACCTTTGAATATTAGATAAAGCATAAATTCAATTGTCCATATTATCCTTGAGCAAATGGATTAGCGAAAAGAATCAATAAATTTTTGCTGCACATGCTGCAAAAGATGTTACTTGACTCCCAAAGATCAATGGGAAATTCTTCTCCCTAGCATGCTTTGGGTATACCAGACATCATATAAAGTTGTAGTGTGCAACACTCCCTTAAAACTGCTTTACGGCCAAGAGGCGATCCGTTCGTTTGAGTTTGTAGTTCTAAGTCTCCGAATTGCGATCCACAAGTGATTGGTACTTGAGGACTCATTTGCTTATCGGATAGATCAATAATGAGAGTTAGATGAGCATAAGTATCACAATTTTATATTACTACAAGAGATGCAAAGCCACCAAAAGAAATGTCATGATTGCAATTTATGGACAAAGATTTTTAGACCTTGTGATTTAGTGTTGTACTTCCATTCCAAAATGAAGTGGAAAATGGAAAAATTAAAACTATGGTGGACCGGTCCGTTTCGGATTCACGAACTATGCAGATGAGGCTTCTTCCTATTGGCCATGTTGTCTGGTGAAGTGGTACCAACCAGCATTAATGGGTCCAAATTGCAGCCCTATCAGAATTTCGGAGGGTAATTTCAATATATATATATATATATATATATATATATATATATATATATATATATATATATATATATATATATATATATATATATATATATATATATATATATATATATATATATATATATATATATATATATATATGTGTGTGTGTGTGTGTGTGTGTGTGTGTGTGTGCACGCATAAATACATAAATAAAATAGATTTTGGAAAATATGGAAAATACACAACCATGCAATAATCAGCAAAATAACTACTACACAAGCAAGTCATACAGCCAATCAATGAAGATGGTGGTCATATCGTTTTGAATCTGATACCGCGATCCTTATTATGAGGCCCATGATGAGTGCCAAATCCCTAGAGTTAGCATACCATATAGGGTAATCATGATGTAGATCGGGTAAACTCAAAAATGCAAGTAATAAAAGGTTGAGGACCATGTCAAATCCAGCTTATTTAGCAAACTTGCGAGCAAAGAAAGTAGAGCAAATAGAGTGACAACCTACTATAGCGATCTGCAAATGAAGCAGGGATACAGAGATGGCAGTCCCCTTTTTTAAAACCATCTCTTGAACATACTCTCTCACAAGAAAAAAAGGATTGGTCTGAATGGAGAGCACTCCTAGAGTGTGCACTGTTGGATTGGAGGAGCATTCCTCCCCATATGCACACTAAAGAAATAGCCAAGGAGATAGCCACACATATCGATGACAATGATGTTAATACCCAGGAGATAAGCATGTGGGTAGGGAAAGACACTGTCCAACTATCACGAGTACTAATCATGGAACGTTCACATATTTCCAATATAGGCATCACAGGCAGCACTATATCAGTGGATGCGATTAAAATCTATAGGTTGCTGGGGAAGCCGTGCTCAGGTGATTACATATTTGTACAACTTCTGGATGAAAACCCACTCAATTTTGGTTTGCTACTTATGAACATGGTGATAAATTTGTAGGGAAAGCATTACAGAGTATCCTAGCAGTTGTATGCCTTGATGAAAGAATCGACACAAGCATAAGGCAATTGGACTGAAATCATTTTTTAGAAGTTAAAGAAGGAGGTGACAAGACTATTTCAAAGGTCCTAAAGAGTATTAAATGTCATGCTGGACTCAAAGATTGGACTCCTATTTACTTGTTATGTATAAAAATACGAGCATTTTTACCTTGAGAATACATAGTATGTACAATGGAGGTTTTTCTTCGAATTCTAAAGAAGAGAGCTATAGAGAGGAAGCTAGTAGAAGGGAGCTCGCAAGATCAAAGAACCGATGACAGGGATGAAGAGGAGTAGTCCCAAAGGTAGCAGGTGGAGGAGAATTGGAGGAAAGAAGCTAAGAGGAAAGCTGCAGAGGAAGAAGCTGAGAGGAAGAAGAGAGAGGAAGAGGAAGCACAGAAGAGACTAGAAAAAGAATAAGAAAATCAATGCCAAGCTAAAGGAGAAAAGAAAAACATGTCAGAAGCGGATGAAGAATGACACTAGAAGCAGCAAGAGCAAAGGGACGGCAGTGCAGAGACATCTCGTAATGTTTGGGTGTTCTAGACATTGTCTTCTTGTGGACTAAACAACTGATGGAAACATAGTGATAGGAGAGTTAAGCTACCCCAGTTAGATGTAGTGATCTTATTTATCCTTCAGTGTATCCTAATGAACCTACAAGGCCAAAAATTCTAGGGTATTTAGCTCATGGAATCGAGTGGGGTGCAGTCCCGATGGAGGAGTTGCAGAATCAATACACTGCACTCTCCCAACAGAAAGTTGGATGGGAAGTAGATGAATGACTATAGAAATAAGTTAACTAAGGGCTGAAGCAGAACAAGTGAGAGGGGAAAGTGCAACAAGAGAAAGTGTAATTCATGGTGAGATAATGGAGGAGCTAAATGAAGCATTGATAGAAAATAATACTCCAAAGGTCACCACTAAAGGAAGATAAAAAATCAAAGCTTGTCTCCAAGCACAAATTGATCAAACTCAAAAGGCAGAATAGAAGCTGAAGAAGGCCAATAAGGATCTTACAGCTAAACCACAAAAGGAAGAGTATTAATTACAAGGATTGAAGAAGAAAGTAAAGGAGCAAAGTACTGAGATTAAAATACAGTGTGTTGCTATTTCGGCAGGGGAGGAAATGTTGGTGGTGCAGAACTCAGAATTTATGGAGCTCGAAGTTAAAATCCAATCTATCTTGGAAAACTATGACATGGTGTCTGCACAGTTGGTATTCCAGAACTAGAACGATAGATCAAAGAGTGATAGCAGCACTGTGCAGATGCAAATTTGGTATTGGAAGGCAAGGAGATAGAGGTCGCAAAATTAAAGAAAAGTGCCTAAATTATGGAAATAGCATATCAATGTAAACAAGATGAAGCAAAGAAGTTAGCCAAAGAGTATATAGATAAGATATCAAATGTGACTATAGCTTATGATAGTATGTTAGAAAAGTTGCAGAATGGAATACCCAAATTAGAAGCTTCAATAACTAGTTGTAGAAGTGCTACGCAAACTATGTTAGACACAAAAGAGTTTTTTGAAGATGAAATCAGACTTGCGAAAGAGAATATAGAAGATATGTTCAAAGATCTTAGATACGATATGGAAAGAAAAATTATGAAGTAAGCCCAAAGCTTTGCAGAAAGGTTCAAACGTCTCCTTAGGTAGAGCCTTCATAAAAAAATCTACAATGTTCTCCTATGTGGGCACATATGCCAAGCTGATCACCCCAGCAGATAACCTCTCCCTGACATTATGATAATGCACCTCAATGTGCTTAGTGCGAGCATCAAACACAGGGTTCCTGATAACTGCCAATGCGCTCACTATCAATGATGATGGTGGTGGCAGAAGACTAACCAACACCCAAATCAGCCATAAGGTGTTTGAGCTACACACATTCAATAGTCGGTGTGAAAGTTGCCCTATACTTAGCCTCACAACTAGAAGTGTCTAGAGTAGGCTGCTTCTTGCTCAACCAAGATATACATGAGCTACCAAGCATGAAGCAAAAGCCACTAGTGGACACACGTGTGCCATAGCAAGTAGCCCAAGCATTGTCAGAAAAAGCATGAAAATCTGGCAGTAGTGATCCCCCCTTGGGATAAAACAATCCAAGTAGCCAGGTACCATTCAAGTAGCGAAAGATGCGCTTAACTGCATACCAATGCTTCACACCCTAGGCAATGCATAAACCTGCTCATCTATGAGACAACAAACTCAATATCTGGCCGAGTAATGCATAAGTAAATGAAGCATCCAATAGCCTGCTGATAGAGAATAGTATCAAATGCATCTCCAGCATCATGAAGGCTCAATCATGAACCTGTCTCCATACGAGTGGCAATAGGCTTACAATCTGTTGAAATTTGGGGCCCCAGGATCGTTCCAATACTAAAACCTTTTGAGCATACACAACTTAATTGACAAGATGATAAGTGAGAGATAGAATGAAAGAGATCTTGAGACAAGGATAGGGAACGTAAGCTGGATGCTTACTTCACTAAAAATAATAGATGTCCAAATTACAACATGGGAGTACTACTCAACCATATAAAGTGGTGCACTCACTAATGGAAGAATAAGAAGATGATGATACAAAATTTAGATTATGTTGAAATAATCTAAGTGTGTGTGAAGTGAACGAAGCAACGAAGCTAACCTTATTCTCACAAAATAGTGTAACGAAATTGTAAATCAACCACAAGGTTAACTCACAAAAGATAGTTACCACCACCTCGTAGAAGACTTCTTGCTGCGATGAGAGTAGCCTCTCCTTCACCAAATTTTCACCTCCTTCAAGAGTGTGAGAACACTGTGTCTTCAAGAAGATCTCCAAGCTCTAGATCTTTGAGTGAGTGATCCTTGAGTGATGCTTGAACAATGCGCCAAGGGCCTCCTTAAATGTGTATTACAAAGATATATCAAGCAACCAACTACTTGACTATATAGAGTAGCATCAAATGGCTCTGCATCTGCTACCATTTGTAAAGAGATGTTCTGATCCATAGGTGTTTGCATAGGTTTAGAATCACCCATCTGAAACCTTCCCAAAAGTTTCTCATTGTACTTCTGCTGTGTCATGTAGATACACTCATCTCGAAACAGAAACTTAATCCCAAGATAATAATGTAAAATGCCTAAATCATTTACATCAAATGTTTGCTTCAATTCTTCTTTGAAGATCTGCAAATCTTCATCTCTAGGACCTGTGACTATAATATCATCCACATGAATGATTGCTATAATCATCATACCTGTTTCAGCTTTAACATAAAGAGTTGGAGCCGCATCTGAGTTATGGAAACCAATGGATAAAAGATATGTATGTATCTTTTCATACCATGCTTTAGGTGCCTGTTTTAAACCATATAAAGCTTTTATAAGTTTACACACTAAGTGTTCTTTACCTGTCTCTTCAAAACCTTCTGGCTGCTGAATATACACATCCTCGTGTAAATCACCATTTAGAAAAGCAGTCTTAATGTCAAGTTGATATATATGCCAACCAAAATATGCTACTAGAGCAAGTATTGACCTAATAATAGTCATCCTAGATGTAGGAGCAAATGTCTCATCATAATCAATACCTTTTTGTTGTGCATATCCTTTGACAACCAACCTAGCCTTGTATCTATCAATAGTACCATCTGCTTTCCTTTTGATTTTGAAGATCCATTTTACACCTATAGCCTTCTTTCCTTCTGGTAACTCACATAGCTGCCAAGTTTGATTCTTATGAATAGAATCAATCTCTTCTTGCATAGCTTTTCTCCAAATAGGAATGTTAAGTGCATCTTTAACACACGCAGGTTCATCTTCAACAGTCCTAAGTGTCAAAATATCATGAATCTCAAAGTCTTTAGCAAAACTTACATTATCTTTTTGCTGTCGAGTTTGACTTCTTGTTCTTACATGATCTTGTTGTTGTTGTCTAGTCTGACTCCTTGTTCTTCCAGTAAAAGTCTTTATACCACTATCTTTCCAAGCCTGATATAACCACATAGGTGTATCCTTGAATAGTGGTGAAACTCTTTCTAAACTTTCAGCTTCCACAGGTTCTGGAACTTGTCCTGCCGAGGTACTAGGACTTTCTGGAACTTTAACTTCTTCCATTTCTGGAATCAAAGTTTATTGTGGAACTGACTTTGTAGAAGGTTGTGAAATTCCTCTTTCTTCAACTTTTTCTTGAATACTAGGAATTTTAACTCCCTCTTGATATGGCTGAACATGTACATCCAGAATCTTTCTAAAAATTCCATAGTCATTTTCACTAATGAACTCCAGAATTTCTGCTTCTTTATCATAAACCTTATCTTGAGCAATATAAGCATTACGTGAAAGAATAACTTCACTTGTCTCTGGAACATAAAACCTGTATCCTTTGCTTTCAACAAGATATCCAATAAAAACAGCTTTCTTTGCCTTTACATCTAGTTTGCCTCGGTCCTTTTTCTCAACATGTACATAAGAAAGTGATCCAAACACTTTGAAGTAACTCACATTAGGTTTTCTACCATAATAAGCTTCATACGGTGTGATTATCTTTAAAGCTTTTGTAGATGACCTATTCAAACTGTGATTAGCTGTATGTACTGCATCAAACTAGAATTTCGGTGAAAGCCTCTTGGACGCCATCATGCTCCACATCATTTCAACAAGTACTCTATTCTTTCTTTCTGCAACACCATTTTGCTGAGGTGTATAAGCAATAGTAAGGTGTCGAGTAATACCTTTCTCATCAAGAAATGTCTGGAACTCATTTGACAAGTATTCTCCACCTCTATCACTTTTGAGAATCTGGAAAGTTTCTTGACTTTCATTTTCAACCATAGCTACAAATTTCTTGAACATAGGAAAGACTTCTGACTTCGACTTAAGACCATAGATCCATGAGTATCTTGTAAAATCATCAACGAATAGAACAAAATACCTGAAACCTTGAATAGAGTCTGCTCTCATAGGTCCATTCACATCTGAATGAATAATCTGCAATTTCCTAGTAGCTGTAATATGACCATGTTTCTTGAAAGGTAGTTTATGCATCTTACCTTCAAGACAACCTTCACATATATCTGAATCATTAGGTATCTTGAATGAGGGTAAACTCTCAACCATACCTCTATCTTTGATATTATTGAGAGCTCCAAGACTGATATGTCCAAATCTTTCACGCCATAGCTTCATATCTTCCACCGGTGACGAAGATTTGACTGCATATGCCTGACTGGTTTTTGACAAAACAAAGATCCCTCCTCTATGCTTACCTTGTAAAAGAGACTTGTCTTCTTTATGTGATAAAATCTTACAAAGATCTTTCTCAAATACAACTGTAAAACCATCACTTAAAAATGCAGATATAGATAGCAGATTCTTCTTCATTTCAGGTACATAAAGGACATCTGAAATTTGAAAAACACCTTCTCTTGACTTTAGGGTTACTGTACCTGTTCCCACAACATCCAAATCATTGCCATCTGCAATAGTAACTCTTCTACCTGAAGAATAGGAAAGAGAAGAAAATACATCTCTACAACCTGTCATATGCTTTGTAGCACTTGAGTCAAATATCCAAGGACTTGCTGAAAGAACTTGTAAAGCTGCTTGATCAAAAGCTACTTCCTCAATGGTGATACAGGCATAAGAATCACCTTGAGATTTCCCTTTTTTATCATCTTCTACAACATTACCTGATGCCTTTTTCTTTTTTGCTGCAATCCTTCTATAACATTCTGACTTAATATGTCCACGTTTCTTGCAGAAAAAAGTTATTTTTACCTTCTTCTTAGAAGAATTCTCTTTAGATGTCATAGATACAGAATCTGAAGTAGAAGGTGAGAGGGACCTACTTTCCTTCTTGGATTGTTTTTCCTTCTTCTCCTTCTTCTTCTTACCCTTTGATGAAGATGAAAGTGCTTCTTCATTCTCTTCCATTCCCTTCAACTGATCTTCATCTTGAAGCAACAAGAACTCTAACTCTTCAAATGTAACCTCTCTATCTCTTGTGGTAAGGGTAAGAGTGGTTATGAAAGATCAATATGAAATAGGAAGTGAATTAATCAGCATATTTACCATTTCTTCATCTGATATCTCAACTCCTACATTTAGAAGTTGATCTCTCAAGTCAATGAGTCTCGTAATTTGGGTTTGAATTGACTCACCAGCCTTCATCCTTGTATTTGCTAGTTGTCTCCTCAAGTGAGCTTTCCTAGGAGGATTTTTGCTCTGAAAAAGATTCTCAAGCTTCAACCAAGCTTGACTAGAACTTCTGCAAGATCTGATCTGTGGTAGAATGTGCTTTTTGACACTCATTGCTATGAATGAAAGTGCTAAAGCATCTCTAGCATCCCATCTTGCCTGATCTTCAGTAGGAGGAACTCTAGGTAAAGACCTAGCAATGACTCTGGATGTCAAAGTGGTTACCTCTTCTTCAGTTGGTTCTGTAATTGTAATTCCAGTACCTCTTGAAACTGATGTAGACCCTTCTTCGCCTTCTCGTCTTGGTCTTGTTAAGGATCCATTGACATACTCCATAAATCCTTTGTCACTAACAAGTTCATCATCATGAAACTCCACATGGGATAATTAGAAGATCCATCCAACTTGTCTTCTGTCAATTATGTAGCTCTGATAACAAAATCCTAAAGCTCTAATACCAAGTGTTGGAATTTGGGGCCCCAGGATCGTTCCAATACTAAGCCCTTTTGAGCATACACAACTTAATTGACAAGATGATAAGTGAGAGATAGAATGAAAGAGATCTTGAGACAAGGATAGGGAATGTAAGTTGGATGCTTACTTCACTAAAAATAATAGATGTCCAAATTACAACATGGGAGTACTACTCAACCATATAAAGTGGTGCACTCACTAATGGAAGAATAAGAAGATGATGATACAAAATTTAGATTATGTCGAAATAATCTAAGTGTGTGTGAAGTGAACCAAGCAACGAAGCTAACCTTATTCTCACAAAATAGTGTAACGAAATTGTAAATCAACCACAAGAATAACTCACAAAAGATAGTTACCACCACCTCGTAGAAGACTTCTTGCTGCGATGAGAGTAACCTCTCCTTCACCAAAACTTCACCTCCTTCAAGAGTGTGAGAACACTCTGTCTTCAAGAAGATCTCCAAGCTCTAGATCTTTGAGTGAGTGATCCTTGAGTGATGCTTGAACAATGAGCCCAGGGCCTCCTTAAATAATGTTTGTATTACCATGAAAAGCTAATAGCGAAGGTACTTCAAAAGCGTAAGTTTTTCAAGAATAAAGCAAAACGTGCGCATGTGTTAATAAAGCAGAAACGTAGCGATCTAATTAAATTCCATCGTTGTTTTGTTTATGAAAAGCAATGATTTACTTTTACAATCGTATTTTGCAACGTTTGCTTTGTTTTCTTTTAGCTTTTAGAAAGATGGTTTCACACTATGCAAATTAAAGTTCGTATGGACGAAAAATTATTGGATTTTGATTCCAACACAATCTAAAAGGTCAAAATGCTACAATAATATGTCAATATATTTGGTTTGACACAAAGCCATTCCACCATCAATTTGCATAAATTGAATGCCCAAATAGTGATGCAAATGCCCCAAATCAAACATCTCAAATGAGGCATAAAAATCAGCCTTAAATCAGCAATATGCATGTCATGAGAACCAGTGAGCAGCATGTCATCAACGTACACCACAATGATCAGAAGCACATCATTTGCACACTTAACATATAAGGTGCTTTCAATTGGACTATTCTCAAAACTATGTGAAATGATATAGGCATGTATCTTTTCATACCAAGCACGTGGTGCTTGCTTTAGACCATATAATGGCTTCTTTAGCATGCTGTAGCTCAGTGATGAGTAGCATCTCCTTTAATGTCAATCCGGGAAGACATGAGGATGGTATGAAGACCTCAAACAAGTGATGGCACAAGTGTGTGAGTGAGAAGCACACTAACATGCACACACACGTGCACACAAGGTAAGAGCAAAGAGAGAGATAATGGAGTTCTTTAGATTACTCAAAAGTGCTCTTACAAGTTCAATTCTACAACAAGCTCTCCTCAAAAATGAGCTCTCTAGCTCTATTTATAGTTTTTGACTAGTTTTTGGCCCTGTCCAGACCTAGTGTCTGGCCTAGTTAAAAATTAGGTTCTAGGGCCTATTTGAGGGCTCAAATGGAGTCTAAAAAATATGAAAATTGATAGGTAGGTACTTCTAATGTTCCTCAAGCTCAAGGACTCCTTGGCTTGCACAAAATGGAGTCAAAACTATCCAAAAACGGTATTTACAAGGTTAAGGTAGTGATGAAAATCACTGTTCAAATGAGGTTTGGTTGGAAAATTTGGATGGCCTGTTTGCCAGATCTTCCTTGACTACTTTGTCTGCTTGTGCCTTCTCTCCACTCTGGCTCCCTTCTTTGGCTTCCTTTTCTTGTGAGTCCTTGGGTGCCTTGACTGTTGCCAACACCCCCCCTCTCTCTCACGTCTGTCATCTCTGATAAACCCTTGTTTGGTTGAGCGTTTGACATAGAATTCAACCACTTTTGAAGCTAGGTGGTGTTCTTCCAGCCCCAACCCTCGTGCTAAGTCTGTCAGGAGGGCATCCCAATCCACTGGACCTGGAACATCCGGGTGTGGCAAACACAGTTGTTCCGAATGTAAGGTTCGTTCCGTTGCAAAGAGGTGGAGGAGATAGGAGGGTCTGGGAATAAAGATTTCAGAGTGGTATTCCCAGAATCCTGTGATGAACATCTCTTCAAATGTTTGCTTGTAGCACGCTGGGAGGTACTTAATTCAAGGGTGCCATGCATATATCACCTGGATGGAGGGGTTTGTACTCATATCGTAGACCAAGTCGAGGTTACCTGCTGTGAATCCAACACCTGATAAATGTGGATCATGAATATTTTTGAAGGTTCTGAAGGTAACCAGCATCAACTCGAATATCTTTATGCACATCTGAGCCATTATGTCTAGAATGTTTTGCAATCTGACTCCCCAGTGGCGGATGGTAGAGATCATGTAGGTCACCGTAGCTTGCCCCGTGGCGGTGCCAGGTATACATAATTGAGCCACTTTGCACAGCCTTTGACATTCTTCACAGTGATGGCAAACTTAGGTCATGTGCGTCTTCTGAGTATGTGAGCATAACAGGGATTATACTTAATGAATAGTGGCATGTTATTCCAAGTTCAAAAGGGTAAGTTTCTAAGAGTCGTAGCCGCTAGGTAGGTTGATGAATTGATCCTTGTTTAGCGCTCTCAGGGATATCATCAGGGCCAAATTGAGTGGCAAAGGTTGGAGTCTTGCCACATCATCGTTGAATTTCTGCGTTGAAATCTGCCAAGAGCACACAATATGGCACATACTGATCGTCATTGGTGCCTATCCATCTGTGATGAGACATACTTCGGAAATATTCTTATTTGATAATGGTGTCCTCAATCTTGGTCATGGACTCAATCTGGACGGCTACTCGCTCATCATGTGTATTGGTCGTTTTTTTTAGTTTCTGCATCCATTCTAGGGCTTCTACCTCTAGTGTGTCCAATCCCTCAGAGGTTTGTTGGCCACCCGGCATTGGCATAGGAACATATGGCTCTTCATATGACTCATCCACTTCTATGGGTACCAGTTCTTCTAGTTCTAGCTCGATGACTGGGGAGGATTGTCTTTCATATTGGAGTAAGTTGCTTTGCAACTCTGCGACCTGTTCTCTCAGTGCATTGACCTCTCTTGTAGTGGTCGTAGAATCGGTGATCTTGGGTTGGGCTTCCTGCATTGTTAGCTGTTGACGGAGAGTATCCTGTTCTTTGCCCAACTCATCATGCGCTTCCAGTAGATCCGCATAGCTTTTGAGAATTGTCTTCATAGTCTCGGATGGAACATCTTTAAGTCTTTCGGGTCGATCTCCTGGGGGGAACCCTCCATGGCTGCCTCTAAATTTTCTTCGTTCTGCCTTTGCAAGCACTTGTTCTCTTCGAGGGCAGTGGCCATGTGCTTTCTGAGTAAGGTCAGGTTGGGACGGCTTTTAACATGTTCTGACTGATAAAGTTCTAGTAGAGCTGTTAGTTTTTTAGCTTCAAAGGATTCGGATGGTTGGGGAGCTTCCAAAAGGGTCTGATGAGCATGCTCAAGCGTAGTGTAGCATTGATTTAGGTCAGTGTTTTTTGCTTCCAAAGCTGCAAGCCTCTTCTATAGTTGATCTTGATCCGTAGTTATTTGGCGATGACGATCTTGTAAGGTTTGTTATTCTGTTTGCAACTGATGTACACATTGTTGTAATGTAGAAAACATGTTATTTACATTTATGAATGCAGCGAAGGTGGAGGATGCAGGGGGAATGGGGAGGGGAAAAGGGATAGTGAATGAAGTGGTCACGAGAGGTGATGTGCCAGTGGAGGGGGAATGGGAGATGGTGGTAGAGAGGGGGGAGGGAGTGGTGTTGTGGCTGCTGATGTTTCCATGGTGTCAAAAGTGTGTGTAAATGTGTAGATGGGGACTGTGGGTCGGGTGGATGTGATGTTCGTAAATATTGTTGTAAATGTGGGCATTTTGATCCCTCCAAATTGGGTGCCTTGTGGGATAGGAATCCCCATAACATATGTGGTGAGTGTTGAAATTGGGGTGGTAGTGTCATGTGGTGAAGTGAAGTGTGTAGTGAGAGGTGGTGAGGGTGGTGATGGTGGTGCCTTGTGGTGTTCCTTTGTCTGTGTAGTGTCTCCTGGTGTCGATACATCCTTGTGGATTTGCTTTCCGGAGCGAAGGGGGCAAGTAGGCACTTGTTTCTCAAAGCGATGAATGTAAGCCATAGCCGAATGAATGGCGTCATCCAGGCCCAGTGCGTCTGCGTGCAAGTTCATGGATTCAATAAACATTTCGTCCACTCCTTCTGCTAGCATCTAACTTATTAGCATCTTTCCTGTTTCCAATGATAGCTTGTGATGCTCTTGGACTCTCTTCATAGTTTCATACAACCTTTTTATTTGTGCACTATAAACTGGGGCACCTGCTAGTTTTGAAGTTTCTTCGCATTCTTTGTCATGTTCCTCATCTGCTTCCTCCTCAGTCTCTTCTTCATCCTCTTCTACTTCCACTACTTCCGATTGGGTCGGGGCTGAAGTTGTTGTGGTCGGTTGTGGTCCTTGGGTTTGCTCTGCTTCTGCCTCAAGGTTAGACTCATTAATCATTCTAGCAATTTCCTCATCTGTTAGATCATCCAAGGTGTAGCCCTGTGGAAACTCCAAGTCAAAGGGAATTGGAGGGAAAACTAGATTAGGTCCTTCTGCACTCTGTCTGGGTAAGCAAATCATAAATAGACGGACACCTTGCGTTTGTGGAGGGGTCACCTATGGTGTGGTGGTGGCTCCCCTTGCTTGGGCACACAGTAGTGGGACTGCGCCTCTCATTTTCTTAGATATGGAGGTCCCATTGTTGATAGCCGTCTCTAGAATTCCTGAGCTCTGGACCACACTAGTGCTCTTTGAATAGGCACGTCATAAGCTAAGCACCTGTAAATTATTCTTGTCAGCGCACAACACCCATGAAGCACATTCTTATGTTTCTTATTCCAACGTTGATGTGCTAGGTGGATTTGATCTATGATCCAGTGTGGTAAATTGATTGTGAGATCCTCCGTCTCCACCAAGTACAAGCTGAACTAGATTCTTTTTGGTGGTAGAGTGAATCGTTCTTGGGCGGGGAAGGCGAAGTGTTGCATGATCGTTCGTAGGTGGAGGGCGATGGTTGGTGTCATAGCTACCATGTCTTTTAGTTTATTGAGATCTTTGTGCTTCATTCTTCCAGGAATCATTGTTTCTTTCTCTATGGGAATATGCATACCTTGCATGTTCAAGGCTTCCCGTACTAGGTTGAGGGTCAGCTTGAATCTCTTTAGTTCATGTCCAGCATTAATGAGGGAAGCACAAATGTGCTATCCCCTCCCTTGGCTCTGCTAGGGGTGATGGTACTGATCAAGTAGGAGCAACGCAGGAAGTCCGGCTTAGGTAGGAGTGCCCGGAAGTAGCTATCCAATCCTGCTTTGGTCCATATAGATCGCATTACTTCTGCATTCTGGTACTTCTCGAATTCACAGGTGAAGAAATGGTATCTTCCCCATTTGCCATTAAACTCAATTTCTGCCTCCCCAAAAGTAGGTGCCTTCTCCCAATGGTCCTGCGACATCACTGAACCAATGTGCGTGTTTCCCCACTTGAGAAGTGTGTCCCTACAGAGGGTCCTGAATGGGAAGTACGTGCACAACTCTAAGTTCTTGAGGCCTCTCAATGAGTTGTGGTTCGAGGAGGAGGGTTTCAATGTCCACTATCTGGGCGCTGGACCCTGCCTAGGAACTGGTGCCTCCTGCTTCTGCCATGTTAGTGCTTGATTGCTAGTTCTATGAGAATATAGAATCATGTGTTAACATCGTAATGAACAAGATAGAACAATTTGTGTCCCCATTACAACATTAACATGAGGTGAGTGATGGTTAGTAGGTCAATGAGTGCTCGATGATTGTGTGTGTTGTTAGTGAACAAGCAGTCCTATGAGCTAAGTGAAAAGATGCAGTGTGAGAATGATGCAGTTAGTAGGTGGGGATGAATTTACAAATGGGGTCGGGGGGTTTGTTACAAGCTTTGGGCTGCCAAACACCGTGGATGGCTTTCGGTTTTGGTTTTGTGGAGACTTTGGAGGGCTTTATGAGAGTGTCTGCTTGGAAATGAGGCTTTTAAGGGACCCATTTACAAGTGATTCTGCTCGTGCTCATGGGCAAATATGTGTTTGTGTGTATCGAATAAGAGTGGGCATCGGCTCTTCGAGTGAGTGAATCATGATGTACATGGTGTGGTCTGTGTGTGACTATTTGAGCTTGCAAGCAAGCCTTATGAACCCAAATTTGTCTTGATTGTGGGCCAGCCTTCATCGACTTCTTCGGTACCCAGATAGACTTCACTTTCGCAGAAGAATTTTTGAAAGAATTCTTATTAGCGTCGTGTCGTTGATCACTAATAAGAACTTTAGCCCATGTTTCTGGCTTGATCCCAACAGGATGCTTGCCTTTCTGCACCCACACTTGTTTCAATGGCGGAGATGCCTTGCTTCGTACTTTCTTTTGGCTTCCAGTATAGGTCATTTGCTTCTTCTGCATTTGATCCACCTTTGGTTGCCGCATCCCGATGGCCTTTGGAAAAGAAGGGAGTTCTATCGTATCGTTGACTTCTTTGTTGAGACAATCATCCCTCTGCATCACATAGTTTTGGACAAGAATAGCATCGTCATCTTCATGTGTATTCTTGGAAGGACCAGGAGTTTGTGCCTTTCCTAGTTCCTTGAGTGCTTCACTTTCTAAATTGATTTGAATGCAATTCTGACTTACCCAGACCTGAAGAAGTCCACTTTTTAGGTTTAGGTTGACTGCATGATCGTAGATCCAGTCTTGAACCAAGACAAGAGGTTCAGTGAGATGCTCATTTGGACACACTAGTACTTTAAATGTCATTAAAACATCTTGAATGTAGAGGGGAAGTTCCACCTCGCCCATGCAAGGGGTTTCCACAGCTCCCAATCCTATGAGATATGCTTCTATAGGATTGACACTTAATTTCAACTTTTGACAGTAAGAAAGTTTAATAGCACTAGTGGCTACACCTGAGTCAATCAAGGCCTGTACAATCCTTGCATCCTGTCCTTGTCCTATTTCTAAGGTTAGAAAAGGACATCGGTCAATTATTCTATGGGAACTCATACCTGCTGCATAGGCATCTGTCCTAGGCTACTATCTGCCCTGTCTTCTCAATTTCATTCTTCTGATGCGTTCCAATGCTTCAGCCTGTGCTTCTTCCCGAATTCGCTTTTCCTCTTCTTTACCTTTTTTTGCAATATTGAGTTGATTAAACATATCCTCCGTCAAGGGTTCTTGATATAGTTTGACTCTGCATCCGCTAATGTAACTAGGGAGAACATCACCTTCCAGTGTAGCTAATTGAACTGCTCCACTTGTGGAGATCCTATTTATGATCATAGGTCCTTAACCCCTCTTCTCTAGTTTCCGTGCATGTTGCTTCAAAGTGTACACTAAAACTAGGTCTCCTGCTTTCAAGCCTTTATCTTTCACATGTGTGTCAAAATATGCTTTTTGTCTTTTCTTGGCTGCATAAATTCCTACTGCAGCTCTCAGTCTTGTTTCTCCTAATCGCTCAAGGTCAAAGATTCTAGAGGAGAGCTCATGGCCTGTCCAATTATGCTCTTGTGCTACTTTCAATGTAGGTATCAAGAAGTTCAATGGTAGCACAACATTTTGGCCAAACACCATCTCAAGGGGTGTGGCTTGGAGTATCGTTTTATAGGCAACTCGGTATGCCCAAACAGCATGGTGTAGCTATTTGTCCCAATCAGAGCGTTTATTATTCACTACTTTTGTCAGCACATTGCATAGAATCTTATTTGTGCTTTCGGCTTGCCCATTAGTTTGTGGGTGATAGGGGGCAGACTTCTTGTGTACCATCAAGAACTCTCGGAGAAGATTTTCAATAACTTCATTCAAGAAGTGAGTGCCTCTATCACTTACTAGCTCTATAGGTAGCCCGTATCTTGTGAACACATTCTCAAACAGAGTGGGTATCACCCATTGTCGTGGTGCCCAAGAAGAATGGAAAGCTACGTGTATGCATTAACTTGAAGAAGGTTAATGTAGCCACTATTCGAGATAACTATCCGCCTCCTATCACTGAGCATCTATTAGAAAGAGTAGCAGGCAAGGAAGTGTACAACTTCCTTTATGGATTCTCTGGTTACAATCAAGTAGCCATTGCACCAGAAGATCAACATAAGACAGCTTTTGCCACAGAGTGGGGCATATTTGCCTTTAGAGTAATTCCATTTGGGCTTACCAATGCGCCAGCCACATTTCAGAGACTGATGTGTCATGTATTTAAAGAATTTCTGAGGAAGAATTTGGAAGTCTATGTTGATGATCTCTGTGCCCATTCCAACATTAGAGAGACACATATACCTGAACTCAGGCAAATCTTTGACAAATGCAGAGAATATCAAGTCTGTCTGAACCCAGAAAAGTGTGTTTTTATGGTCAGGAAAGGCAAGATCCTAGGACATATAGTGTCAAAGAATGGCATATCCACTGATGAAGAGAAAGTGAGAGACCGACATTTCATACATATGTATGCCATCATTGCAAAGCCGCTGTACGAACTTTTGACCAGATTTGAGTGGAATGATGAATGTGAAAACTCCTTCAACAATCTCAAAAGAAGATTGTGTTCAAAACCAATCTTGACCACACCGGATTGGAATAAGCCCTTCCATGTGCATGTGGATGCGTCCAATTATGCCATCGGATGTGTGCTTGCACAACCTAATGGTGAAGGTAATATGGATCTTCCAATTGCCTATGCGAGGAGATAGTTGAATGTAGCTGAACGGAATTATACCACCACCGAACGAGAAGGATTAGGCATGGCGTATGCGGTTAAAAAGTTTAGACATTATTTGCTTGCAAATAAGTTTAAATTTTTTACTAATCATCAAGCACTGTTGTACTTGGTAAACAAACCATGCAATACAGGAAGATTGGTGAGATGGTTCCTCTTGCTAATGGAATACGACTTTGAGGTTGTGGTGAGGAAAGGCAAGACTCATTTGAGATCAGATCATCTCTCGAGACTCACATCTGGAGAGGCCCCACAGGGAGTATCAGATGACCTTCCTGATGCTTACTTGTTTAACTTGGAAGTTGTGCGATAGTGGGCCAAAACGCTAGTGCCAGTATTGACATATGGGCCTAACCACCCAATTACATGTGTATGGCTTTTGCTTAGAGGGTTTGGCATCTGAGGTCATGGGAATCGTGTGTGAGCATATATCAGGGTCTACACCTTTCAAATCCTTATAGCTCCAAGCGAATACATATCTGTATTCCCTTAGCAAAGCTATCAACTCTTGCTCCTCATCCTCAGTGAGGTCATGTCCTATGTATGTGCATCTTTCTTCTCCTTCTTCCATGGCTACAACTATTTTCTTGGTTGTTTCTTTGTTATCATAGGCCTCTCCTGCTTGGGCATCACATTTAGGCATTCTTATCATGACTCTCCTATCATCGATTTCATACTAAGAATTTCATACTTCTTAAAGTTTTTAGGGACTTCAAAGAGAGATTCTTCCTCCTTGGTTATGGCTTCTCTCTTCTTTCTTCTCTTGCCTTCACTCTTGGTGGCCACTTGAGTGGTTAACCTCACGTCGTTCGTAAGCTCTTCATATCTCTGAGGGTGTGCTTCTACCTCATGGAAGTACTATTCATCTGATGCAAAAGGGGGGTCCATAATGATTGATTCTAGATTGGAGTCACTTGCATCCTCAAATGCATCAGTGCTAGGTTCACATTCTTCCAGAACCGAATCTCCCATGACTGGCTCTATGGAGAAGACTGAAATGTCATAGCCATCCTCGTCACAGTGGGGTGTCCATTGTTCTTCATTGATGGCTACATCCATTGTTGCTAAAATTTCTACCCAACCGTGAGGTTCAAATTCTTCATCGGGAAATACTACAGGTGCATAGGCTGGGTCGTGAACTGATCTATGGGTTTCTTTTGCACCTACCTCTCTGGCTTTTTCTCTCTTCTCTTCTTCTACTGCTACTTTACACATCCATAAGTGAGTGTCTTCATGCACCCATGAGGATCCTGATCCTATGGAATGCACCGACTCAGTATCATCTTTGGCTCTATGGATGGGGTTCCATTGGATGGGAGGTATGTCTCGATGAGAGTAATCCTTGATATTAACTTTGGTCGTGACACCTAAGTGTTGAAAATACAAGGAATTGGTTCCCCAATCCTATAACACTTGCAACTGCCGCATAAATGGTCTTCACAAAATCATCTCGTACGCATGATTTTTGCTAAAATCGCATATAGCAAAAGTATGCTCAAACTCTACACCACATGTAGTGAGAGTTATTCCTTCTAGTAGTCCTAAGGGTCTCTCAATGTGACCATCGGCAATCTGCAATTTCATTCTCGTTGGCCTGAGTGCTGGATTGCCCCAACGCTTCCATAGGGAAGTGGTAGCAATGGCAACTCCTGCGCCTGAGTCCAAAATTGCCTTGGTTGTGTATCCTTGATGGGTAATGGGAAGATAGGTGTTTCCCTCTTCTCCTTCACTCATCTCCTATTTTTTCCAAGGGTATTTTTGGCACTATTTTATGGGATGCGACCTGGGAACGAGGTTTCGCTACTTCTGGCACTTGATTGGCGACATGTTTCCATAGCTCTGGCCTAACTTTGAGTAGCTCTTCTAAAGTGAGGCTGCACTGCACTTTAGTGTTTTTCACTACCTCTGTGTTCCTAGGTATAACTGAATCTTCGTTTCTCATACACGTGGACTTAGCTTCCCATGGGCCTGTGAAATGGGGTAGTTCCTGCAAGGAGTTAGACTTAAAGTCTAATCTCTCTTGAGATTGGGTGCTCTCCTGCTCTCCATAAATGGAAGGAATGTCTTGTGGGATGTCTTCTAGAGAAACCTAGGTTTTGAGCTACTTTCTCAACGAGTTCCTCAATAGATGTGGATTGCGAGGAAGAGAGGCTAGTAGAACTATCTGAATCTTTGTAGATTTTTAAAAGTTCTAATTCCTCCCCTAGGTTATCCTCGATGTCGATGCACATGCGTACACACTCTTCTATGGTCCTAGGGTCTTTCAAGTACACATATGATCTCAACTTTGTATTCAGCAGTCCATCTAGGAATAAAGCCACTTGTTTGGCTGGTGTGGGTAACTCAGGAATAGGGCATCTCTCTAGGTATTGCCTAAACCTTCTTCCTGCAAGTCTAACCGTCTCTTGAGGGGTCTGCTTGAAGCTATGGATCAATGAGGAAGTATTATGCCTTATGCCACTCTTAGAGAATTCAATGATGAAAGCCTCTAGAAGTTGGTCTATGTTCCTGAAGTGTCTCTCATTTAGTGGTTGAAACCATGTACGAGCGGTGTTCCTAAGGATTAGACCAAAAGCATTGTACTGCGTGAATAGGTCCTCAACTTGTTCAGCTCTCAAGACTTGCCTAAACTTGGCCACATGATCATATGGGTCTCTTGTGCCATTGAAGTACTTCTTCATGGATTTAACTAGCTGTGTAGGTCTCAACGTCCTCGTGTGCTCCCTACGTCTTGGTAGAGGGAATTCATCCACATTTCTTTGGTTTCTTGGGGCTCTAGGTCTCTCAATTTCCACTCTATCTGTCTCTGTTCTCATCCTTTCTCTACCCAAGGGATTGGCAAAACTTACCTCTGGCCTGTCTCTACTTCTATCCCTTTGAGCTCCATGAGCTTGGGATGTTCCAGCTCCTTGGTGGCCAAAAGAGACATTAGATCTTGGTTGGGGAAAAACAAATTCATCCTTCCAAGTGTAGGCATGTCTACCATGTTCGGAGACCACAAAAATCCTTTCTGAAGTATTGTCTAAATAGGCCACTTTGCCTGGGCTATCAGGATCTTTGAACTCATAGATTGTGATTGTTCCTACCTCATTTGGTTGATCAGGCTTATACCTCCAAAAGGAACTGATTTTCCTTGAGGGGTTTTAGGCTCTCCACCTATGTTCCCTTGCTCTAGGTCACCTATGTCCATTTCTGGTATCACATTACCAAACTCGTCTGTCCTATCTGGGTGGCTGGTGACTACGTATATGATTCCTTCTTTGTCTAGGTATGCTCCATTTTCAAACTTGACAGCGGGATGTTCAATTCCAATGGGTTGGTCAGGGTTTTTAAATTGGACCACAGATCTTCCTAGGCCGTCCTCATAGATGCAAACACCTAATCGGTTGGTCCTAAGGTATTCGAGTTGCGTCTTGTAAGGACCTTCGACCCTTTGTAAGTATGGCACACCTGAACTTCCTGTGGGTCTCTCCATACCATAAGACATTTCAGACTTGCTAGTTTCAGAGCTAGGGTAGTGTGAATAGTGGCTCAATTGTTAGGCCCAAGACCTAGCAGTATGATTGACACTAGCCTTTGAAGACCTAAGACTCTATCTATCTCTTCCTAGGTGTCATCCTGATCTAAGGTTCATATGCCCAATTGAATAATCCCAAATTTCCCAAGTACAATTTCGTTGCTGAGTTCTTTTGTATTAATCACTTAGTCTTTTTAATTTTCTTAGGATGTCACTTCTTGTCCAATTAATCGTCGTCACAAGGAACACTTAAGTTTTCTCGTACTTGAGGTTGGTCGCTTTAGTTAAATTCTTTTCCCTTAGGTTGTTTCGCAAATGTAATTTCTTTGTACTTGAACTTGAGTGATTAGAGTTCTAAGACTTGGACTTGATCGTGCTTAACATAACCCTAATGAATCAAAACCTCTATTTGTCCTTAGCCTAAGATAGGAATTGACAGAGGGTGTTGAGAATTTCCAACCTTAAGTTTCCTTCTTTGGTTGCCCCTGTGTGCCCAGGAAGCGTGTTCCCAAGCTTGCACTTACTCTTGCTTCGAATGTCCTTCGATGCTCTTAATAGACTTGTAACAGTCCTAAAGTTAGCTCACGATTTAAACTCAATTGACACAACAGACCATGTTCATTCATGCAATTCAGAGACCAAATTGTTCTTTGGCTTTATGCAAAACAATCCTAAAGATCCCTCAATTTTCTTCCCCCTGGGTATGGTCAACTTCAAACTACTATATCTAATAATCCTGGTAGTACTCCCCACGAGCTTTCCAACGAGTCTAAAATCACCCCGAACGGATTTCATATGGGTCAATCGCGAATGACACGAAGCCCGTAATTTGAGTCAATTGTGGTCAAAGGATTGTTGACTCTGTCAGTCGCGATTGATGGATCAATCGCGATTGACACGTGGCACGCATGGTCTGTCGATCATGGTCAAACAGTCGTTAACTGAGTTAGTCACGATTGACAGGTCCGTCGGGATTGTCGGTCGCGATTGATGGGTCGATCGCGACTGATGGCTCGGTCGCGATTGACACATGGCGCGTGATAGGCCTGTCGTTCGTGGTCAGTCAGTCGTTGACACTATCGGTGACGATTGATGGGTCGATCGTGATTGATAGGTCCATCGACAAGTGTCCGTAGTCATTTGTCGATCGCGATTGACGTGTCGATCGCAATTGATAGAAAACACAGAAGATTTAAAATTTTAATCACAGATTTAGGAAGCTCTAGGCATGCACATCATGGTTATGTACTTAGTTTGGCAGAGGTCAACACCTCAAGACCTACACAGTCAAATTTTTTACCTACTGGAGCTGGTGCAGCTACTGGGGATGCTAATTCCTACAGAAAATCTCAAAAAACATAGAAAAGCACAAACACATAAATGCTCTCTTGCTCTCTCTCACAAGTGAAATGAGGGGAATGGTATGAGAAAGGTGATATGACCAAAAACCAAAATTTTTGCGATGATGGAGATGGAGGTGGAAGATGGTGATGATGATGATGGTGATGAATCAAACAAAAGAAAGTAGATAAAAGTGAAGAAAATATCTATGACTCCAACATCTCAACTCTATGTCTTATCATCACACGCTCGTCCTCAAAGCTTGATCCCCGGCAACAGTGCCAAAATTTGGTGTAGCTCAGTGATGAGTAGCACCTCCTTTAATGTCAATCCGAGAAGACATGAGGATGGTATGAAGACCTCAAACAAGTGATGGCACAAGTGTGTGAGTGAGAAGCACACTAACATGCACACACATACACACACACGCTCACACAAGGCAAGATCAAAGAGAGAGACAACGGAGTTCTTTAGATTACTCAAAAGTGTTGTTACAAGTTCAATTCTACAACAACCTCTCCTAAAAAATGAGCTCTCTAGCTCTATTTATAGTTTTTGACTAGTTTTTGGTGATGTCCAGACCTAGTGTCCGGCCTAGCTAAAAATTAGGTTCTAGGGCCTATTTGAGGGCTCAAATGGAGTCTAAAAATATGAAAATTGATAGGTAGGTACTTCTAATGCTCCTCAAGCTCAAGGACTCCTTGGCTTGCACAAAATGGAGTCCAAACTATCCAAAAACGGTATTTACAAGGTTAAGGTAGTGATGAAAATCACTATTCAAATGAGATTTGGTTGGAAAATTTGGATGGCCTATTTGCCAGATCTTCGTTGACTACTTTGTCTGCTTGTGCCTTCTCTCTGCTCTGGCTCCCTTCTTTGGCTTCTTTGTCTTGTGAGTCCTTGGGTGCCTTGACTGTTGCCAACACCTGCACACCTGGTTTTCATGCCCTTTTTGCACAAAGCCACGAGGTTGAAAAACATACACCTTCATACAAAGCACCATCTAGAAGTGCTCTTTTAATGTCCAACTAATGTACATTCCAACCATGATGAGTTGCAAGTGCACAAATGCTACTAACAATAGTCATTCGGCAAGTAGGAGCAAAGGTTTCATCAAAATCAATGCCTCTTTCCTATGCATAACCCTTTGCAACAAGCCTAACTTTATACCTGTCAACTGTTCCATCAAGTTTAAACTTTAGCTTGTATACCCACTTAGTGCCAATGGCCTTCTTGCCAGGAGGCAAGTCACATAGGTACCATTTTTCATGATAGCATCATATTCAGATTGCATTGCAGCCACAAAATGTTTAGAATTATGTGTTTCATCATACAAAATAGGTTCCCTCTCAGCATAGAGACTAGAGGTAGCCATAGCATAGCAATCTGATGCAAAACAGACACTATGAAAGCCTGATCAAGTACGATATGATAGAGATGCATCTAATTTGCTATCATGCAAGGTGTGCACTAGCCATTTTGGCATTGTTTTTGCCTACACAATATCAGCTCTCTCATCAACAAGTGCATCATGTAAATCTGCATCAGAAATGGAATGATCTGCATCATCACATGAAACCTGCAAAGGTTGAGATGTTAACTCATTAGGACCACCACTAGTCTGTACACCTGTAAAAAGAGGCAACAAAGTATTATACATGTCTTTGGAGCTAACAGATCTCTCCTTAGTACATGAAAGCAATGGCTGAATAACATCTTTCACAAAAACTACATCACCGCTAACTAGAATGTGTTTAGTCTATGGATGATACAGATGATAGCCTTTACTTTTAAAATTGTACCCAACAAAAATACATTTCAGTGCTTTATCATCCAATTTTTTGTGATGTTGTTCAGGCACTAATGCATATGCGAGACAACCAAAAACACGCAGATGAGCAATTGATGGCTTTCGACCATGCCAAGCCTCACATGGAGTGATAGACTATAGTGCTTTAGTGGGACACATGCTCAGTACATATGCTGCACACGTAACAGCCTCAAGCAAGAAACTATGTGGTAAAGCCTGACTCTTGATCATACACCTCGCCATCTCCATGAGTGACCTGTTCTTTCGTTCAACAACTCCATTCTATGGAGGTGTATATGCCACTATACACTGATGTTTTATCCCAGGTCTAGCTAGAAATGCATTAAAGCTAGAAGACATATATTCCCCCCTCGATTAAAATGAAGGGTGCCCATTTTACATGCTAATAGATTTTCAACCAAAACAAGAAACTCTTTGAAGCACATAAACACTTTGGAATTTCACTTCAATGGATATAACCATGCATGCCGAGAAAATTCATTGATGAAAGTCACGAAGCAAAGATACTTCCCAAAAGAAGGTGTCTACATAAGACCACATACATCACTATGTACAAGCTATAATTTCTGAGGAGCCCGAACTAAACCATTTGCTGTATTTTTCCCAAAATATAGCCTTCACGTACATGTTTACTGGGTGCCTCAAGTTTGGGCATAGAAGACACCATTTTAGATTTCTACAGGCATAGCAAACTAGCATAATTCAGATGACCAAAGCATGCATGCAAAAGCTTTGCATTTGACATAGCCTTAGAATCATGTACTACACATGCCAAATCATTTATAGATCCTTCATAGTCTATGAGCTTATACAACCCATGACATAAATTTCTAGAAGCAATAATGACATCGCCATTTGACAGATCATGAACTGTACATCTCTCATCATCAAATTTCACAACCAAGCCAATCTTGGCTAATGCAAAAACTGGTAATATATTTTTCTTGATCCTTGGCAGAAACAAAGCATGTGACAAAGTGAATGAACTACCATCAGCAGTAGTCAAAATGATCTTACCAACTACCATAATAGGATAGGAGGAGTTGTTGGTGCATGTAACAATATTCCTTGTAGGGGCAGGTTCAAGTGAAGAGAAGAAACTACGCTACAAGATAATATGTTTTGTCACCCCACTATCAAAGTACCAAACATCTGAGTCTACTGTAGACATGCATTGCTCATGAGAATATGGTTCAAAACTGCAAACACTAGTAAACACCCATTCTTCTTTTTGCACAAGATTAGCAGACTCTATTTTTGGTGTAGAGGCCTCTACAACAACCATTCTAGCCTCTTTCTTTTTTGCCTCTTTAGCAGCTAGTTTTGGACAGCTCTTGATGACATGATTATTTGATCTATAGTATGTGCAAAACAATTTCTGCTTTTGTGATTTCTTCTCATCTTCGTTATCCTTCTTTGAATGCGTAGCATTTGTAGATTTTTTCTTACTACTAGAAGAGCTCCATTTACCTTTTGACTAGCCAAGAAAGCTTGATCTGCAACATGCATAATAGACATGTTCTGCTTAGACTGGTCTTCCTGCAACAGAATAGAGACCAACTCCTCAAATGACAAGGCATTTGGATTGCCTTTCATCATCAAACAAAGAGTAGAAGGAAAACTCTGATATGAGTTAGGAAGACCATTCAGAACGGTCTGCACAAGTGAGCTATTTGGTATAACTTCATCAGCAAAAATCAACTATTCTTTCAATTCCTTGATCTTTGTGAGAAAACTATCCATAGAATCAGCTTCATTTATGTGCTCACTCTCCAATTGTTTTTGGAGGTAAGCAACATGAGCCTCATTCCTAGCCTGGTACAATGTGTTAAGTGTATCCCAAGCATCCTAGCTATTCTGCAAGAGTGAATCTGAGGAATAATGGTATGCTTGATAGACAAAGCTATCAATGCATGTGCATGAGCATATCTGCCATCCCAACAAATTTGCTCTATAGTAGGTGCACTAGAAATAGAAGCACAAATAGGAATCTGCAGAATATCATCATGTTCGACACCAACTCCATCAGCTCCAGCACCTATATTTGTAGAACCTGTATTCGTAGGTATAACACGATGTCTTTCAACACCCTACATAATATTCCATAGTCCTTTTGCGACCAATACATGACACATCATATAAGCCCATAATGGGTAGTTGCTACCATCCATCTTATCCTCAACAAACAACATACGGAATACATCACTGCTTTCAACCATGGCCGATGACTAAAATACCTTGATGCAAAAAATTGATTGTATCTCAAAAAAGTTAACAAAGCTACCCAAAGGAATTCTACTAAATATATAGCAGACTTTGAGATGCTTATACTGGCGAACCAAAACTGGTATATACCTTTGGCACAAAAAGATGAAATAGCCTACAGAAGTGCTATGATAGTGCGTTCGGAGGCCAAAACAAGCTCATATCATGATTTCGGCACGATAGGGCGAAGCAGTTTTGATCTCTCAAACACCCTAAGTATGCTTACCAAATTTTGTGTGATTCTGAGACTGCAATCGGGGAGGTGTACACAATGCCCTATATGAAGCAATGACCTGCTCTAATGCCAATTGTTGGAGTTAGACATCTGTGGAAACACACGAAAAACACAAGGAAGAAGAAGAAGAAGCTTGGAGCACAACACACAATGCTGAATGTATTACCACTAGAATGTACAAAGATAAGTAGCCCGTTAAGTCAATAGACGTATATACAAGTCGAGGGAAAAAAACCTCTTAAAGAGGGAAAAAGGTGCCCTGGCAGTCCTAAAGTGTTCACACACATCACTACCTAAATATATCAACATTTACTTTGGACATTTGGTACTATGATTTACTAAAGTATAGTACTGTATAAACATTGTCTTTATGCCTTTCTAATCTGACATGCATCACATCTGTTGATCATGTGTTGCTTTGATACGTTTGGCAATCCAAGAACACTTTGATCTTTGCATATATCCTTGAAGGTTCTTTCATTCACATGAGCAAGTCTCTTATGCCATACTTCAAGATCACTTAGGGTTTGAGACCCAAAAGTTAATAGAGCTATGTTCCTCATTTCTCCTACTTCAAAAGTAAAGAGCCTACCATGCTTCTCGCCTCTCGCTATCTTCTTGAAGCTTTGACATGGATCTTCCACAAAAGATCCATGTTGGGTGAACTTAACTTGCAAACCTTTTTCAACTATTTGGCCTACACTTATTAGGTTTTTAGTGATAATGGGTACCTAGAGAACCTTACTCTGAATGTTCGTCCTGCCATTGGAAGCTTTGACATTACCAATCTTCTCCACATTGTGCTTTGTGTCATACCCTGTTTGAACTTCATGTCTATGCTTTGGACTTTCCAAATCAGATAGAAGAGAAATCTTGCTTGCAATATCATTTGAACATCCTGAATCTATGTAGCACAAATGATCATCTTCTTTACCTTCTTTGTGGCTTAGATTCATTAGAAGCAATGAGTCTTCATGTGCTTGATCTTCAAAATAATTGTTGTAGTCCCTTCTATTATGGCCTCTATTGTTATTATTGAAGTTGTGTCCACCTCTGCCTCTATTGTTGCCATATCCACCACTTCCAGTTCCTTTCTATGTCTTCCCATTGAACAAACAATTCTAAGTGGTGTGATTGGTCTTATCACAGATGGCACAAGGTTGGGAATTCTACCCTTGGCTTTGTCATGCTTTGGTCCTTTCTTTTTCCCTTTCCACTTGCTCTTGCTTGCGAAGTTGGCTTGGGAAGTCTCCTCTTCATCTTCTTCCTTCATCTTGCCTTTCAACTTCTTGTCCTTCTTATCTGCATATAGAGAACTAGCTGAATTACCATGATAGGAGTTACCTTCCTTTATGATGTTTTTGGCCTCTTGATTGAAGAGTTGTCCAAGAAAGATGTTGAACTTTGGAGTTTGCACATCCATGATGAGAGCATAAGCCGTTGTGAAAGATTACCATTGCTTATCACTTGGAATCCATTGAGAATTTGTCTCGTGATAGCCTATTCTTCAATCATGTCTCCAATCAATGCTAACTAATCCCCAACCTCCTTGACCTTGGTAACAAACTCTGTGATGGTTTTTTTAGGTTTCTTCATCATTTGGTTGATTCCAAAGATGTTTCTTTCTTGCTTTGGTACAAGCAGAAAAAAAGTCTCTAGGGCATCTCAAGTCTCTTGAAATGTCTTGCATACTCCAATATGTGGTAATAAAAAGTCAAAGATAGAGTTTAGTATGTATGACCTTGCTTGAGCATCCCTTGTGCACCGAAGTGTGAGCTAATCTATCTCCTCTTGTGTAGGTCCTCCTTTGGATCTTCAAATAGGCATAGCTTCATAACCTGCTACAATTCCATAAAGATTTCTACCTTGAAAATAGGCCTCCATTCTCGTTTCCCAAGCCATGTAGTCTTTCGACGTAATCCAAATGATAGCTTTTAATGTAGATCAAATCCACATGAAGCATAGTGTAATCTTGATGTTCCAACATGGAGATGGTGAGGTGTATGGTCAAGAGTCGGGCTTTACCACATAGTTTCTGGCTTGATGTTGCTATGTGTGCAACATATGTACTTAATAGGTGTCCCACTAAAGCATTGCAATTTGTCACTCCATATGAGGCTTGGCATGGTCGTAAGCCATTTGTTGCTCACCTGTTTTTGGTTGCATGGCATATATATTAGTGCCTAAACAACAACGCAAGAAACTGGATAATAAAGCAGTGAAATATATTTTTGTATGGTACAATTCTGAAAGCAAAGGCTATTGTGTGTATCATCTGTAGTCAAAATGCATTTTGGTTAGCCATGATGTTGTTTTATGGAAGATTTTATTCATCAATTATTTTCATGTACTAGGAAGACATTAGTTAGCTCCAAAGACATTTATGACACTTTCTTGCCTCTTTTTATAGGTGCACAATCTAGTGTTGGTCCTAATGAGGCAACTTATGAGCCTTTACATGTTTCATGTGATGATGCAGATCATTCCATTTTTTATGTAGATTTATATGATGCACTTGTTCACGAGAGAGCTGATATCGAGGAGGAAAAAACTATGCAAAAATGGCTGGTGCAGACTTTGCATGATCACAAATTAGATGCACCTCTATCATATCATACTCATTCGCGCTCTCATAGAGCTTTTTTTTGCATCAGATTGTTATGCTATGGCTACCTTGAGTCTTTGTGATGCGAATGAGCCAGTTCTATTTGATGAAGCACAAAATTCTAAAAATTGGATGGCTCTTATGCAATCAGAATATGATTCTATCATGAAAAATGGTACCTGGTCTTTATTGGACTTGCCTCTTGGAAAGAAGGCCATTGGCACTAAGTTGGTGTACAAGATGAAGTGTAATCGTAATGGAACAGTCGACAAGTATAAGGGTAGGCTTGTTGCAAAGGGTTATGCTTAGGAAAGAGGCATTAATTTTGATGAAACCTTTGCTGCTACATGCCGAATCACTATTCGTAGCATCTGTGCACTTGTAAAATATGAAGTGTGGTTTGAATGCATAATTGAACTTATAAATCCCATTTTTATTGATGGGATAAATATATAAGTCTATGTATTTTAAAACCTGCAAATACTCATGGAAATGGTATATGTCTCTTGTGTTTTATGAAATGGTGGAGGACAAGTGGATATCCACACATTCCTTGTTGATATCTCAAGATTTGGTCACTTTGGAGATATTTTATTTATTAGCAAATGTGTTGCTTTGCCAAATTCACACAATCCAATATAAACACAATATGCTTCAAAATGCAACAATATGTGTTATATTACATGTATGCAAATATGAGATTGTTCGTAATGTTTGACTGATTAGCTTCCAAATATTTAGCTTCATTGAAGCTATATCATGCTTTGGGTCCTCGATTCCTTTGCTATGTTATACATTTAATGATGCCTTCTTCATTCTCACAAGTCACATGTCAAGTGTACCACTATTTTGTAGTTTGAAAATAAGACATGGGCTTTTAATATGATGTCTAGAAATTCATCACTATTTACTTTGACTTCTCTATTGACTTTGAATTCTCTATTGTTTACATGTCTTGACTATGAATTTTGAATAATTTTTAATTCATCACTATCTCATTGTAGAACCTCTAGTGGGTTATCTTGACTTCGATCATTCCATATTTTCCTTCCCCCTCGAAGGATCCATCCTTGAAGTGAATAGATGAATATGGGAGCAAACATAGGTTGTTCAATGTTTGATCTCCCATATTCACATGCATATCTATACATGATTTTAGCACCCCTACTATGGATATACTCTCTGCTTATTCAATAGTATCTGGCCTCACTTGCTTTCCCCTCTTCATGGTCTAATAGTGCAAATAAAAGAAAATTAATTTTTCTATGAATCTTGCCAATGTTGTGGTATCCAATGCCAATGATTTTTCCACTTTTACTATTTTTTCAAATATCTAAGTGAGCTATTTGCTGATCTAATCACCTAATACTTTTGCTTCTCTTGATACACTTCCAAGTTTGTCTTTGATATCAATAAGCATTGCTCTACATAATTGATCAATGATCTCTTTCTAATTTGATACACCCATTGACAATAGATGTAAGAACAAACAAGCTCTTTTGAAAACTTGCTCTCATGCTTAATGATTTTACATGCCGTCTATGCAAATATAACAAATAGACTATCACATAAATTTCAAATTTCGAATATAATTAACTTTTAAATACCATCTAAATCATAAAAGTAGTCAAAAAATAAGAATCTCATAAATAAATTGATAGGTAATTAAATACATCTTTAAGTAGACATATAGTAGATAAATCAATAAGTGTATGGATAGGCAGATCAATATATAGATAAATAAATGCATACATAGAAAAATGAATAATTCAATTGGTAGATAAACCCATAGATAGATAGATGGATATATCGATAGATGAATAAGTGAATGGACGGATAGATGAATACATATAATATATAAATATAGAGAAATATTTGAATCTATAGATGAACAAATGAGTAGGTAGATAGATAAATAATTGAATGGATAGATAAATGAATAAATAGATAGATGGATTCTATATATATATATATATATATATATATATATATATATATATATATATATATATATATATATATATATATATATATATATATATATATATATATATATATATATATATATATATATATATATATATATGTATGTATGTGTGTGTGTGTGTGCGGATAAATAGAAAACTATATAGCAGATAGACAAATAGAGAGATGAACAAATTTATGGATAGATAAATGAATAGATATATAAATAACTAGATAGATAGTTATACAAATAGATGAATAGATAGATCACTAGATAGATAGATGGATGGTTATATGAATAGATTGAATAATTACATGCATAAATGAATAAATGGATGTATGATTGGGAAAATATAAAAAAATATATAAAAATATTAGTGTAGATAGATAAGTGGATGGATATAGAAATAAAAAGTGTTATTATCTGGGAATGAACCTATATAACTATTCTAAATGTAAGAGTCAAAGAATCAGACATTCATAATAGCTCATATACACTTCCCATGATATGTATGATTCTCTTCTAATAAATGCATATAAGTATTGTGAAAGTAAGAGACAAAGAACTAGACAATCAAAACAATTTTTATACACCCTATACTATGTATGATTATGCTCTAGTGAATCTATGTGACTATTGTTAGATTAAGATCCAAAGAATCAAACAATCACAATAGTCCATATACACTACATATACTATTGAGAGACTACGAATCGAGGTAGTGATTCAAACAGTCTCAATAGATCTAGTTCTCATATCTCTATACTATTGTGAGAATATGAATCGATGTAGCGAGTCAATCAAACATTGTAGTTTATTGTTTTAAAATTTATTGTTTCATCAAAATCAATGCCTCTTTCCTACGCATAACCCTTTCCAACCAACCTAACTTTATACCTCTCAATTGTTCCATAAAGTTTAAACTTTAGCTTGTATACCCACTTAGTGCCAATAGCCTTCTCGCCAGGAGGCAAGTCACATAAAGACCAGGTACCATTTTTCATGATAGCATCATATTCAGATTGCGTTGCAGCCATAAAATGTTTAGAATTATGTGCTTCATCAAACGAAATAGGTTCACTCTCATCACAAAGACTAGAGGTAGCCATAGCATAGCAATCTGATGCAAAACAAGCATTATGAGAGCCTGATCGAGTATGATATGATAGAGGTGCATCTAATTTGTTGTCAGGCAAAGTCTACGCTAGCCATTTTGGTATAGTTTTTTCCTGCACAATATCAGCTCTCTCATTAACAAGTGCATCATGTAAATCTACATCATAAATGGAATGATCTACATCATCACATGAAACCTACAAAGGTTGAGATGTTGCCTCATTAGGACCACCACTAGACTATCCACCTATAAAAAGAGGCAACAAAGTATTATACAGGTCTTTTCAGCTAACAGATGTCTCCTTAAAGCAATGGCTGAATAGTATCTTCCGCAAAAACAACAACACGGCTAACCAAAATGTGTTTAGTCTATGGATGATACAGACGATAGCCTTTACTTTCAGAACTGTACCCAACAAAAATACATTTTACTACTTTATCATCCAGTTTTTTGTGATGTTGTTCAGACACTAATGCATATGCGAGACAACCAAAAACATGAAGATAAGCAACAGATGGCTTGTGACCATGCCAAGCCTCATATGGAGTGATAGACTATAGCGCTTTAGTGGGACACATGTTCAATACATATGCTGCACACATAACAGCCTCAAGCCAGAAACTATGTGGTAAATCTTGACTCTTCACCATACACCTTGCCATCTCCATGAGTGACATGTTATTTTGTTCAACAACTCCATTCTGTTGAAGTGTAGATGGTTACACTCATGTTTTATCCCACATTCATCTAGAAATGCATTTAGAAGACATATATTCCCCCCCTTGATCAAAACGAAGGGTGCCCATTTTACATGTTAATAGATTTTCAGCCAAAACAAGAAACTATTTGAAGCACATAAACACTTCGGACTTTCACTTCAATGGATATACCCATGCATGCCTGAAAAAATCATTGATGAAAGTCACAAAGTAAAGATAGTTCCCAAAAGAAGGTGTCCGCATAGGACCACATACATCACTATGTACAAGCTGCGATTTCTGAGGAGTCCGAACTAAACCATCTTTTGGAAAGGAAGAATGCTGCATTTTTCCCAAAATATAGCCTTCACATACACCCTCAAGTTTGGGCAAAGAAGACACCATTCAAGATTTCTACAGGTGTAGCAAACTAGCAAAATTCGGATGACCAAAACATGCATGCGAAAGCTTTGCATCTGACATAGCCTTAGAAGCATGTACTACACATGCCAAATCATTTACAAATCCTTCATAGTCTATAAGCTTATACAACCCACAACATAAAATTCCAGAAGCAATAATGACATCGCCATTTGACAGACCATGAACTGTACATCTCTCATCAACAAATTTCACAACCAAGCCAATCTTGGGTAATGCAAAAACTGGTAACATATTTTTCTTGATCCTTGGCACAAACAAAGCATGTGAAAAAGTGAAAGAACTACCATCAGTATTAGTCAAAATGGTCTTACCAACTCCCATAATATGATAGGAGGAGTTGTTGGTGCATGTAACAGTATTCCCTGTAGGGGCAGGCTCAAGTGAAGAGAAGAAACTACGCTACGAGGTAATATGTTTGTTCACCCCACTATCAAAGTACCAAACATCTGAGTCTACTGTAGACATGCATTGCTCATGAGAAGATTGGTCAAAACTCCAAACACTAGTAAACACCCATTCTTCTTCCTGCACAAGATTAGTAGACTCTATTTTTGGTGTAGAGGCCTCTGCAACAACCATTCTGGCCTCTTTCTTCTTTGCCTCTTTAGCAGCCAGTTTTGGACAGCTCTTGATGGCATGATCATTTCCTTTACAGTATTTGCAAAACAATTTCTACTTTTGTGATTTCTTCTTATCTTCGTCTTCCTTCTTTGAATGTGCAACATTTGCAGATTTCTACTTACTGGTAGAAGAGCTCCATTTACCTTATTGTGGTCTTTGGCATACAATTCATTATTCTGGGTTACAATGAGTTGTGCATCAAGTGTCAACACATCAACATCATTAGAAATAGGATTTATTTTCTATCTTCATATTCGAACTAGATGGTACAGGTGACTATTTAACATGCCCATCAACATGTTGTCCTTTACCTTTAGAATTCTTTAATGCATAGTAGTATTTCTTCATATGTCTTTTCTTATGCAAATAATGGCATTCTATATCCCTTCTTGATTTACTTCTACTCTTATTGTATTGACATTCTATTCCTTATTCTTGATCATTCCACATTGCTGATTCTTTCCTTGATAAGAGTCACGAACATTGTATGCATCTCCACTCTAAGTGCTAACCATAGAGTTTCTATGGATCTCTTCACTCAAGATTGTTCCAGGTATGTCATCAAATACCAATTTACCACTAGGGAAAATGTTGCTAATAATTGTGCAAAATATATCACATGATGATAACAAGCTGCATAGCAACAAGATTGGTTTCATTTCATTATCCATCTCCATTTTTCGAGCTTGTAACTGAGAAAATATACCATGAGATGTGTTTAGATAAGAAAAAACATTATATGTTTCCTTCATACAAAGTTCATATAACTTTCTCATCACGTACACTTTATTTGATGTCATTTCTTTTTCATAAGTATTGCATAACTTCTTCCAAAGCGCATCTACACTTTCTCAATCCAATGTATTTAGATGTGTTTAGATAAGAAAAAACATTATATGTTTCCTTCATACAAAGTTCATATAACTTTCTCATCACGTACACTTTATTTGATGTCATTTCTTTTTCATAAGTATTGCATAACTTCTTCCAAAGCGCATCTACACTTAACATTATCTTCTGGGCACAATCCAATGGTACACCTACCATCTCATCGAGCTCATCCCATCATCATCATCATCATCACCCATTTCAATAGGCTTCTTTAAGATTCCATTTAATAGCTTCCACTACCTCCTCTAAATCAACACATCTTTAATTTGATTCTTCCATAGATCAAAGTTTGTGCCATCCAATTTTTGGATCTCAAAATGGTATTTTCCCTACAATTTGTAGTTCTTTTTAGGACACTCGCACAAGAATCCAATCCAATAGATCTATTTAAGACCTTTGATGCCTTGATGATAGAGAATTAACTAGAATGGTCATGGATCTAGAATAGTCCAAACACCACTAATGCTAAAAAGAGTGACCAAGTGTAAAATTGTGGAATAATTTTTTAAAGTCTCCCTAAAAAAATGGATCAATGTGAAGTATTTTGATGGTGATGCACCACAATATGCTCTCCTTCTCTAGAGCTCCACGACAATATCCTCGGAGTAGAAAAAGCTAGCTTCAAGCATCACACAGAGTACTTTGCATAGAGGTTGAAGAATATGCAAAACGAAAGCATAGTACAGATGGAGCAGGAACACACACTTCTTAGGTTTTATGAATGTGGTCAAACTTACATTTTGTGGCTGACCAAGTCACTATATGTTTTATTAAAGAACATATACAAAAGTTTCCAATGGCCATTTGGCCTTTCACATGGACACTAACAGTAACAATCTCCCACGAAAGGCCAACATGGCCAAAGTAACTATGGAAGAAGAATGAAGAATGATAAAGAATACCTAAGCGTAAGTATACAAACTATACCTCCCACCTGATGAGCACGTTACACAGTATACAAGTGATTGTGTAAGATCATGAATCAAATAACCCCCATCAAGTGACAATAGTGTCAAGAGCTATCCAGTGGTAGAGATTTAGTAAAAGCATTTGCAACATAATCTTGAGTATGAAACTTCTCAAGAATAATGTGCTAAGTGGCTTAGCAATCTCTAATGAAGTGATACCTCACCTCAATGTGATTGGCCTTTGCATAATAGACCAGATTCTTAGCCGATGCAATGGCACTATTACTATCACTAAGAAGACGAGGTACATGTTGAGGTAGGCCCATATCACAAGCAAGACGAGAAATCCATAATGTTTGATTACATGCCTCACTTGTTGCAACATACTCTGCTTCTGTGGTGGAAACAATTGTACATTCTTGAAGATGAGATCTCCAAGAGATAGCACCTCTAGAAAAATGAAAAATGTACCCTGATTTAAACTTACGATTATCTACAGAACCAGCATAGCCAAAATTTGTGTAACCAATAATGGATGCTCTCCCTCTACCCAAGCATAGAAACCTATCCTTAGTGCCACTTAGATATCTCAAAATCATCTTGACCACTTCCAAATGTTGCTTGCCGGGATTAGACATATATTTGCTCACAACTCCCATTGCAAATGCAATGTTTGGTCTCATAGCTACCACAACATACATGAGACTACCAACAACCGAATGGTAAGGAATTTCGATCATGAATTCCTTTTCCTCATTTGATTTGGGGCAATCATCCTTTTTCAATTTCACATATGTGTGTAAAGGTGTACTCAATGCCTTTTACACCCTGCATATTGAAACTGTGAAGTAATTTAGATATGTACTCACTTTGAGATAAGTATATGCATCTTTTACTCCTATCACAAGTAATGAACATGCCAAGAATATGTTTGGCATGCCCCAAATCCTTCATATCAAATGTCTAACTCAACTTCTTTTTGAGAATTGACAAGTCATAAGAGGACTTCCCAGCAATGAATATATCATTGAAATAAAGTATCAAGCATATCAAGCTACCATCTCAGCATCTCTTTGTGTAGAGACAGACAATGATCCTCATTGCTTCATGAATAGCCTTGAGACTTCATAAAAGCATCAACATTTTGGTACCATTTTCTAGGTAATTGTTTGAGAACATATAAGCTCTTCTTGAGCTTACAAACTAGAATTTCTTTGCCAAGAACTACCTAACCCTCTAGTTGTTCCATATAGATCTCATCTGTAAGATCTTCATGCAAGAAAGCAGTTTACACATCCATTTGGACTAGCTCTAAGTCCTCCATTGCAACCAATCCAAGCAACATGCACAGGGTAGTCATCTTGACCACTTGAGAGAAGATTTCCTTGAAATCAACACCATGTTGTTGCTTAAAACCATTTGCAACAAGTCGTGCTTTATACTTTGGAGAAGCGCTATCTGATGTGAATTTCAGCTTATATACCCATTTACATGGTAAAGCTTTCCTGCCCTTTGGCAAAGGTACTAAATCCCAAGTAACATCCTTGTGAATAGAATCCAACGCACTCTTCGCTCCCACTTGACATGATCTGTTGTCTGCATAGCCTCTTTGTAGCAAGAAGGCTCACTAGCATGTGTTAGCATAACAAAATCCAAACGTGGAAAATATATATTAGATGGATGTGAGACACATATAGAGCATCTCAATGGTTGTTGAACAAGAACATTTGCAGACTGATCTCATCGGACCACTCTTCTCATTGCAACCTCCTTAATGGGATATTTATGCATCTTAGACTCATTGAAAATGACATCACTACTTTTGATCAGTGATCGTGTTTTAGGATCTCATAAGAGATATCCTAATTTTCCTTCTCGACCATATCCAAGAAAAATGCATTTCTTTGACTTATGGTGGTATATGATTCTTGGGTATATGAACATGTGCTTCACACCCAAAATCTCAAAGATGATCATAATATGGTGGCTTTGTTGATATATTTAGGTAGTAATGTGTGTGAACACACTAGGACCATCACAGCACTTCCTTCCCTCTTTAGGAGGTCTTTTCACCCTTGCTTGTATATATGCCTATTGCCCTAAAGAGTTACTTATCTTTGTACATTCTAGTGGTAATACATTTAGTATCGTGTGTTGTGCTCCAATCTTCTTCTTCTTCCTTATGCTACTTAAGTGCTTCCATAGACCTTGAACTCCAACAATTGGTATCGGAGAAGGTCGCCACTTTATCTAGGGCATCATCCACACCCCTCTACTCACAGTCTCAAAATCGCATGAAATTTTATGAGCATACTCAAGCTGATTAGGAGATCAAAACTTCTTCACTTTGTGGTTAAGCTCATTTTGGCCTTTGAATGCACTATTGTAGTGCTTGTGCAAGATATTTCATATTTTTGTGCTAACTCGATTCACTATTATATGCATCTCAAAGTCTGCTATAGGTTTAATAGAACTCAATATGTTCAACGTTTTCAGATATAATCAATTTTCTACATTAGGTTATTTTAGTCAGTGGACATGACTAAAAGCACTTATGTGTTCCATATGCTAGTTATTGAGGATAAGTTGGACAGTACCAATTACCCGTTGTGGGCTTATATGGTATTGGTTGCAAAAGGATTGTGGAATATTATGTAGGGTGTTGAAAAACATCCTATTACACCTAAAAACACAATTGCTGAAGGTGATGCAGATGGCATTGAAGATGACGATATTCTTTAGTTTCATTCCTATTTGTGATGCAGTTTCTGTTCCACCTACTGTAGAGCAAATTTGTTGGGATGACAGCGATGCTCATGCACATGCATTGATAGCCTTGTCTGTCAAACATGCCATTATTCCTCACATTTGCTCTTGTAGAACAGTTAAGGATGCTTGGGATACACTTAACACTCTATACTAGGCAAGGAATAAGTCTCATGTTGCTAACCTTTGAAAACAATTGGAGAGTGAGCACATGAATGAAGGTGATTCCAGAGATAGTTTTCTGACAAAGATCAAAGATTTGAAGGAACAATTGATTTCTACTCATGAATTCTTACCTGACAATTCACTTGTGTAGACTATTCTAAATGGTCTTCCCGATTCATATCAGAGTGTGCTTCCACTCTTCGTTTGATGATGAAAGGCAATGCAAATGCCTTAACGTTTGAGGAGTTAGTCTCTCTTATGTTGCAGGAAGATCAATCTAGGTAGAGCAGGTTCATTATGCATGTTGTGGATCAAGCTTTCCTAGCTAGTCAGAAGGACAAAGGTAAATGGAGCTCTTCTACTAGTAGGCAGAAATCTGCTAATTCTACACAATCAAAGAAGGATGATAGAGGCAATAAGAAAACAGAAAAGCATAAATTTTTTTGCAAATACTATAAAGAAAATGCTCATGTCATAAAGAGTTGTCCAAAATTGGCTACTAAAGAGTCAAAGAAAAAAGAGGTTGGAGTCTACTAGTCTAGTGCAGAATGAAGAACGGGTATTTGCTACTGTTTGCAATTTTGACCCATCTTCTCATGAATAGTGTATGTCTATAGTAGAATCAGATGTTTGGTACTTTAATAGTGGGGCAACCAAATATATTACGATGTAGCACAGTTTCTTGACTTCACTCGAGTCTGCCCCTACATGGAATACTATCACATGCACCAACAACTCCTCTTGTCTTGTCATGGGAGTTGGTAAGATCATTTTGACTACTCCTGATGGTAGTTCCTGTACATTCTCAGATGCTTTATTTGTGCCAGGGATCAAGAAGAATCTGTTATCAGTTTCAACTTCAGCCAAGATTGGCTTGATTGTGAAGTTTTTTGATTATAGATGTACAATTCATGATATGTCAAATGGCAACGTGATTATTGCTTATGGAATTTTATGTCGTGGGATTGGCTTGGTTGTGAAATTTTTTGATGATAGATGTATACTTCATGATATGTCAAATGGCGATGTGATTATTGCTTCTAGCATTTTATGTCGTGGGTTGTATAAGCTCATAGACTATGAAAAATTTGTGAATGATTCGGCATGTGCAGTACATGATTCTCAGGCTATGTCAGATGCAAAGCTTTGGCATGTACACTCTGGTCATCTGAAGTTTGCTAGTTTGCTATGCCTATAGAAATCTAAAATGATGTCCTCTCTACCCAAACTTGAAGCACCTCATAAACATGTATGTGAAGGCTATATTTTGGGCAAAATGCAGTGTTCATCATTCCCAAAAGGTGGTTCATTTCGAGCTACTAAAAGTTACAACTTGTTTAGAGTGATGTTTGTGGTCCTATGCAGAAACCCTCTTTTGGGAACAATCTTAACTTTGTGACTTTCATCGAGGATTTTTCCAGGCATGCATGGGTATATCCATTGAAAGCAAAGTCCGAAGTGTTTGTGCTTCAAATAGTTTCTAGTTTTGGTTGAAAATATGCCAGCATGTAAAATGGGCACCCTCCATTCTAATTGAGGAAGGGAATATAGGTCTTTTGGTTTTAATGCATTTTTGGCTGAATGCGGGATAAAACATCAATGTACAGTGTCGTATACACCTCAATGGAATGGAGTTTTTGAACATAAGAACATGTTACTCATGCAGATGGCGAGGTGTATGGTCAAGATTCAGGCTTTAGCACATAGTTTTTAGCTTGAGGTTGTTATGTGTGCTGCATATGTACTTAATAGGTGTCCCACTAAAGCATTGCAGTGTATCACTCCATATAAGCCTTGGCATGGTCGCAAGCCATCTCTCGCTCACCTATGTGTTTTTGCTTGTTTGGCATATGCATTAGTGCTTGAACAACAATGCAAGAAATTGGATGATTAAGCATTGAAATGTATTTTTGTTGGGTATTATTTTGAAAGAAAAGACTATTGTCTATATCATCCACATACTAAATGCATTTTGGTTAGCTCTGATGTTTTTTTTTGTGGAAGATGCTATTCTACTATTACTTTCATGTACCAAAGAGACGTTAGTTAGCTCCGAAGACATCTATGACACTTTACTACCTCTTTTTACAAGAGGATAGTCTAGTGCTGATCCTAATGAGGCTTCTCAACCTTTACAGGTTGCGTGTGATGATGCAAATCATTCCATTTCTAGTGTAGATCTACATGCTACACTTTTGGATAAGAGATCTGATATTGAGGAGGCAAAATCTATGCCAAATTGGCTAGTGCAAACTTTGTGTGATAGCAAATTAGATGCATCTCTATCATATCATGCTGGTTCAGGGTCTCATAGTGACTTTTTTGCAACAAATTTCTATGGTATGGCTACCTCTAGTCTCTGTGATGAGAATGAGCGTGTTTTGTTTGATGAATCACAAAATTCAAAAAATTGGATGGTTGCTATGCAATCTGAGTATGATGCTATAATGAAGAATCGTACTTGGTCTTTGTGTGACTTGCATCTTCACAAGAAGGCCATTGGCACTAAGTGGGTATACAAGTTAAAGTGTAAGCATGATGGAATAGTTGACAAGTATAAGGCTAGGCTTGTTGAAAAGGGTTATTCTTAGGAAAGAGGAATTGATTTTGATGAGACCTTTGCTCCTACTTGTCGAATGACTACTGTTCATAGCATCTGTGCACTTGCAGCTCATCATGGTTGGAATGAACATCAGTTGGACATTAAAACTGGATTTCTAAATGGGGATTTGCATGGAAAAGTTTATTTTTTTGAGCCCCGTGGCTTTGTGCTAAAGGAGCATGAAAACCAGGTGTGCAAGTTAAAGAAGGCATTATATGGTTTAAAGAAAGCACCACATGATTGGTACAAAAAGATACATGCCTATGTGATTGCACATGGTTTTGAGAATGGTCCAACTGAAAGAACCTTATATGTTAAGCATGCAAATGATGTGCTTCTAATCATTGTTGTGTATGTTGATGACATGATGTTCACTAGTCCTCATGACAAGCATATTGCTGATTTTAAGGCTGATTTGTATGCCTCATTTGAGATGTCAGAGCTAGGGCATTTGCATCATTATTTAGGCATTCAGTTTATGCAAGTTGATGGAGGAATAGCTTTGTGTCAAACAAAATTGAAACATTAATCCAGGATTTTGGCCTTGAAGATTGTAAACCTATTGCCACTAATATGGAGATAGGTTTACAATTGTCTTCATGATGTTTGAGATGCATTTGATGCTATTCTATATCAATACGCTCTTAAATGCTTTATTTACTTATGTATTACTCAGGTAGATATTTAGTTTGCTATCTCACAGATGAGAAGGTTTATGCATTGCCCAAGTGTCAAGCATTGGCAGGTGGTTAAGTGCATATTTCATTACTTGAGTGGTACCCAACTACCTAGATTGTTTTATCCCAAGGGGGGATATACCACCAGATTTACATGCTTTCTTTGACTCTCACAGGGTTGGTTGCTATGACACTTGTGCGTCCACCAGTGGTTTTTTATTCATGCTTGGTAGCTCATGCATATCTTGGTTGAGCAAGAAGCAGCCTACTGAGGCCACTTCCCGTTGTGAGGCTAAGTATAGGGTAGCTTTCACAATGATTGTTAAGTGTGTGTGGCTCAGATGCCTTATGGTTGATTTGGGTGTGGGTCAGTCTTCTGCCACCACCATCTTCACTGATAGTCAAAGCACATTGGCAATTGCAAAGAACCCTATGTTCCATGCTCACACTAAGCTAATTGAGGTGCATTATCATTATGTCAAGGAGAGGTTATCTGCTAGAGATACCATCTTGGCATATGTGCTCATGTAGGAGAACATTGTAGACCTTTTCACGAAGGCTTTGCCTAGGGAGAAGTTTGAATCTTTCCACGAAGCTTTGGGCTTACTTCCTTTTGTGGATCGATTCCACATATCTTGGCACTTCCTTATACATAAGTGCCAACTCCTTGTTCACGCCATTACTTCCAAGGGGATTTGTTGATATATTCAGCTATTGATGTGTGTGAACACACTAGGACTGTTGGGGCACTTTTTTCCCTCTTTAGGAGGTCTTTTTTCCCCGAGCTTGTATATATGTCTATTGCCCTAACATGTTACTTATCTTTGTACATTCTAGTGGTAATACATTCAGTATCGTGTGTTGTGCTCTAAGCTTCTTCTTCTTCCTTGTGTTCTTCACGTGCTTCTGCAGACCTCGAACTCCAACAGGCCTCTCTATCCATAAATCTTCTAACACTTTCAGACCTTTGGCAGTACTACGTGAAATGTTAATCAACGATAATCGGAGTCAATACTGCTTCTACCCAAAAGGGTTATTGAAGGTTTGCATGATGAAGTATAGAAACTACTCTATCCTGAATAGTTATATTCATTCTTCAAGCTATACCATTCTGTACTAGGCTATAAGGAGCTGTAAACTCTCTACAAATTCCTCTAGACTAATAGAAATGACTAAATTCATGTGAGGTATAATTACCCACATTATCTAAATGTAAAGCCTTAAGGTAAGTTCCTTTTTCAGTTGCAATGGAAGCAATCCATTTTTTGAAATTAGGGAATACCTCATCCTTTACTTTGATAGGATGTACCCAAACTTTACTAGTAGAATCATCAATGAAAGTGACAAAATAAAGAGAACCACCTAATGACCTTATGGGCATAGGAGCACACACATTTGTAAGAACAAGATATAAAGGCTGAATTGAAGAGTCGATGTGCAGCTTTTGCACATTCCTGGTTTGCTTTCCATATTTACAATGCTCAAAAGATGAAAAATCAGAGAAAGCTAATACAGGTAAGTAGCCATGCAAAATACAATCCATAGGCTATTCAGTAACAGCTAATAGTCTTTCTATGATACAAATAAAAGATAAAGTGATCCAACTTTGCTTCCTTTTGCAATAACCATATTGCCCTTTGATATGCAAAAGGACTGAGCATAGAAGGCCACCTTGTAGCCAAGGTCATCAAGTTGACCAACTAACATCAAACTGTGTGATAACTGAGGTACATAGCATACATTATCCATAGTAAATTTTGTACCATCAATGAACTACACAACCACATCTACAATCCCCACAACATCACAGTTGTAAGACTCACCAAGTCTCAAGATACCAAGAGACTTTGTTGCACAGTTAGAGAACCATTCTGTGTGTGGTGTCACATAGAAAGAAGCACGAAAATCTAGCAGCCATGTGTGGGAAATAGAATCAACCATAAGAGCCTCAGTTGGCACAATGCTATCAAGTGTCAACACATCAGCATCATAAAAAATAGCATTAATTTCTTCAATCTTCAGAGTCAAAGTAGATGGTGTAGGTAGCTATTTAACATGCCATCAACATTCTATCCTTTACCTTTAGCATTTGTTAATGCATAACAGTTTTTCTTCATGTGTCCTTTCTTATGAAAATAATGGCATTTGATATCCCTCTTCCTTGATTTACTTCTACTGTTATTTAGTTGACCATTCTTTTTCTTGTTCTTGCTCCTGCCACATTGCGGATTCTTTCCTTGGCAAGGATCACAAACATTATATGCATCTTCACTCTGAGTGCCAAAAATAGATTTTGTATGAATATCCTCACTCAAGAGTGCTCCACATTTTATGTCATCATAGATGCTTTCATTTCATTATCCATATCCATTTTCTGAGCCTATAACTGGGAAAATATAGCATCAAACTCATTTACTTGAGTAGCAACACTATCTATGTCCTTCATGCAAAGTTCGTATAACTTTCTCATCAGATGCACTTTATTTGATGTCATCTCTTTTTCATCTGTATTGCATAACTTCTTCCAAAGCTCCCATGGACTTTCACAATCTAATACTATAAAGTAAACATTGTCTGCCAGGTGCAATTGAATCGTAGACCTCATCCCAATCATCTTCATCCATGTCAACATGCTTCTTTGAGATTCCATTTACTGGCTTCCATCGCCTCCTCTGAATCAACACATCTTTAATCTGATTCTTCCATAGAACAAAGTTTATGCCATTAAATTTTTAGATCTAAAAATGTTCTTTTGCCATACAAGTTATAGCTCCTCCTTGGAACACTGGCACTAGACCCTAATCCACCAGACATGCCTGAGACCTATGATGCCATGATGGTAGAGAATTGAATAGAATGATAATGGATCTAGAAGAGTCCAAGCACCACTAAGGCACAAAGAAGGATGACCAAGTGTTAGATTCTAGGAGACTTTTAAATAGTCTTCCTAGAAAAATGAATTAATGAATAGTAATGGCCAACCAAAAGGATTATGTGAGAATAAATGTGCTCACACCATAAATGTATCAAGAAGTAAATCGACCACTATATAGTTGACAAAATAAAAAATTTGGAAATATTTTGCTAGAGTATCCTATCTAAAATGAGGATATGAACAGTGTCAAAATCTCATAAAACTACAAGTATTGACATGTTTACTTTCATAGTGAATCATTGACTTCATTGCATCTAATCAGTTACCCGAAAGAAGCCAACTAGACTTATCAAGAACCTATGAACAACTATCATACATCTCCTATGGGGAGGCTGGGTAAGTCTTCCACATGCATAACCAAACAGACCCAGACATCTGGGTATCTCCCATTTACGAAACCCTCACCATGACCCTCTTTATCAAATGTAAAAGGCTTTATGCAAAAACGTAACCTCTATATTAATGACCACATGGACATACATAAGGGCTATCCACAAAAGCCCACATAGTGTGTACGTGCTCAATATATGCCATAAAATGGCACTAAAAGGCTAAATGCATTGCCCAAACACTGGCCACAACACCTACAAGTGTCTTTCAACTCGCTTCCTTAGGCTCAAAAAACCTGCATAGACTTGTGGTGGCTACTCCCACCATAAATAAAACCTTTGAAGAAACCTGTATATTAACTAGTGTGGTTGAAAACACAACCCTAGAAGATGAACATTTGTTGTAAAAAAAGTACAAAGAACACTCTTCTTGATGTTCTTGGACCTCTCTAAAGAGAACTATGCATGAAAGTACTCCAAAGTGGCTCCAAAAATCACCCGAAAAATGCTTCAAAAAGAGGCTTTGAAAGCAAAGAATGAAGCCTTGAGGATCCAAAACTTGTTAAAGATAATGTGGACCTTAGTGTTTCCCCTTCTTCAAGCACCACAAGAGTGTAGCTTAGTGGCAGGAGATTGCCATGGTTAAGGGAGCTCTAGGGGAACTGTATTAGGATGGGTGACCTCTTGGGAAGTACCGAGAACCTCCATCTTTCTTGATCATTGAGGTCCTCCTTGGCACACCGCCAATGGCACCAACGATGACTTTAGTTACTTGGATGACAAGGTATGACAAGTTCTATGCCTTGGTTGCTGACTTAGTTGAAAGCATTGAGTGGGTGGGCAAGTCCTTGCTTCGCTCGCACAAAAGGAACAAAGTTTTTTGCATGGAAATGCTTTGATACCAATGAAGTATTTTGATGGCAATGCACCATAGTGCAGTCTCCTTCTTGAGCACTCCTTCACGATATCCTCGGATTAGAAAAACCAAGCTCCAAGTATTGCACACAGTACCCTACACAGAGGCTATAAAAGACACAGAAAAACATAGTACACAAGGAGCAAAAACACAAACTTCTTAGGTGTTACAAATGCGGATGAACATACAGTCTAGACTAGGCCACCATATGTTTTATTAAACAACATGTACAAAATTTTTTGGTGGCCATTTGGCCTTTCACATGGACACTAATGGTAACACAATGAATATAAAGGATGAACCAATGAAATTATGTGAGAATGTATGTGCTCATACCAATAAGTGTCTCAAGGATTAGAGTCAAGCACTCTACAGTTGAGAATCTAAAATCTAGAAAATTTTTGTGAGAAATTCTCTACAAGATGATCATAAGGTTGATGTAGAAAAACTCATAAAATTGTGTCTATTGACATGTAAAATTGCATAGTGAAGCACATATTCTACTATATTAACCACTCAATTGAAAGAAGCCAACTCATTTATCAAGCACCTATGAATAACTAGCATACATCTCCTATGGCAAGGCTAGGTAAGACTCCCACCTACATCACCAAAGAGATCCTAACATCTAGGTGTCTCGTGCTTAAGGAAACTTGAGCATGACCCTCTTTATCAACATCAAAGGCTTTATGCAAAAATGTAACTGCTTTTCCAAAGAGCACATGGACTCACATAAACAGTATCCATAGAAGCATACATAGTGTGTATGTGCTCAGTATATGCAATAAATTGGTAGTTAAAGGCTATATTTATAGCCCAAACACTAGCCACCAACACTTTCAAGTGTTTGTCAATTCCATTCTTTAGACTCGAAAACCTGCATAAACTTGTGGTGGTTGCTCCCACCATAACTAAAGCCCTCCAACAAACCTATAAAAAGACTCAACAAATAAAAATCCAGTAGTAAAGTTGAATGTACCATGCCAAGGAGACATAATCTCAAATGCTTTTTGTTCCAAGATTGACCTTTGGATCAATGTGTCCATCTGTGTAACCAAAACTATCCCAAAACGACAAGATCAACTTTGAATTTTCTCGAGTTTTGGACCCAAAGAAGCTCCCATAAAATGTATGAAAGGATCCCAAGAAGACACTTTGAAGGCTTCAAAAAAGAATTAACCTTAAGTATTTGTACTCATATGATCACCAAGCAACTAGGGCTTAGCGATAAGGAAGCCTACTGGTGGAGGAGATGGTGGATAGTCACAAGAGATGAAGTGGTGTTGCTAGATCCTGTTTCACACCTACTAAGAATGGTTGATGGAGAGTGTAGTGGGCCTCTTTTGATAGCTAATAATCACAAAAAATCATGTATGTTGCTTGGAACATGATCCACCAATCAATGGATCAAAACAGATAGGTTGGAGTTGATCCAAGATCAACAAACTTGTTATTTTTGTTCCTACACATGTCCAATGTTTTGAACAGTTCTCTGAGCACAGCAGCAATTGTCTTAATTGCTTTTGGGAAACTCTAATTACCTTAGTAAGCTATCAATCATGATTGATTTCATAAAGAATGATGGACTACACACAGAGAAATATGTTTAGCAAATCATAGCACCATCCCGACATTTATGGGGTTCAACTGTCAACAGACCAGTAAGAAAAGATGAGTTAATATCTCATGATCCTCAGAAGCAATGCTAATGCAATTTTGTAGGCATGTACTAGATAGTATTCTGAATCCACCATGATTTAAATCATGACAAATGATCAATCATGCACTGAGAACAAGCTCTGAGAAGATCATTGTTCTGATGGAGTTATAGGAGAGAAGTGAAATGAGAGTGTAATGATTAATGATCATATATGTATTAAATCATATACAAATACAATGGCATTGGCAATCATACATTGATAAATGTGTGAGAGGTGAATGAGATATGAGATAAGCTCTCACTTCACAATGAATCTCCCTCAAAATGATCTCATGGGCTTGAGATACATGCGGGTCTTTTTGATCCTCTTCCTATAGTTGTACTTGGAGCCAAAGTTTGAATTAAAATGCAAAGATCTACCTAAAAGTTGAATCCTAAAGTATAGGACAGATTCCTTCATGACTCAACAACAAAATTATTCGTGAATTTGAGCTTCCTAAATCCATGTGGATATGTACCACTTTTACAAAGGTAACTGTGAAGAGCTTTTTACAAGAGGTTGAGCATATGAACTCTTTGCATAATTGATCAAGTATGAGCTAATTAACCAAGTATGTGGGCTTGGTTTTGATTGCACCAACATCTACTAGTTAAGTGTGCTTCATACGAAACATTACTAGAATGGGTGACCTCTTAAGAAATACTAGTACTTTGTATTTTTAATCTTTGAAGTCCTTCATCATGTACAGCCAACAACACCGACAATGAGTTTGGTGGCTCATGTGAAAATGTATGCCAAGTTCTATGCCTTGATGGCCACCTTAGTCGTAAGCCTTGGAGGAAGCCACCACAAGCTATAAAGTGTTGGGAATTGTTGGTGGTCTCTTCGCTCGCACAACAAAAATATTCCTTTTGTTATAGCTAATCAGATACCAATGAAGTGGTGTGACAATGATGCACCACAATAAATTCTCCTTTCAAATAGCTTGATCATGATGCTCTCATAGTGGAAAAACAAGCTTTTGGAAACTCACATGTACTCTACATAGAGGTTCAAAAAACATAGAAATAGACAATACACAAAGGGAGGCCTTGGGTCTCATGAAATTAGACTTCACAAATGTGGTTGAACCTACAATCTATGGCTGACCATGCCAATATATGTTTTATTATAGAACATATATAAAAGTGTTTAGTGTCCATTTTGGCCTTTCACATGGACACTAGTTGTAACATCTTTAGCTTACAAAGTGAGCTAACTACTTAGAAAATATACATCCACTAACTTGTTTTCATATACTTAGCAAACAACCATGCCTTTTATTCATGAAAATGTGTGTACTTGCATGGAAAATCATATTTTATGGAAATGGATCTGCTTTCATGCAAATGCACATGATTTCATGCATGTGGTTGCATGTTCTTTCATGTCCAAGCCAATTCAAGAGTTATTTTTCTTTAAGTATATTTGACATGCATGCACCTAATGCACTTACCTTATGAAAAAAAAAAATCTATTTTTTCTTCCCTTTTCATATGTATGAACAAGAATATGCACATGCTTTTTGCATTTTGAACCATTTCCTAATAGATGAGAAGCTTAATATGTGCAAAAAAGAACTCTTTAAAGGCGTGCACGAAAAACCATTCCTTTGGAAAGAGAAATGCACATACATCCTTTATTTCCATGCATGCAATAGAAGTGATTGCTTGTAGATGCATGCAAATGATTCTTGTGTTTGTTTTCCTTTGCACTACATTCATTCTTTCCCAAGACATTGGCTTTCATTTAAGAACATAAAAAATTGAATTCTTATATATATGCTTCAATGATTATCTTTAGCAAGAATAATGAAAGCTATGGTACACAAATATGCAAATGAAAACATAACTTGAAATATACTTAGCTTCATTTCAATCTAAGCCCTTCCTTGATGCCTTGAGAAAATCCATTTTCCTTTGAGGCTTTCATTTGCAAAGCCTTAGCACACACTCCTCTTGAAAGTAGATCCTTCTTTGCGTACTCCCACATCAAACTTTTGCTTCTCTTGAGGTTCTTGTGAGTAGTTCTCCATACGCAATTCTTTATCACTCACTCTCTCCTCATATGCAAAGGGATGTCCAGAATAACATGAAATGAGTCCCTTGAAAAGTAGAATAGCCTTGCCACTAATGTGCTTCAGATAATTGTGCTCTTTTTGTGGCCTAAATCATAGTACGATTATAGCAAATTTTAGATACCATCAATTGGGTTGTCACGGACTAGATCACCTGCCACCAACGGAGCGGTCATGTTGTCGCATCCCAAATGGGAATCCCTTCTCACGAAAAATAACTTTTTCTTATCTTTCACTATTAGTTTCATTGAATACAAAGATATGGACACAATTTTCAATGTCACGGAGTCATGTACATGGGTTGGATACCTCATCGAACACCCTTACCTAGTGTAATAGGTTCAAAAAATATTTGCTACACCTCTTCTAAGGAGTTTTACACTTCTTGTATGTGGCATGAGAGTAGTGATTTTGTGAATTGTTTTTAAGAGAATCTAGGGCGATACTTACGTCAAGCATGAAGTGGTTACAAGATGGTTAATGCAAACCTCACTAAAGGACAAGGTGTGGAGTTTGAATCCTATTTATTATATGACAAGAGGCTCCATAATATCAAGTTCAGATTGATGACTAAAACGAGACTCTCTTTTCGCAAAAATGCATAATCGGCATACAGCTCTATAATTTTTCACTTTCATAGAAGATTTTTGCTAGAAAATAACTGGGAAACTGCATATTGTATATCCGGCCTTGTGTTGCGTGCATATATAAGACATCCCACAGCTTGCTGATAAAGAGAAGTGTCAAATGCATCACTGGAATCCTCAATTGAGAACCTGAACCCTGTCTCAACTGGTGTGGAAACTGGCTTACAATCCTCAAAGTCAAAACGCTGAAGTAGTTTTTCAACATACTTTGCTTGATGCATAACAATTCCCCCCTCAACGGATACAAACTGGATGCCAAGATAGTAGCTCAAAAGATCAAGATAAGTGACATCAAAAGTATGCTGCAAATCAGCCATAAGAATGTCAAGTTTTGCATCACATGACCCAGTCAAGAGTATGTCATCGACATAAAGAACAAGCACTATAAGATCAACCCCATTTTTGCGTACATAGAGTGTGCTTTCATTCGGACTACATGTGAAGCCAAGAGCAATCAAGTGCTTATGTATTTTGTCATACCATGCACGTGGAGCTTGCTTGAGACCATACAAGGCTTTATGCAAGCGACAAACCATATGCTCTTTCCCTTTCATAGCAAATCCAAGAGGTTGCTTCACATAGATCTCTTCTTGCAAATCACCATTCAAGAAGGCTGTTTTTATGTCCAACTGATGCACTTTCCAACCTCAATGGGCAGCCAATGCAACCACGGTACGAATGGTAGTCATGCGTGAAGTAGGTGCAAAAGTTTCCTCATAGTCAATGCCGTATTGTTGCGCATATCCTTTGGCAACCAATCTAGCTTTGTAGCGACCAATGCCACCATCAGATTTTCTCTTAATCTTGTAAACCCACTTTGTACCAATGACATTCTTTCCTTTTGGCAATTCACATAACTCCCAAGTACCATTCCTATGTATGGAATCCATTTCTGATTGCATAGCACTCATCCATTGTGGATCGTCACATGCATCTTCAAAAGAAAGTGGCTCTTCATTACATGTTGTAGCAATAAGAGAATAATCCACAAAATTACTTGATGCATGGTGAGAGCTTGATCTTGTTCTACCAAGTAAAGGTGCACTCAATTTGCTGTCCTGCAAAGTTTATTTTAGCCACTTTGGCATAGATTGTGCACTCTTGATAGACATGCGTTCATTATGTAATACATCTTGAATATGTACATCATGCGTGGGCTGAATTTCATGCTCATTTTCAGCCATATTTTGACGCACATGTTCAGCCATATGTGGCTGGAAATTTCCAACAGTTTTGACAATTTTTGGCTGAATTTTTTCAGCCATGTTTGGCTGGAAATTCTCTACATTTTCAGCTCTATTTGGCTCGAATTTTTCAGCCCTTTGAACCTCAGTTGTCTCGTCTACATGGCCATAGTCAAGTGCACCATTTTGGAACAAAGGCATGAATGTATCGAACACATCTTGTGAACTAACTGTTGGCAGTTTTTTGCATTCAAGTAGAGGAAAAACTGAATTTTCAGCAAATACCACATCTCGACTCACAGTAATTGTGTTCATCAATGGATGGTACAACCGATATCGCTTACTTTCAGCACTATAACCAACAAATATACATTTCTTTGCCTTGTCATCAAGTTTGTGACGTTGTTGTGATGGCACAAGAGCATATGCCAAACAACCAAACACACGCATATGACTAACCATAGGCTTATGACCATTCCAAGCCTCATAAGGAGTGATGACACTTTTGTAGGGCAGCGATTCAACACATAGTTTGCACACATGACCGCTTCCATCCAAAACTTACGAGGAAGATGCTTTCCTTTAACCATACATCGTGCCATTTCAAGTAAAGTTCTATTTTTACGCTCGACAACACCATTTTGTTGAGGTGTATATGGCACAGTACATTGGTGTGAAATACCTCTTTCACAAAGAAAAGCATTAAACTCATGTGACATGTACTCACCGCCACGATCCGTGCGTAGAGTCAAAAGCTTTTGTGAAGAAAAATTTTCAGCCATAGCTAAAAATGCTTTGAAGCAAGAAAATACCTCATTCTTTGCTTTCATAGGATACACCCATGTATGGCAAGTAGCATCATCAATGAAGGTAACAAAATATACATGCTTCCCAAAAGATGGAGTCTTGACCGGACCACATACATCACGATGAAGAAGTTGCAATTTTCTTCTAGTGTGTGTATGACTATCTTTTGGAAAAGAAGCACGATGCATTTTTCCAAGAATGCAACCTTCACATGCATGCTTTTCAATGGACTCAAGTGTAGGCAAGCCAATAACCATGTCCTTCTTTTGCAAGTAGAGCAAACTATTGAAGTTCAAGTGACCAAAACGAGCATGCCAAAGCTCCATTTCAGCCATGGAAGAAGTATGAGCAACTAAGGCATTCGAGGCAGCCCTCTTGTATGTATCCATGCGATACAAACCATTACATAATGTACCGGACATCACGATAACATCGCCATTGCTGAAATCATGAACCATACACTACATATAATGCATTTTTCAAGAGAATCACACCTCCATTTGCAGCCGTAAGCTCAATTTCTCCTACTCCAATGATAGGATAAGAGGCATTGTTTGTACACACCACATGTCCTCCTTTAGGTGCATCTTTCAAAGAGGCAAAAAATCTTTTGCATGATGTTATGTGCTTTGAAGCACCACTATCAAAGAACCAATCCGAATCAGCTTCACTCACAACCATACATTTAGAATGTAAAGAAGCATCATAATGACATGTAACAACACATGCCCAAAAATCTTGAGCCATGTTAGCTTCATCATTCTTTGCATTTGCTGAATTTTCAGCAATAGACATGCCGGATTCCTTCTTCTTTTCATTGCGTTTAGCAAGCTTTCTACACTCATCAATAGTATGACCAGCCTTCCGGCAATATTTGCATCTCTTCTTCTTTTGCAAATCACCATCATTAGAGGAATGAGTGGAAGAGGAAGCTTGAGACTTTGGTTTTGATGAACCCAAAGCTGAACCATACTTGCTTTTCCCCTTTTGTGAGATAGCAAGTGCTTGCATTCCCTCAATCAAACCACTCCTATTCACTCTAGATTGGTCTTCTTGCAAAAGAAGAGACACAACCTCATCAAATGCATACATATTAGGATTTCCTTTTGCAACCAAACGGAGTGTAGTAGCAAAGCTTTGAAAAGATTCCGGTAATCCTTTCAACAATGTAGAAATGAGTGATGCATCCGGAATGATCTCATCTATGTTTGCCAATTGCTCTTTCAAGTCCATGATGCGTGTCACATACACATCCACTGACTCATTTTCAGCCATACATACATCCTCAAGTTGCTTCCTCAAGTATGCAACATGTGCTTCATTATGCACGGCATACAAAGAAGCAAGAGTGTCCCATGCCTGTCTCGATGTAGAACATGACCGAATGTGTGGAACTATATGACGCTTCACTGAAAGCGCAATCAAAGCATGAGCTTGAGCATCTTTTCCATCCCATCTAAGCTGCTCCTGTGTAGGTGGAGAAGGAGAAACCACTATACTCGAAGAAGAAGCTCCATCTGTGATAGTAGACTGTGAAGTAGAAGCACCTGTCGGTCTTCGATCTACATCTGCCACTATGTTCCAAAGTTGTTTTGCAACAAGAACATGCTTCATCATGTAAGACCACATCGGATAGTTGGTACCATCAAGCTTATCTTCAGCTTGAAGCATGCCAAACAAGTCATTGCTGCCCGCCATTTCACTAAGGAACAAGAATGTGACAAAATCTTCACTTCGACGAAAACTGAAATGAGTGTTGAAACTTCAGCTCACAAACTGTCACTTTGATGGCAATTCTGATTGCACGAATGGCTTCGAAATGGGGGTAAAACCCCAGCGCACCTGCTGGAGATGTTTTCACGTTGCCGAAATTCACAGTTCTATGCTCCGAAGTCGATTTGCACTGTTAAAGTGCGCACGCGCCGCGACGCGAAAAACCAAAACTTGAGAAGGAGCTGAACCCGCTCTGATACCACTGTTGGGTGTGTGTAGAAGTGCGAGAGACACACAAGAAGCACACACAAGGAGCACAAATGCAGCAAGACACACGGAGAAGACGATGGCTGGAATAGCTCTCTCTATTGATCAATGAACTGAACTGAAGTAAGAGCTGAATAATATCCCTAAGTACAAAGTACCACCACATATGAGAGTATCAAGTATGTGGTAACATGGGGAAAAAACCTCTAGCCAGCACTAGAGTAAAAAGTGCCCATGTATAGGGAAAAGGTTCACATCAAAGCTACTCGAGGAACACATAAGTGTAACAATGCCTTCCATGGAGTGTGAACTTGATTCTTTTCATAATAATGGTTATTGGGAAATCGTACCTTTGCCAAAGGTTGGAAAATATTTATTCTATAAATGGATGAAGTCCAAAGGCTATCCTAGAACGAATGAGGATCAATGTCTCCACACTAATATATGTTTATATGGCAGCTTAATATGCTTGATACTTAATGTTGATGATATGTTGGCTATTGGGAAGTCCTAAAAGGAAATGTTGCTTTTGAAGAAATAGTTGAGATAGAATTTTCACCTTAAATGTTTAGGATATGTTAAATATCTACTATGTGAGGACTAATCATGTTAGAAGTAAGAGATGCATATAACCAAAGTTGTTCACGAATTCAATATGCATGGTGGAAAGGCATCCAGAATACAACTGTCTACATATGTAAAGTTGAACAAGGATGATTGTACCAAATCTAATGAGGAAAAGGAGTTCATGACCAACATTTCTCATCAAATCCATTTTCGATAAACTCATGTATGATATGGTAGCTACCAATCTAGACATTACATTTGTAATGAGAGTTATACGTGGAAATATATTGAATCATAGCAAGAAGCATCGAGATGTTGTCAAAGTGATTGAGATATGAAAGTGGCACTAAAGATATGTATCTATGTATAGGTAGAGGTGGCATGTCCGTTGTTCGATACATAGACTCTAACTATGTTGGTTGTGTAGACAAAGGAAGTCTACTTAAGGGTACCTTTTTTAGTTCATAAGTGGTGTTATTCCTTAGAGATATCATCTTTAAGAATGTCCAACTAATTTTACAACAAAAGTAGAGGATGTTGTAGCTAAAAAGTCATGTAAGGAAGCATTGTGGCTTTCTAGATTCTCATGCAACATGGACACACTTCGAAATGTACCTGTTGTATAATTACATGGGTCTAAGGGGTAGAACCCTTGGGTTTCTAGGTGTGAAATCCTTTGGATTTATGGTTTATTTACCCCTTTTAGATGGGTCTTGAACCTTAGGGCTAATTCTCTAAGGTTGAGTACCTTAGGCTTGATTGGAAGCTTCTCCTAGCCACTTGATTTGTACAAGAGAGCTTGGAAAGTCTTCTTTTAGAAGCCATGTGATTTCCTAAGCTTGGAAAACATGTGAACACCTTAGGGACCCATGTGATGGAAGGTACACATGTCCTCTTGAGAAGGACTTACCCCCTTGGTCTTGGAGCTATATATTGGAGGGGTTGGTTGGGTGGAAAGAGATCTCTCTCCGAGTGTGTGGCCTTGCTAGTTAGTTCTCTTAGACTTCTTAGTTCAATTGTGTGGAGGCTATGGAACTCTCACACAATCAGAGCTAGATTGAATTTTTAGTCTCATTCACTAGGTTGAATTTTTAGCTTCTTTTAGAAGCCATGTGATTTCCTAAGCTTGGAAAACATGTGAACACCTTAGGGACCCATGTGATGGAAGGTACACATGTTCTCTTGAGAAGGACTTACCCCCTTGGTCTTGGAGCTATATATTGGAGGGGTTGGTTGGGTGGAAAGAGATCTCTCTCACAGTGTGTGGCCTTGCTAGTTAGTTCTCTTAGACTTCTTAGTTCAATTGTGTGGAGGCTATGGAACTCTCACACAATCAGTGTGTGGCCTTGCTAGTTAGTTCTCTTAGACTTCTTAGTTCAATTGTGTGGAGGCTATGGAACTCTCACACAATAGCCTTGCTAGTTAGTTCTCTTAGACTTCTTAGTTCAATTGTGTGGAGGCTATGGAACTCTCACACAATAGAGCTAGATTGAATTTTTAGTCTCATTCACTAGGTTGAATTTTTAGCTTCATTCGAAGGTTGAATTTCGGGCAGGCAATGGACTACTGACGGGCGTCGACAGGAGGCTCTTTGCAATTAAGTGCCATCCGCTATGATTGGGGTCTCTATCTAGAGAGAGATAAAAAGACTCCATATGACCCCTTGTGAATAGCCAAGGCATCCCGCCCGTTAGCATCGAGCAAGTTGAAATGTCTTCAGAAGTTAGAGCCATGCGAAAGAGGCAGAGAGAGTCACAGGACCGTGAACTCTTCTCTCCTTTTCCTTTAGCGATGTGGTTGTGTGATCGTTAGGCCATATATTTGAAGACATTTTGACACGTGCTGATGGGTTATGTGGGATATTTCTGGACAGCAAATGTACACACAATGCTTGTTAGCTCTCCTTCGAGTGAAATCAGAGGCCGGACGCTACCAAGTATCATTGTGAAGCAATTCATATCGAGATGGATTCAACATGATGACACGAAGAGTCCATGGATTTTATTCGACATATTGACTTGGGAAGTATTTTACTATTTCTTTATTCATTCTTTGCATATTTTATTTCCCTATTATAGATACGATGTCTTCAAATGTGCACTTTGAATTTGAAACTTTGGCCTACGAATGTGTTGCCTTGTCCATCATAGCATCATTTTTCTTAAGTCACTCTTAAGGAGAACTTAATACAAGCCTTAACATAGTGTCTCAAAGATATTCAGTATCAACGGGATTTCAATGAAATTTAAGGATCAAAGGTGGACGCATGGGAGTTGTTGTCCATTTTCGTTAATAGATTAGTTATACAAACAAATAAGTTTGTATTTATTTATTGTTTTTATTCTATTGTTTGTAACGTCCACCCAAGAGTATGTGGTTTCATATATGATAAAGTCCATCTGACCTTGTGAAAGAAGCCTTTTAACAGCTCACCCCCTTTCTGTTTGTTATGATCCTTATTGCACCCCACATATTTAAGTATCATTCATTTCCCAATAAATAGTGGGGTATGTGGATAAATTCTTGATACATTAAATGCTAGTGAATGCATTTATAAAAGCATGATTCTTTTTTATGTGTATGGAAAAGAAAGATCATATTTTTTAGTATGCATAAATAGAATAGATGGAGATTTTCAAAATTGATGCATATTTTTGGCACATAATTAAGTATCAAGTGCCCAAGAAAGACTTCAAAATGGACGAGATAGGAGTTGAGCCCAAGACCTCATTGTTTCCAATGGACAAGATGGGATGGCCCAAGCCTACTTCATCACCATGAGATCACTAAAGTAAAGTCAAGGGATGGACATAGCTTAATTTCCAGGTAAGTATTTTGCACCCCTTTCTTTTCCTTGCAAACCATAGAAGATACCATGCATGTCATTATAGACATGGCCTTGGAAGTAGATGCATAGATTCAGATGGCTTAGTTGCTTGGTCACCTGTATAGTTAGTCATGAAATGATTTGCACTATGCATCCACTTCATTGATTTGTAAAGAAAGATTGGTTGTGCATTTTCATGGAAAATGGTCTATGAAGTATGCATTATGGAAACTCATATGCACAAAAAGAGAAGCATGGAAATTTTGCACCATCCTTTGAACGAACAAAGTTCAAATTTGGAACTTTTGCATGCTTTAAGGAGGGGTTCAAATTCTAAACCCTATGCATGCTACACCTTTTCCAATAAAGGTGTAACATTTAGCAAGCACTATGCACATGGAACACTGTATTTCATGGATTTTTGAGTTGTGAGGGAGATTAAGTTCTTGAAGTTAAGTTTGAATAAGATTTGATTTTATTGGTTTCTAGGAAGAATGATGATGAGTCCAATTGGCCACTATAAACCATTTAAATTCTTTATGTTTGGCTTAGTAATTAAAAGCCAAATAATCCTAACTTCTTGAAAATACCTTAAGCTTAAAATCCCTCTTATGGAATTTTATATTCCATAAAAGCCCATGGCATGCCTAATCAGCAAAGCCATAGACTTAAGATCGTAATACAAAAAAAAAAAATTCTCTTAAAACCACGATACAATCATGGTAACTTAGAGCATTATCTTCTTAGAGCTCTAAGTAAGAGAAAATATGGTATAAGAGAATCTTAGTTTTGGAAGATGAAAGTATTAGTGCTCTTGTTCAAGAAAGTTCTTTGTTTAAAAGAACTGCAGAACTATTTGGAACTTTACATTATTCTTCCAAGCAAATGCAAGGCATGAAGAGAAGCTAAAACTCAAGGGTTGTAATAAACCCTAAGTACATGTCCTAGAAATAAAGGACTATATAGTAAATGGAATTACCATCTACTTCAACATAGAGATTTGATTGGCAAGTCAATTATTCTTTCTCAGATTACTCATAAGAGATGATATCTAGTTGAGATATAAACTAGCTCTATCATCAAGTGACACGAAAGGAATCTTGTAGAGTATATCTGAATCAAGGTATAATTGAAAAGCCAATTTTTTTGAGACTAGTCTTGTCAAGTTGCAATTACAATTGAGACTTGGTAAGTTGAAAGTCCATTGTAGCATAGGCAATACATATGCTCTATAGTGTAAATAACACTTACAAGTCCAAGAAGTAATAGATCTTACTTGATTAGAAGAAGGTTTGCTCCCGAAATTCAAGCTAAAGTTACCTTTACTTAAGTGGAAGTGTAAGTCGGATGGTATGAGACATCTAGACTTACATTACCACTGAACTTGATTTGGTGGTATGGAACATCGAATTTAGAGGTAATTCAAAACTTGAACCTTGGGACATTTGTTCTATATGCTTGGAGAAGAGAAAGCAAAAAAGCTTTGAATAGTTCTTTTAACCAGGGAGAACAATAAAAGATTGAAAATAAGCTCTTTCAAATACTTCTGAAAGAGCGCAATTTTCAATTTTCTCTCAGGTAGTTTTCGAGGACGAAATATCTTAAGCAGGGGAGAAAGTCCCAAGAACTTGTATCTTATATCTTGAAAAGACCAAATAGGGTATTTTAAGGTAAAAGATATGCAAGAAATAGATAAAGTTGAAGTACTTCCTTGTATTCTAGTACTTCATATATCTTTCATTACATCTTCCAGCTAAATGAAGTTCTCGAAAATTGGGGATTCTCAAAAAACCCCAATGCAAGAGAAGACTTGCATACACCATAAGGACTGTATAAATCCTAAGTGGGATAGGAAAAGAAGTTGGATAAGCTATAAAGTATAAACCTAAAGGTATTTTGATGCTTCATAGGGATAACATAACATACGTTATGGATTCCAGTTATATAGACCTAAGGAATAAAACTTCTTGTACGAAGCATAATAGCTAGATCCCCAAGTAAAACCCATGGGTAAAGCTTTGAACACGAAGGGGTCTATTGGAGAAAGACCTAGTCTTATCACTTATTTTGGCAAAAGAAGAAAAGAAGAGCCAAAAGACCCAAGTAGGGTAAAGATCAAGTCAAACTTAAAGTTTGATAAAAAAAAGTCACACCACATTAAATGGTTAACCAAATGTTTTGAGTACGATTAGTAGTGGTGTATCTAAGCACCTTTGTCCTTGATCTCATAATTTGGTACCATAATATGAAGGGCATGTAAAAGGACAGAAAAGGTGAGAAGGTATAGAGACAAAGTTATGTGGATTGGATGAGGAACCCACTGGTATGGGATAGTGGGTACTGAATCCCATTGAGTACTTTTTCTTGATGGCCAGAAGAAAAAGGGAGTCATGATCCAATGGAATACATCAAGAAGATAATGTTTAGGAGTAAGTATCTTCTTCAATTATCCTCTCAAAGGGAAGAAGAATTCTTCCAACAAAACATGAAAGGATCTATCTCTCACAAAGAGTTAGAAATAAGGAGAGGATCAACTTTTTTTAGTTTGAAGGTAAACTCCAAAGAATGAAGCTCTAAAAGCTTCATCCCAAAGAATGAATTGAAATTCAAGGATCATAAAAAATAATCTTAGATCAAGCTTGAAAGAAAGCTCAAAAAGATCATCTTTTGGATACTTGATATTTCAAGTCAATTGAAGAATAAGAAAGATCTAGTTACGATGTCAACATAGGACATCTTTAATAAATCTAGAATATAAGAGAGAGAATTTTGTAAGGATTAAGAAGACCTTTAAGGTTTGAGATCCAACTAAACATCCGTAAGGATTAAGCAGTAAAGAGATAATTGGAATAATCTATTTCTACTTATGACCTTAAAGATAACATGATCTTTTTCACTATGAGTTCCCATCTTGGGACGTAGTTATAAAGATCTTAATCTTTTTAGAAGAACAAGTAAAATAGGTTTCAATCAATTGGAATCTACAATAGTTAGATTAATCCCTATGGATTCTAGTCCCTTAAAGTGGATTCTCAAAACTACGTAAAGTTTTGAAAGAACATTGAATCCACTTTTAGTAAGCTATTCAAATTCTCTCTGAAGATAAAGAGGTTGTTATATCCTTGTAAAAACTACATAATCCACCTTTACCATTCTATTGGTTAGGTAGGGATTATATAATGAAATTCCCCTCTATTTAGATTTATTAGAGGCAAATTGCAAACAAGAAAATCCACCCATTTCACTAAAAGAGTGTGATTTGGGCAGGGATTATGAAAGATTCATCTTCCTTTCAGAACAAGTTGGATTCTAACTTGAGAGATGAATCTGATAAAGAAATCTTAAGAAGCATTTATCTATTTTGCTAGATTCATGCACTAGTGGTGCAAAGAGATGGACCAAGGTAGCAATTTAGCTGAAGTCTGTTTGACTCCACCTAATCCACATGTTTGAGCTTTGGAGACCTAGATGACACATGGCCTAAACAAAGGAAATAGGTAGGGATGTTCTCTTCCAGCCTTTTCATTCTTTCCATACTTTGCATTCGACTTAGTTCTTTCTCGTATGCAAACTAGATGGAACTTTGAATGATTAGGGTAGGGAATTAGACCACACATGGATTCTCCTCTTTTTAGATTTAGTCGGGGTAGAATTCCACTTTCAAATTAAGAGGCGGACTTAGAGAGATGAAAGCCATGATGCTTGAGATTGATCATGGAGCACGGGGGAATACCCCAAGGTATATATCTCCATTCATTTTCGAGGACGGAAATGCTTTTAAGGGGGGGAGAATGTTGTATAATTACATGGGTCTAAGGGGTAGAACCCTTGGGTTTCTAGGTGTGAAACCCTTTGGATTTATGGTTTATTTACCCCTTTTAGATGGGTCTTGAACCTTAGGGCTAATTCTCTAAGGTTGAGTACCTTAGGCTTGATTGGAAGCTTCTCCTAGCCACTTGGTTTGTATGTGAGAGCTTGGAGAGTCTTCTTTTAGAAGCCATGTGATTTCATGTGATTTCCTAAGCTTGGAAACCATGTGAACACCTTAGGGACCCATGTGATGGAAGGTACACCTGTCCTCTTGGGAAGGACTTACCCCCTTGGTCTTGGAGCTATATATTGGAGGGGTTGGTTGGGTGGAAAGAGATCTCTCTCCCAGTGTGTGGACTTGCTAGTTAGTTCTCTTAGACTTCTTAGTTCACTTCTGTGGAGGTTATGGAACTCTCATACAACAGTACCTCTTTTACAGATAGAGAGAGAGTCAAAGTGCTATTATATTAGCTAATAATTTAGTCTATGATGCAAAGGAAAAGCACATTGATGCATGGTAACACTTTATTCGTGCTTTCTTAGACATTGATCACATTTTACTTGAGAAACTTCATACTCAAGAATGCAATAGATGCTTTAACAGAATCTCTATCAAAGGATATCTTTAAACATTATTTTCACTTGATATCTATCACGTGATCTTTTGTTTTAGTCTCTTGTACGCTATCTCATATGCCATTTAGGTGGGAGGTATAGTTCATATACTTATACTAAGCTATTCCTTTGTCACTCTTTTTTTGTTCTCCCTTGGAAATATGACTTATATTTTCCTTTAGTGGGATATTGTTACCAATCATTAGCATTAATGCCTATATGAAAGGCCAAATGGCCATCAGCCACTCTTGGATAAGCATGTTATGGAAAAACATATAATGGTCTAGTCAACAATGAATTATAATAAGACTGCCCATTTGTGAAACTTTCATACAAGAAACTTATACTCTCTATTCTCTGGTTTATGTGTTTTGTTATTGGCCTACACGGATATGTGCATAGAGTAGTTGTAACACCAGTCAAAAGGATAGTTGTGCTATGAAGACATGTGAAGCTTTGCTTCATTTTTCCACTACCCATTGTGCTCCTTACGAATATACTTGTTGCCTATCCTTTAGAGAGGGACCAATAAAAGAGATTTGAGAATCAAAACTATGGCTACAAGGAGTTTGCACCACAATGACCACTGGTGTTGATGATTTTTGGAAAAAAACTAGGAATGATTTGGTAGAACTTTATCTGTGCCTCGAATATGTTTCACATCATGGTTAAGCAGGGTTGCCTGTAGGGTGGGGCGGGTCAATCTCGCAAATGACACTGTGGACATCTCACTACTGGTTGGGTACGATGAATATGTTGACATAAAGGCCTATGGACTTCAGCCTTCGAGCATTATGCATTGCAGCCTTCAAGTCAAATGGAGTTTGTTTCTAGCCTTCAAACCCATTTAAATCAATGCTGATCTAAGATCGTCCCTTCCCAAGCTCTACCTTAATGAGCATTCGAGTTTTATAATAATGAGCATGCGAGCGATGTAACCCTTATTTTGTGACATATAAAGGTTTTATAGATACTAATCCCGCCTTCATTTGTCGTTTCCAATCAATTCAAGCTAATCGGAGGAGATTATGCATGGCAGCAAGGAAGAACATAACTTGTTTTCAAAAGGGTGTAACCGGAGACATTCAAAAAGAGCAACAGCCTTGGTGGAACGGTTAGCTTTTGATCGTTCTCGCCTCAATGTCGACCTTGGTTCCTTCATTGGTCGTGAGCAATGTGGCTCCCCCCAGTCCCAATGCCCCCTTGAGATAGATTCCATCCCTTCGGACGTCGCCCCTCCGGTGGTCTTGTTGTGCAAGGACTCTGTGGTGGCAAATCAAGAAGAACTTATGCAAACTTGTCTAATCGTATTTGGCCCTAGGCCCCTCTAGAAAATGTGAGAATTTGGTTGTGCAAGGAGTGGTTCCCGCATGGTCTAATTGTGTGCAAATGCCAATTCTTGCCGTCAAATCACCTCCTTCTAGTGTTCGAAAATGAAGATATCACCTTCCAAGCCCTACAAGCCGGTTCCTGCAAAGTGGGCCAGTCCACCTTATGTCTATTTAAGTGGACCCCAGACTTTGTTCCGAACAGGTCAAAGCCTCTTCGTTACCCACTATGCGTGGACTTCCAATCTGCCATATTTCTTGTATGGATTTCTTCGAGAAACTGTTCACTGATCGGTCGCTTGATGGCCTCAAGAGAGGATGTTGGGGGGCGAATCTATGATGAAGCTCAATATTCTTTCAACGCACAATGGCACCCAAAAATTTGCATTGAAACAGACTTGAACCAGGTCCTTCCCTCGAAGATCTCCATAAACTGTGGAGATGGTAAGATTTGGGTACAGGAGGTTACTTACAAGAATTTGCCCAATGCGTGCTTCCGTTGCGGACACCAAGGTCATAGGATCAAAGATTGCCCCTTGAAGCAAAGTACCATTAAAAACAAGCTTAAACCAAATGGGGCCCCGGATCCTTTCCCTCAAGTTGGTACTCGGGGTCATCCCCCTCCGATGGAGGAAGAAGAGGGCACTCCTGTTGCAGAGACGGATTCAAAAGGATTCACCGAAGTAAGACGTAGGAGGAAAGTTAGCCCTCGAAGATCAGCAGCAAGGAACGTTATGACGATTGCTCCTTCGAATAACATGTATTGTAACCTATAAAAGGAGATTAATGAGGTCGACTTCCCAGGGGATAACCATTATGAAGAAGACCCGGCTGATAATACACTTGGGTGCTCTACTAGTAAAGAAGACAACCAGAAAGGTTACACCACAAGTAAAGAGGAATGCTCCACTACTAGCAATGAAGACAACCCAGAGAGTGAAAGCTCCTTCCTTGGTCCTACTCTTCTAGTTTGCATGCCAAGCTTACCGCAACAAAAGTCAAAGCTTAAACGGAAATAACCATCGGGCATGCCTTGGAAGAGCCCCCTCAAGAGCAGGATCATAAGTCGAGAAGTTGGGAAGAAAAAAAAAGATCACAAGAAAAAAAAGATCGGGTTCCTCCCCTCAAAGAGGGCAACATCATTAATGAAAATCACATCGCTAAACGTCAAGGGTTTGTCTGACCCCTCAAGAGTGGCAATTATTGGTCAATGGTTCAAAGACGTGTCTCAACCCTGATTTTATCTGCTTGCAAGAAATTAAAATCAATGCAGAGGATCTCCTAAAACAGCTTAAATGCATCTCTCCTAACCACCTTTGGTTCTCCACTTCACACCCTAGGGGGGTAGGGGCCGCTGCGATTGGTATTAGTCACTTCTGGTTCCGCAGATTGACCTCGACTTTTGAAGATCAGAATCATCATTGGATTACTACATCTTTTGGGTTCCCTAATGAGTTCACTGTGGTCTCAATTTATGTCTCGAATGTAGTGGTAGATAGAATGGATACTTGGGCTTCCCTCGACTTCCTCTCACACAATGTTCTGATTTGTGGGGACTTCAACATGGTTGAATTTCCAGAGGACCGATGGAATAATAAGGGAAAAATTATTGACGGTCAAGAGAAAGAGATATGGGATAAAATCAAGCTCCATCTCGACCTAGTCGAGGTGAAAGACATGAAGGGGTTCTCCTTGTCTAATCTCCAATTGGGGGAATCTTTGAGGAAAGCAAGACTTGATAGATGTTACATCGACCAAAGCACCATCCTCCAGTGGGGCAGTCCTTTGGTTTCCCAACACATGGACCTGACTATCTTGGACCACTACCCAATTACTCTTTCTTTCAAAACAATTCCCATGCTCCGGAAAGCTCCTTGGGTTCATGCTTATTAGACATCATTTTCCCTCCCCTCTGTCCACCAACAAATTTCTATTGTGTGGGCTGAGGCCTTTGCCTACTGCAATGAACCGACTAAGTGCTGGAGAAGCGCAGTGGAAAGGACTCGACAAATTCTTATCAGAACTCATAAGGCTATAAGAGATATCCAAAAAAAAAGAAGAGAAACGGTTTACCGGAGGCTCTCACGGCTTGAAGAAGAAGTGAACAAAGGTAACTTGCAATGCTAGCAAGGTCTTCTGAAAATTAGGGGGAAGACTAAGATTAGAGGAGGAAGTTCAAAGGCAAAATCTTCAAATATCTTCAAAGATTGGTGGGTGGGGAAGGCCGACAAACCATCGAAAGAGATGTGTAACATCCTCAAAAGGAAACAAGCTAGGGAATCCATCCCCTTCTTGGTCGATAACAATGGGATCAAATGTAGCATGGAAGTTGAGAACAGATCTATCATCGTCGAGCACTTTACCCATCTCCTTGGGGCCTTGACTCCTCTTTCCCCACACACGCGTGACTACATGGCTTCCATCGCAAGGGTAGCTCAATCTAGAATCCCTCAAAACATGACTTCTCTACTGGAAGCTAACATTTCCGAGAACACAATTATCGAGGTTATTGATGCTCTTCCCAATGGAAAAAGTTTGGGTCCTGATGGCCTCACCAATGAGTTTTTCAAGTCCTTCAAGCACGTGGTGGCCACCCGACTGCGTCTGGTGTGGCAAGAGGCTCTCTCCTTCACTGCCCTTCCTGAGTGTCTTAATAATTGCATCATCAAGTTAATTCACAAAAGGGGAGATAAGAAGAAAATTGAAAACTGGCGGCCGATTACCATGCTCCAAACTGGATACAAGATAATTGCCAAAGTTATCGCCAATAGAATCTCTTGTCATTTAAATTCATGGCTATGTGAGGACCAGAAAGGTTTTATTAAAGGTAGATCTATACTTGAAGCTATTGTCGATATTTGGGAAGGCCTTGCGTTTGCTAAGGAGTCTGCATAAGATCTGGTATTCATTAAGATCGACTTCGACAAAGTGTATGACAGATTGGAATGGGAATTTATTCTTCAATCACTGAAAGACCTTGGATGCAGTCAAAAGTTCACGAAGATGGTATCCACCCTTCTCGAAAATGCTTCTAGGAGAATAAATATTAATGGTAAGCTCTCCGAGCCCATACATTTGAAAAAATCTACGAGGCAAGGCTGTCCACTGGATCCACTACTCTTCGCTATCGCCTCGGATGGCCCCAGTCGCCTATTAAAGCATCACATGGATGCTGGAAATCTCAAGGGTATTTCCCTACCTCTTGCTCACGGTCAAATGATTGCTAGACTCTTTGCCGATGACATGAATGCCTTTGTACATACCGATATGAACAACATTGAGGTATTCTGGAGTTGCCTCGACACCTTTTGTGTGGCATCAGGTTCAAAAATCAACCATGCTAAAACTGCTTTCAGAGCAATCCGTGGTCCTCCACCCCAATTATTGTTAGATCAGGGGTGTCAAGTTATCCCTAGAGGTCAAGTGTTCTATCTTCTCAGTATTCCTATGGGCTTTGACATCTCAATGGACCAATGGTGGAACTGGGTGCTATCCAAACTGGATAACAAACTAAGTCATTGGAAAGGTATGGAAGTCAACTTGGCAGGGCGTGCGATGGTTGTTAACACATTTATGCTTTCTACGACCATTTACTTTATCTCCTGTTGGAGACCTAAGGAGAAACAGTTGGCCAAAGTGGAAAGAATCTGCAGAAACTTCCTATGGACTGGGGACCCCAATAGGAGGGGGATTCCCAAAATCAAATGGGAAACTTGCATTAGCCCGAAAGACTCGGGGGGCTTGGGTTCATTGGATATCGCTGGGTTGGCTGAGAAGTTGGCAGTAAAGTGGTTTATCAAGGCTTGGAGCAATAGTGAGTCCTCTTGGGCTAAATTGATCTTCAGAAACATGAAAGACCTAACCTTAGTTGGCCATCCTGGTTGGAAGGACTTAGGGATCCTCACACTTTTGTTCTCCCCCCATCAGGTGTCCCCTAAGGGCTCTAGCCTTGTGTGTTCCCTATGGAAGAGTTGGAACAAGGCCAAAAAATTCATCAAACTTAGTGATGAGTGGAAGTGGGCGGCTGGAATAAGACAAAATGACTCTATCTGGTTCTCAATTTCTCGCATTAGGGGGGTGGAGTCTCGGAACCTCCAAACTACTAAGTGGTTATGGAACAAGGGGTTCAAACAATGGAAACAACTTTGGAAACACGAGACTGGCCAGTGGATTAGGTTCGAAGACTTAGACCCGAGACTTAGAGTTACCCTCAAGGAATGGACTCTTCTTCAAGGCAGGTGTTTAGTGTGAGATTGCTCAACTTCTCGCCTTCTCTGCGGATAGGATCTTCCTTGCCTGGAGGGCCTCAAATGGAGAAATGGTAAGAAACTATCCAGAATCCCCAACTTCAAAGAGAACTTAGATGTTCATCACACACCCTTAACAAGATGCCTTTCTTGGACCAAACTTCCATGGGAACTTAAGTTCATGTCTATTTGGCACCCCCTAATTGAGATCAAATACTCCATTCTCATGTGGCAGATCTTGCATAAGGGTATCTGGTCCAATGCAAGTGCTAACAAAATCTACGGTGTGCCTCCATGGTGCAAGCATTGCCATCCATGCATTGAAGGTTTAGCTTACCTTTTCTTCAATTGCCCCAAGTCCCGTGTTATCTGGCACCAAGTGACACACATATTGAGACTCACGAACCAAATCAATTGGCAACAGGCACTATTAAGCGAGGTGGTTGGCTGCTCATCAAGGTTGTGGAATGCCATAAGGGGCGAGACTCTTTGGAAGATTTGGAGGGAGCGGTGTGCTATCAATTTTGGCAAAATTCCAAAGGAATGGTCGATTGAAAAATCGTTGTTTCTTCTAGGTAAAAGAAACTCCCGAGATAAGAGATCTCCACCATTTAAACATCACTATATTTATCTCCTCGAAAATAACAAGTTGAAACCCAAACGGGTCCCACATGAGGGAGACGATAGATTTTTCCGCCTCATTTGTAATGCCCTCTAGCTTGCCGTCCTCCTCCCCTGCATTGTGGGATTTGGGGGGTCCCATGGGCACTAGTCCCATTCATTTGTAACTTTTCTTTATTTTAATTAAAATCTGGGAGAATAGACCAAGGCCAAACTTCCTTTTATTAAAAAAAACTTCGTTTAATAAAAAAGAATTATGGTCGATTGCGATATCAAATGTTACCGCCTCTACCCACACATCGAACCCTAGCTCGGGCTCTGTCTCTGCATGTTGTGACTTTCTCTTGAGTGACCGCGGGGGGTTGCCCCTTTAGCCCCCCCTGTGAGAGCTAGCTGGTTTGGCCCTTGGCTAATCTCGGTGTTTGGGTGGTCGCCCTCTCCTGGAACTGCTCTCTCTGCGCATGGATCTACATGAAGCTTTACAAAATGGTATGTCGAACGGTTCTAAGCTTGCTGGAACATCACGTATGTCTCAAAACAGCTTTCCCATCAATACAGAGGGAGTGCGGAATGCCTTTATGGAAGGAAGTACTCGTGACGTAGTTGACAAGGATAGGAATGATAGGGTCGATCTTATTAATGGATATGGAAGTAAAGCTCCTCTCAATGATGCTACGAATGTGCATTCCCTTCTGCATGACGGTGTGGCTCACCATAATGGCAATGGTTCTAACGATGAAGACATTCTGAAACTTAGGGGATCATATGCTGATGTCATGCATAGCCATCAAAGTGTTTGTTCTATGTTTGAAAATCTATCATTTATTGTTAATCCATTCCCCCTTGTTGACGTTAAAGGAAAGCAAAAGATCTTTGATGATACGAGCAAAATATGTACTTTGAATGCTGAAGTAGAGGCCAACAAAATAAATATAGATTCCGATTTTGAGGATAATGATGATAACACTCTAGTGATTGATAGAGACTCTTTAAATAACTGGCATAATATGTTATATGAGAAAGTCCTCATTGGATTGTGTCATGGTCCTAGGCCAGCTCAAGAACTCTTAAGAGCTTGGATTAAGAACAATTGGAGCAATAGGGGGATGATTGTTAAACATGTTCAATTCCTGCCAAATAATTTCTATCTGTTTTTTTTGCAGATGCAAGCAGTGTAATGCAGGTGATGTCTAAAGGGCACTGGGTGATTAGGAATGTGCCCCTCTCCTTGTTTAAATGGTATCCTGGATTCAACCTTAGAGGTGCCAAACCCACAAAAGTTCCTGTTTGGTTTGAGCTACCTGACCTACCTGTGGAATTTTACCCATGGGTTGAGCAAATAGGTAAACTTATTGGTAAGGTGCTGGGACAAAAATCTAGAAATTGATTCAATCTCAAATGGGATCATCAGATACTTGTTGAAGTTGACATCTCCAAAGAAGTCAAGAGAGTCATCACATGAAGGACTTTGAAGGATTTAAGCTCCATGAGCAAAAGGTAAGTTATAAAAACCTTTCCAATGCTTGCTTCAATTGTTTTAAACAAGGTCATCTTATAAAAGATTGTCCCTTGCTTGTTAATAAAAGAGAATGCAACCTTGATAATGGTAACTTGAAAAATTTGAACGGGCAGCAGGAGCATAACCCTCAAAAGAAAACTACCTTCAACGTAAAAAAAAACTACTAATAATTGGAATAATAAGTATGATGCTCTTTTAGAAAATGTGACTAATCCTTTTGACTTTTTAGACACCAGAGAGGAAGCTAAGACTCCAGGTACTTCATCTCAGCCAGCTACAGATAGTCAAGTGAACGTGTCAGAACCTAATCACCAAGCCATGGAAGGAGATTGGACCTTAGTGGGCAACAGAAAAAGTAAGAAGGAAAAATTGGGATCTGGTAATCTCTCTGAACATTTTTCTCCTGGTGAAAATGTTATAGTCATGGAAAGTCAGGCCCCTAATGAATTTGCTTAGCAGTTAGAATAGCAAGATAAATTTAACCTTCAAAAGATTCAGGAAAATAATTTTGAAGATGTAGAGATAGAGGGTGCTGGTGTTTCACGAGAAGATATAAAAACTAAACCTAAGAGGAAAGAAGCTATTAGAATCTCGGGGTCCATTATCAAACCCCTTAAGAATAGCAAAAAATAAGATGTGTGGTTGGTTCCTTTTTCCTCTTTTTTTGTTCTCTCATGGATGTGATAAATATCATTTCTCTCAACATAAAAGGTATTACTGATCTTGAGAGAAGCAAAGTTCTTAACAATTGGATGAAGGATTGCTCCCTGATGCCTGATTTCATTTGTCTTCAAGAGCTTAAGATTGGTGGTTTTGATCTCCTTGCTAACATGCAGATTGTCTGTAGTAAGCACAATCGGTACACTACCAAGCATAACAACAGAAAAGGAGGTGCTGCTATAGGTACTGTCTCTAATCTCTCTCAATGCATTGAGGAAGTCCTGTTTAGTCCTACTAATCAATGGATTGGCCTTAGATGTAAGGACCCCATAAATTACATTATAGTTAGCCTGCATGCTTCTAATAACATAACTGAAAGAAGTGTTTGCTGGAGAGAGCTCTCTGACTTGACAAATAGTGTGATCTTGATCGGTGACTTCAATATGGTTGTATTTGATAAGGATCGTGCTGGTAACCCTGATAATATTCTCCAAGGTGAAGAGAAGAAGAGTTGGATGACCATGACTAACTCTCTTAACCTTGTTGATTGTTCTTTCGATTCTAGGCACACTTGGAGTAATAGAAGTAGTAACAGGCCCCTTTCTGCTAGACTTGATAGAATGTACATGAATATTAACAAGTTGCATGACATCTAGCAGCATAAATGTGACATTGATATGACCTTAAGTCTCTCTAACCATTCTCCTTTAAAGATTAAGCTTTTCAGAAACCCCCCTGAGTATAAAGCTGGGTGGCCTCATCTTGATGCCTCTCTCCTTAAGTTGAAGTGTGTGAAAGAGAAGACTATGAATATTATCAAGCATCATTTTAATGCCAAGTGTTCTCCCTTTTTAGCTTGGGAGAGATCTATTAAAGAAATTCAGTTCCTCTTTACTAGGCTGAAGCTCCAAGCCAAGGAAATTAGATTTAAAAGAAGAATGATGATTTTGAGAGAGATATAGAATATTAGAAATATGAATCTTGATGATAACATAAAGGGTCAGAAGCTCCTTGATCTTCATGATAGGTTGACGTATGAAGACTATCTCTTAGCCAGTGGTGCTCTTGCCTCTACCAGAGAATTTTGGGCTCGGAAAGTGGATAAACCTAACAAGCATATGTTTGACCTCATAAAAAAGAAAAAAGTCAGGGATTTTGTTCCCATGTTGAAAAAGAGTATTAGTGGTTATGCTTCTTCTATAAAGGAGAACTTGCAGGAGGCCATTGGCTTCTTTACCAATGTTTTCTCTAGGCCTCCCAAGAGAGGGGAGGATATTCAGAGGGCTAGGGCTACTATTGCTCTCAAAAGGAAGAAAATGATTCCTCAGCAACTGGCCTCTATCATGGACCTACCCCTCTCTGTCGGTGAGGTTAGAGAAACCATTTGTAAATTGAAACCCTGCAAATCTCCTGGACTTGATGGTATTTCTAATGAGTTTTTTCATGAGCTTATTGATTTCATTGTGCCCTACATTCTTCTGGTGAGGCAAGAGGCCATGGGGAGAGGTGCTCTTTCTACTTTTATCAATTCTGGAGTTATTAAATTGATCCACAGAAAAGGAGCTAAGGATGACTTGAATAACTAGAGGCTTATCTCATGTCTGACTTCTTTGTATAAAATATTTGCCTCTTCCTTGGCTAGAAGGCTTAGTCCTGTTATGGATAAGATCATTCTTCCTGAGCAGAAAGGTTTCATAAGGGGTAGATATATCTTGGATGCCATTTTCTCTATTTGGGAAGGATCAGAATTTGCTAATGAAGACAAGATTGATACCTATTTTTTTAAGGTTGATTTTGATAAAGCCTATGATAGGGTTGAATGAGATTTTATTATTCAATCTTTGTATGACATTGGGGCTGGAAAAAGGTTTATCGAGTATACTAGTATCCTTCTTGGCAATGCTAACTCCAAAGTGGCTATGAATGGTCACCTCTCTAACTCTTTTCAACTTAGCAGGTCTATAAGGCAAGGTTGCCCCCTAGATCCCTTGTTATTTGCTATTTCTAGTGATGCTCTTGGCTGGTTGGTGAGAGACTATATGGAACAAGGTACTATTAAAGGGCTTGCTATCCCTGAGGCTTCTAATTGTTTTGTCTTGAATGAAGGTGTTGCTTTCAGGTTGCTTGGAATACCCACGGGTTTCGGCATTACCTTTAAACAGAGATGGAATTGGATTGTTGACAAGCTCAGAAAAAAAGTTTTTCATTGGATGTCTTTCCAACAAAACATGTCCCAAAGAGTTTTTGTTTTAAAGAACTATATAATGTCTGTACTTACTTACTTTTTGTCTGTTGGATGCCTAACAAAAAGCAAATTTCACAGGTCATTGCTCTATCTAGAAGATTTCAATGGGATGGGACTCAAACCAGTTATAAAATTCCTAAAATTGCTTGGAATGTTTGTTGTCTTAGTAACGAGGAAGGTGGTCTTGGTCTTATATGCCCTTCTAAGATGGTTGTTCAAATGGCAGCTAAATGGATTGTAAGATCCACTTATTCTAAAGATTTTGGTCTCTTCTCATTAAAAGAAATATTAAGAACTTTTATATTGCAGGTTACATGAGCTGGACCAACATCAAGCTCTGGGATATTGTCACTTCTCCTGTTCAAATCACTCCTAAAGGGAGTAGACTGGTTTGCTCATTCTGGAATGCTTGGATGGTGGTGAAAAAAGACTATACAATTCCCATTTACTTTGAAAACAATGTCTTTGTTCTGTTTCAAAGCTCTATATGGATTGGATGGTTTGATAACAATAAACCTTTGAATTTGTCCATTAGAATGAACAAATGCAGGAAGGTTGAGTTTGACTCTTGGAGCTTCCTTTCTCTCAACAACTACGTAATAAGTACTAATCTTATTGATGAGACTAATGGGCTGTCTTCTTTGTGTAAACAGATCTTGTATGACAAAAGAACCTGGTTGATTGAGAAGCAGAGAAGATACAGCTACCATAAAATAATTGAGTTGAAAGATGTTGTTGCTGACATGTGTTCATCCTTCAAAAAGTCTTACTGTATAGCTCAAAGGATTACTTCCAAACTCAATGCTAAGTGGAAACTTCAATGGAATTAACACCAATGGAAGTACAGATTCAGATCCATATGGGCTTTTGCTATTACTTCAAAACAGGCTCACCTCCTCTGGCTTGTTATGCATCAAGGGTTATGGTATGGGAGCAGAGCATTGAAATTTAATATAAGTGTAGGAACTTGCTCTTTCAGTGGGCAAATTGAGGACCTCCCTCACCTCTTCATTAATTGCAAGGTTGCTCAACAGTTTTCAAGCTTGATCAATATGTATTGTTCTGTCTCTTATAGCTCTCCTCTTGGATACAAAGAGATTCTTCTGGGTGTTAGCAGACTTATGGACATTGTCCTTTGGCAGATTCTGAGAGCCCATATTATGTGGCACATTTGGAAGAACATAAATCAGAAAATCTTTTCTACTAATGCTAAAGATTTCTTGTTCATTTGTAACAAAGGCATTAAGAACATTCTTCAAGATTGTAAAAAGTCTATTAAAGACTCTTACCCTAGATCTACTAGTCCCTCCTCTGTTATTAAAAGAATGAGCCCCAATAGATGGAAAGATAATCTGATGGCCATGTATTCCTCTGACAGACTGTCCATGATTCAATTTCGGAAAGCCTGTATATGACCTTGTGGGGATTTGGTCTCCCCCATTGTATCTTTATTTTTTTCCTGCTCTTATATTGAATTTCGTGTTTTGTTCAAAAAAAAAAATGTTACCGCCTCCATTGCCACTTTAACCACCGCCGGTTCCCACCGAAGTCGGCTCCGAATATCACTTTATGAGTTAATTGCTCGCCTCTGCTGCCAATCGGCATCACTTTAAGCTCATTCGTCTCCAGAGTCCAGATGGTACCTTGTTTTCTGCTATCATTAATACTTACAGTCCTCTTTGTCGCGACGTCACCCTTCTTTTCAGTCATCTTTCCCTACTCCAGTCTCCGACCCGGCACCTAAAATATCATCACCAGTCCGGCTTGTGCACTTTACCATGGGATCATCCACACAATCCACTCATGAAGAAGGCGGCTGAGCTGGGAAGAAGCCGGCATGAAGGATTACAGAGTACAGCAGTTTAAATAAAAGGATTTTGTGAATCGTGATTCTTTTTTTTTATATAAAGGAAGTTCGGCATTAGCCTACTCTCCCGGACTTGAATTAAATAAAGAGAAGTACAAGAGAAGAGGACTAGTGCCCACGGGACCCCCCAAATCCCACAAAGCAGGGGAAGCTTTTACAGAGCTTAGATGGCATTACAAAGAAGGTTAATCACCCTCTCATCACCCTCATGTGGGGCCCACTTGGGTTTAAGCTTGTTATTGATCAAAAGGAGTACTTGATGATGCCTGAAGGGGGGGGATTTCTTACAGTTATCAATCCTTTTGCCAAGGAGGAACAACCATTTCTCAATTGACCACTCTTTGGGGGAGTCACCGAAGTTGAAAGCACATCTTTCCCGCCAGATTTTCCATAGGACCTCCCCTCTGATGGCGTTCCAGAGAGGCGCGGAGCAGCCGATCGCTTCTCCCAGCAGGGCTTGCTTCCAATTGAGATGCTTCTGAAGTCTAATTTTCTTTCCAACCGTATGCCAGAGTCTGTTGGAGTTGGGGCAAGTAAAGAAGATGTGTGAAACATCTTCGATAGACCGGTAGCAGCGTTTGCACCAGGGAGGAATCCCACAAAATTTGCTAGCCTTAAGGTTGGTCCAGATTCCATGATGAAGAATTTGCCATAAGAGGTTAGACTTTTTGATTTCTATGAGGGGGTGCCAGATAGCCATGAACTTCATGTCCCATCGAAGCCGCGTCCATGACAGGCACCACTTCTTGTTGAGGTTAACCTGATAGTCAATCGTTTCTTTGATGTTCGGGATTTTTGATAGGCTATTCCCATTGTGCCATGTGAGACCAAGCGAGCTCGACGTGTCGTGTCCCATGAGAAGTCAAACTTTGTGTCGATCCCAGGCGAGACATCTGCTTTGCAAAGTGTTCCATTCTTCGTACGAAATGTTGAAGTAAGGGTCAATATCCTCGAAGTTGATCCAGCGGTTGGTGTCTTGTTTTCAGAGATGTTTCCATTTTTTGAAGCCTTTGTTCCATAACTTCTTGGCGTTTTGAATGTTCCAAGATTCCACACTCTGGATGCCATGGATGGAAAACCAGATCGAGTCGTTTTGTCTGATACCGGCTGCCCATTTCGAGTCTTCACTTATTCTTGTGTAGCTTTTGACTTTATTCCAACTCTTCCATAGGGAGCACACGAGATTTGAGCCTTTGGGGAAGACGGGGATTTGAATCGTGATTCTTCTTCTGACGTTGGTGCAGCGGTATGAACGGTGAGAAAGGGGCGTCATGTGCGCGCATTGCGCATTGGAATTTGGAGAAGTAGGCTATAATCTTGAAATCTGATCTGCTGTTGTTACCTTGCGGTGGCGATTCTCTTTCGACCGGCAGCATCCAGAGGAGCATAACTCAGTAGTACTGTGTCTACTCTATCACGTAATTCGAGCTACTGCCTTTCAGCATGCCATGTGAAGCGTACTTTGCACTTCAACCTGAGGGGGTTCGTACATGAGGCTCAACGCGACATATTTTTTTTTTTTTTTTTAAATATAAAGGAAGTTCGGCAATAGCCTACTCTCCCGGACTTGAATTAAATTAAGAAACAAAGGTACAATAGAAGGGGACTAGTGCCCACGGGACCCCCCGAATCCCACAAAGCAGGGGAAGCTTGGATGAATCCTAGGTTGCATTACAGAGAAGGTTAATCACCCTCTCATAGCCCTCATGCCGGGCCCACTTGGGTTTGAGCTTGTTGTTGATCAAAAGGAGGACTTGATGGTGCCTGAAGGGGGGGGACTTCTTGCTGTTAACGATCCTTTTGCCCAGGAGGAAAAGTGATTTCTCAATCGACCACTCCCTGGGGGGATCGCCGAAGTTGAGAGCACACCTCTCCCGCCAAATTTTCCACAGGACTTCCCCTCTGATGGCGTTCCAGAGTGTCGCAGAGCAGCCGATCGCTTCTCCCAAAAGGACTTGTTTCCAACTAAGCTGTTTTTGAAGTCTCATTTTCATTCCAACCGTCTTCCAGATTCTGTAGGAGTTGGGGCAAGTAAGGAAGATGTGTGGGACATCTTCGATAGCGCGGTGGCAGCGTTTGCACCAAGGAGGGATCCCACAAAGTTTGCTAGCCTTATGGTTGGTCCAAATTCCTCGATGAAGAATTTGCCATAAGAGGACAGACTTCTTAATCTCAATAAGGGGGTGCCAGATACCCATGAATTTCATGTCCCACCGAAGTCGCGTCCAAGACAGGCACCACTTCTTGTTGAGGCTGACCTGGAGGTCAGCCGTTTCTTTGGTGTTCGGGATTTTGAGTAGGCTATTTCCATTGTGCCATTTGAGCCCAAGCGAGTTCGGTGTGTCGTGACCCATGAGAAGGCGAGTCTTGTGACGATCCCAAGCGAGGCATCTGCTTTGCAAGGTGTTCCATTCTTCGTAGGAGATGTTTATGCGAGGGTCAATGTCCTCGAAGCTGATCCAGTTGTTGGTGTCATGTTTCCAGAGATGTTTCCATTTTTTGAATCCTTTGTTCCATAGCCTCTTGGCATTTTGAATGTTCCATGACTCCACACTCCGGATGCCATGTATCGGAAACCAGATAGAGTCGTTTTGTCTGATTCCGGCCGCCCACTTCCAGTCCTCACTAATTCTTGTGAAGCTTTTGACTTTATTCCAGCCCTTCCAAAGGGAGCACACGAGATTGGAGCCTTTCGGGAAGACGGGGATCGGGGAGAAAAGCAGGGTCATGATGTCAAGATTCTTCCAGTTCGGGAACCCCGTGAGGGCCAACTCATTCTTGTTTCTGAAGATCAGCTTGGCCCACGAGGCCTCCCTATTGCACCAAGCCTTAATCATCCATTTAGCTGCCAGTTTGTTAGCCATACACCCAATGTCCAGGATACCAAGCCCCCCGCTATCTCTAGGGCTAGTGCAGATTGCCCATTTGATTTTAGGCACCCCCCTTCTGTTATGATCGCCCGTCCAAAGAAAGTTTCTACAGATACTATTCAGTTTGGACAAGCCTTGCTCACTCGGTCTCCAACAAGAAAGGAAATAGATGGTAGAAGAGAGGAGGAACGTGTTGATAACCATCGCACGCCCAGCGAGATTGATTTGCATACCTCTCCAGTAGTTAAGTTTGTTTTCGAGTTTAGCCAGCACCCAGTTCCATCGCTGCTCCATAGAGACGCCAAACCCCAAGGGGATTCCAAGAAGTCGAAGGATTTGGCCCTGCGGAATGATTTGGCAGCCATGATCAGTGAGAAGGCCAGGATGCTGTCCCCCGATAGCCCTAAAGGCGGTCTTGGAGTGGTTGATTTTGGATCCAGAGGCATCACAAAAGATAGCAAGACACCTCCAGAAAGTCTCCAGGCTGGTATTATCATTGTGGACGAACGCGTTCATATCATCAGCAAAAAGTCTCATGATGATTTGACTGTGGTCGTGAGGCAGCCGGAGGCCTTTGATATTGCCAGCCTCCACATGATGAGCCACAAGCCTGCTCAGCCCCTCAGTGGCGATGGCAAAAAGAAGGGGGGCCAGAGGGCACCCTTGTCTAATCGATCTTCGAAGATGGATCGCCTTCGAAAGTTTGCCGTTAACGTTAATTTGGGTCGTTGCGTTTCCGAGAAGGGTCGCGACCATTTTGGTGAATTTCTGACTAAGTCCGAGATCTTTGAGCGACTGCAGAATATAGTCCCATTCTAGCCTGTCGTAGGCTTTGTCAAAGTCGATCTTGAGGAAAACCACATCTTGATTAGACTCATTTGCAAATTGAATACCTTCCCAAATATCCATAATGGTTTCCAAGATAGACCTGCCTTTGATGAAACCTTTTTGATCCTCGCTAAGCCAAGATCTCAGGTGGCACGAGAGTCTGTTGGCAATGACTTTGGCGATGATCTTGTATCCTGTTTGGAGCATCGTAATAGGCCGCTAGTTCTCGATTCTATTCTTTTCCCCCTTCTTGTATATCAACTTGATAATTCCATTATTTAGACAAGAAGGAAGGGCACCAAACTTTAGCGCTTCTTGCCAAACCATCCGAAGAGGGGTGGCAACCACCAGCTTGAAGGATTTAAAGAACTCGTTAGTGAGTCCGTCGGGTCCCGGGCTTTTACCGAGAGCGAGGGCATCAATGACCTCAATGATTTCCGATTCCGAGATAGGGGCATGAAGCAGGGAGTGGAGGTTGGGTGGTATCCTCCGGGGGGAAACCCTAGAAATGGCAGCCATACAATCCCTTCTATGGTGGGAAAGGGGGTTCGAGGTTCCCAAGAGTCTCGTGAAGTGCCCCTCGATGATGCCAAAATTATCTTCTTCCGAATTGCATACATTGCCATGTGGGTCTAGCAGTAGGGGGATCGACTCTCTGTTGTGTTTCCTTTTAAGGATACGACACATCTCTTTGGTGGGTTTGTCGGCTTTGCCAGCCCACCACTCCTTGAAGAAGATCTGCAAGTTTTTCCTTTGTATTTCTTCCTCGTATCTCAACACTGCTCTGATTTTTCTGAGGCCTTTCTGGGCTTGTTGTTTTCCTTTGTTCACTTCCTCCTCGAGCCCCCAGAGTCTGTGGTAAAGGGCTTCCCTACGAGCCCGCCGCACAGTCTCGAGCATCTTCTTAGTTCTGATCATGATCTTACGAGACTTGTCGACGATCATCTCTGTGTGTAACGATCACAAATAAGAGCTGTTCATGTACAGCTGACATCTGCGCGGCATGTTGCACATCATCTTCTGCTATGTCTCATCGGTACTGATAGCTATGCTTAGATTTTACTTGCACCAAAAGAGTTCGATGTACTCCAATCTCTCTCTCTCTCTCGTGTCATTCAAAACATATAAGCTATATATGAGCCGCTAATTATGAATCTCTGATTATTAACAGATGATGTAAACTTTTGGATGGAGATGATTGTTTTTTGTATTAAACGTAGCTAATCTCTTATGATAACAGCCAACAATAGGAGCAATCCTCTCTCAATTGTAGCTGGTGGTGATGATATCATGATATTTGCATGTTCCACAACATCATATATGAATGAATAGTGGAAAATGAAGACAATTCTCTATGCAGATTGTGACTATAGAAAGTGAAGGGCATTATCAGGATCACGGTGTTGATAATAGAATGGGATGGCAACAATAATCTGCATGGTCTCACGCTGTTCTTCTAAAAGGTATAGCATGATTGTTAAGTACTTAAATAGCGTAAAGGAGGAGATTGGCAAGTTATTGGAACAGATTTGAGGACATTGTTCAAAGCGGAAGGGTGGACTATGAGGATTGGTGCCCTATTAAGAAAAAAGATGAACGTTTGACAGAATTCGAAGAGTTGCCACCTAATTTTCCATGATATTTCTCATCCCAAAGGAATTAGATGGAGAATTGATGATAAGATTGAAGAAATCCTGAGAATCAAGCAAATGTAAGAATTCTATCAAGATCTCAATAGGAAGGAGAGCTTGAATTGGTCTTGGATCTGTTTAGATATCAAGCTCAACATGTGATGATCCAGGATGACACGTACCAGTTTTTCGTTTCTCTGACATGTATAGTGGTCACGCCGGTATATGTCAGGGATACTTTATTGAGCTTTATTAGATTTATCTACCGAGAGTGATGGCACATTTGTTTCTTGCCAGCTCACTCATTCGCGGATATTAGGTTTTTCCTTATGTACTGGTCTTTATGTATTGCACTTGTTGTATTCTTGTTTTTAGGTCATTCTTGTACATTCCTTTTATGTAATAGAAGAAGAAGAAGAAGATCATTCTTCCTTGCCTCAATCTGTGTGTGTGCTTCTCCTTGAGAGTGAGAGTGTGTGTGAGCTCTCTTCCTTATCTCCTTCCTCGTGACAGGATCAGATGAGGGTTCAAGTTCGAAAAACTTTAGCACCCCCTAACAGAACACAAGGAAGTGACCCTTCTCTAGCGAATCCTCCATAGAGAAATCTAGACCAATTTGAAAGCTGCCATTTGGTGCTTCTCCATGGTCCAAATGATGCCATCAAGGATGTGAAAACATCCCATACCTGTTCTTTTTGTGCCCAAAAAGCACCTTCATCTGGGGGAGAGTTTGATTGCAACTCACACTTTATTGATCCATCCAGTGAAAAACAAGACTTCTTAAGGGAAGTGATTGCTTGCGCCACAACCCTTTGGAATGTGATCAGAAGTGAGACTCTTTGGAAAACTTAGAAAGAGAGATGTGCATATAACTTTAATTTGACAAGCTGTGCCAAGAAAGTTCTATTGAGTTCTCCCTTGACTTTCTTGCCACAAGAATCAGAAACTTGAAGAGCTCCCACCCCTTTCCCCTTTTCAAGCATCATAGAGTCTTCACTATAGAGAACAACAAACTTAAAAGTAGGTGGCTCTTGCATGAAGGGGATCAAGCTTTCATAAAGCTCTTAAGTGTATCCTAGTAGTGTAGCCCTCTTTTCATTTGTGAGTTAGGCTTCGGTCCTCCTTTGTATGTCTCTCTTCTCTCTTTTACTTTCTTTTGTGTTAATATATTTGAAGTTGTTTTTTCTTAAGTTATTAGAGGTGGGCTTCATTTATCATTGAAAAAATTCTCCTAATTGCCACTAGTAGTAATAATCCCGAAAAAAATGCAAAATCAAGCAATCGAAGTGTGCGTAGAGTACAAGGAATAGTATAGCATCATAAGAGAGTGATAAAACAACTGTTATGGTGTATGTGAGTGAACCCACCCTACATACGAAATCTTTTCTATCTAATTAACAGAAAAACGAAGGCAGTAAACATCAATGAAGGTTCAATTAGATGACATTGCTAACACTAGAGTGGTAAGGGATAATTAAGGAGCAATACCTACCATGTAGTCACAGAGATTGGGGTACCCACTGCACGGAGTTTTGACACACACATTTTGCTCTCTAAAACTAGTTGGAGAGAAATACCTAGAACGTGCATGGTGTGTTTCTACACAAAAGATTAATCAAAGAAGCACCAAATTTCTTCTACAACGTTTTTTGCTTATCCAGTAGAGAATTACTTGAAGGACCATGGATACTTCCGAGTCAAAAAGAGATTGTAGCTACACCTTATTATAGTTCAACCAATGCTTTGTGAAGGGAAACCGTTCTCACATTTTTAGTGCCTAGAGAGAAGAGACTCCGAGGTTGGCCCTTCTAAAGAATCAAAGGAAACATGTAGCTTCTGATCAAGCTAAGTATTTTCCAAATTATGTTTGATTCCAATACTTATTTGCCATATCTTCCATTACTTTTGCATAGATTCAAAATTTAAGCATAGAAAGAATTCAACATTTTTCCTTGTTTCAGAAGCTATTAGAAATTAAGAAAGTTACAAAGGCGAGCACCATAAATCACATGCATGGATCCATAAGGAATTTCTTTTACTTCATGCATTAAAAAGAAAGAATGTATTTGTTTGTTGAGCCCACGAAAGTAATGTTGGTCAAAGTCAAATTTAATCAAAGTCAATAGGTCAAAGTCAAAGAAGTCAAATTCAACATGTTCAAGGTCAAAGTTAACATAGGAAAAGTCAAAGCGTTCAAAGTTCAGGTATCAAGGTGCACAGGTAGTGCACAATTAATTGTTCACAAAGGGTATCATTGCAAAAAGTTGGTTGCAGGTTGTAGAGTGTCTTTCTGTAATTTCTCTAAGGTTCAAAGTGTTTTTAAAAGTGTTGGAAGGTTCAGGTGAACCCTCTCTTAAGTGCACATTTGAAGAATTAAAAGGCAAAATGTGAAGGTATGTGAAGCGATAGCGTACGCAGAAGTGAAAGTATGGCTCCCCAATTAAAATTTTTGTTTTAGTCTAAAGCCACTACAACACAAAGTATGGATTCGTTGGCTGCCCACTTTTGGAGACAATCTTGGGACATCAAAGTGAGCACCAAGATACTCTAGCAGTTAGGAGCATACGTGAACTGACACTCAAATCAAGGTAAGGCATTATTCTTGGTTAGACTAAGCAAGGTGGGCATAGTCTACACTAAGAGAGAAGTGCAAGAGACATATAGTGAGTGTGCGACGCAGAGAAGTGAAGTGCAAGGTGTGCAAGAAGAGTGACTTAGAAGTGTGTAGAGAAGTACTAAGCGATGCAATCAAAGGTCACAAGCCCCATTGAAGTTGTGTGTGCCTCAACAGAACGTGTCCATCCCTCCCCTATTGGAAGCTTGAGTGCAAGGTGTGCACAAGTGCAATCTCTTAGAGAAGCCGGAGGTCTGGTGCAGAGGAACTCGGCGGCAACAAGAACCTTGGGTATTTTGTAACTTTGTTGATTCTGCACTCTTTGGGATTTTGCATAGAGAGAATTTGGATTGTATTGTACATCATCAGTGTACTTTTCATCTTATAATCAATCTACAGAAGCTTCCGGTATCTGTATCTTTCTTCTTATCTTTCTCCCTTCTCCTACAAATACTCAAATCCCTTTCTGCACAAGAATCCCCCAACAAAATTTGGCACGCACGGTGAGACTCCAAGGAGATTTGAGCATAGGAGAAGCAAAGTGTAGAAGAGTTCAAGGATACCGACAGTACTGTAATGACTTAAGAGGTAATCTTTCTTCCATGGGAACTCTCTTAAACTAAGAGGAGTATGAACAGCTCATGACCGCACCACGGCTCAAAGCTTGAGGGTCACTTGCAAAGCAACAAGAAGGAAGGTTACTCGAAGATCAACTAGCCCATTGTCATCGACATCATCAGTAAAGAATAAGGCAGCCCATATAGATTTGGAAACTTTACTTTCTAGATGGAATATAAAATTTCCATCCTTCAGAGGGCTAGCACAAGAAGATCCAGATGAGCACATTAGGAGATTCTTAGCCTTATGTAAAACAAGGGGTGTGATGGGAAGAGAAGATGCATTTTTTATTCTTTTCCCTGCAACATTAGAAGGGCTACTAGACAAATGGTTTAGTCAGTTTGCTGACAACCATTTCACTACATGGGACTTGATAAAGGAAGCATTTTGGACACAGTTCCAACAAGGGAACACAACTCAAAACATTATTGAAGAATTAGAAAATTTAAGACTAGGTCATGGGAAGACCTTCCCAGAATTTGTTACCAGAGCTAAGGCATTAATGGCCAAACTACTAGATCCTCCCCATGATTTTTTTATCAAGAAGTGGCTGACCAAACCACTTCCCATATCAACACAATGTAAAATAAAGGAGTTAGTTTTACCAACAGCAACAATAGAAGAACTTATCAATACAACTACAAGATTGGAACAAATTAGACAAGAGTCTGGGGCAAGCTCTTCCAAGTTGTCATATCATGTAGAACCTGAAGATCTAGTAATTCAGCTAAGCAAAGAGCTTGAGGGCTTAAAAAGGAATAAGCCCCAGAAAGAGGAGCAAAGTGCTTTGAATCAGTTGAGGAGGGAAATTGAAGTAATGAAGCTACAAAAGGAAGAGGAAGCCTAGGTAGAAGAGCTGGTTGAGCTTTGACGGGAGTTGCAGGAACTCAAGGGGGGTGGCATCAAAAGTGAACTATGGTGTACCATGTGTAGCAAGCAGGGTCATGTGGTAAGTGAATGTCCATTGCTAAGTGTAACTTGCGAGCTATGCAGGAAAGCTAGTCATGAGGCCCATGAATGTCAATCAAGAGGGATGCCTTCCAAATCATTTGGAACATGTAAATGAGCAATATAGGCAAATACTTTCATATGCATATTTACATGTTCCAACTCATTTGGAACATGTAAATATGCAATATAGGCAAATACTTCCATAGGTGATAAGTTCGGATTTTTACATGTAAACTTCTCTTTAGGTGTAACTAGATGTATAGTAGCAGTCGGAATTCTGTTCATGATGTATACAAACTCTACCCAATAAGTTCTACATTGCATTCAAAAAAATCCTTAGGAATCCCATTGTCAAGGTGTGGCATGTGTCTTGAAGATTAGGGGCTTAAATTAATGGTTTCAGTGCCACAATCATCAACCTTATTCATTAAAATAAGATACCAAGAAACAAATTGAGAATTAACATCAAATCACAATGCTCTAGATAGATACAAGATTATAGTCAAAACTTAATCTAATAGGATGATGATCCATGTGAAACATTGAACTAAAAGACATAAGAAATGTTTTATCAATGGTAGAGTCATTTTGGAAGTAGTTTTGGAGACATGGGAGGGTTTGGACTATGGCAAGGCCCTCAAAAAAAAAATCATATTCCTAAAAATTGGCTAACAAGGTCTATGATAGATTGGAATGGAACTTTATTTTGAAATTGTTGAAGGAGTTTGGATTTTCTAGCGAGTTTATGAAGATGACCTGCACCTTTTGTGACAAGGCATTAGTTAGCATGAACATCACTTGTAAAGGAACAACTTCCCTCTCACTAAAGCATTTATTTCAAGAATATTTTCTTCTTGCCCCTCTTCTATTTGCAGTGGAAATGGATGGTTTCAATTTCCTTCTAGAGAATTTCACTCCTCGATGGATAAGATCAAATCACTCCTTCTAGAAATTTCACTCCTCAATGGATAAGATCAAATCATTCTAATACTAATGTGTTTCCTCAATGTGGGTAGTGCTAACATCTTCTAGAAAAGTGTAGGAGCTTTTTCTACAATGTGGCACCTACCAATAGCAAAAATGAAGACAATGCTTCTTATGAAAGTTCTTCATAGTGGCATTTGGAATTATGTGAGAGCCCACAAGGTGCTTGACTTCCCCTCATGGTGCAAAAAAGGTCTTTCTAAAAAGGAACAATTGGGTAGCGTTTGATGAATTGTCCTGAGAATTACAACATTTGGTGCTCTCTACAAAGCTTTCATAAACTACTCTAAGGTCTATTGGCAATAAGCTACCGTCAATGGGGGAATTATTGAATCCAAAATATGGGAAATAAATGAGAAAATAGAAGAGAAGAAAAAGCATTCACAAACGAAGGACCTCAACAATTATTATCTTTGTACAATGAAAAAACATGAAGGAACACCACTGGAGTAAGTTTCCATTCAGACACAAGCTTGTCTTTGTTCTACATGAAAATGGGTCCCCCATGAAGCGGACAACATGTAAATCACAGAGAAGATATTCATTCTCCATTTACCATTGTAGCTTATCCAAAATATCCCCCCTAAAAAAAAAACAAAAAAAGGAATACACACACACGATCTAAAAAAAGCGGCATGTGAAAAGAAAAGGAAAAAATAAGACTTTGATGTAAAAACATATTTCCTTGTTAGATATTTAAATAATAGTTTTTTATGAAGTAACATTTCTTTTAACGCTTCTCAAGCATTAAAGGGTTAACGTCACCGCTTCAGCTTTGCAGCGATTGATTCGTACTTTTTGTTAAGTAATGATTAAAAGAGAATGTTGATTGATTGATTTTGAGATGGCATCTTCCAGAAAAGATATTGAATCATTTTATTAATAAGAGGAATAAAATTGTGCCCGCCACCCACGAAATTCGATTCTTCATTTGCCTATAAGAAGTGAAGATAGATGGTGAAGATGTGATGAACAGACTTAAGAAATTTTTTGCTTACCATAAGTGGACCTTACTAACCATGCCACAGGGAGCCATGGTGCAACTATTAGGTACAATGCTTGTTGTGGTCCTCTCCTTAGGAATTTTCCCTTCGATGGACAAAAGTAGTGGGCCATGATGGTTTTCAAAGGCACCTGGTCTTCCTCGATTGCTTCCATCTACACCCCCAATAACTATGATGCTAGGAGAAATGTTTAGTGGTCTCTCTCAATGCTCTCAAATTTATTGATCTTGATTGGGGATTTTCACATGTTTAAGGTTTATAAGATAGGTGGGGACAAGATGGTCTAGACATAGATGGTTTGGGATTGGGATTTGAAAAAAAACTCAAATTCGATCTTCAATAGTGGAAAGGCATGCAACTAAATATGTATTAGGTTAGATCATGGTTGTTAACAAGTTCAGTATCCCCTTTCTTCTTGTTGGATGCTTGAAGGTTGGGAAGGGAGGGCGTGAGGTTGATGGATATATAAGCCATTCCCATATGAGACACATATGAGAGGCAATAAATTTAAAGATATTACAAGGCTAAAGAGAAATACTTACCTCTCTCTAAACCATGAGACATGACGGGGTTTGAATGCGGCTTGGATCCAATGGGAACTCAAATTCGTGGGGTTGTGGCACCTACCAATCAAGAAGAAGACAATGAATCGTATGAAAATTCTTCATAGAGGCATCTGCAATCATGTGAGAGGCCACAAAGTGCTTGGCTTCCCCTTATGGTGCAAAAAAAGGCCTTTCTAAAAAGGGAAGAATTGGGTAGCTTTTTGTGGATTGTCCCAAGAGTAACAAATTTTTAGGCCATCTCCAAATCTTTCTTAAATTTTAGTCTATGGTCTCTTGACAATAAGCTATCATCAGTGAAGTGGTGGTGTGCTTCTGAGCCCTTTTGAATGCAATCAAAGGTGAAGCTATTTGCAAAATTTGGAAAGAGGGCTGTGCAAGAAAAAAACTTGGTGGTTCCTCTAAGGAATCATCCTTGTAATGTGCCCTTAGGCTCTTAGAAAAGAGAATGAAAATGAGTAAGAGTCTCCCCCCTCTTCCCCTCTTTTCCCTTTCAAGCACTCAATTATGTTTGCAACCTAAGATAACAAGATGAAAAAGGAATGGATCGCCCATGAAGGAGACCACATGTTCATCGACGTGCTTTGCACCTCCTCCGACATCGCTTAGAAGCTTTTGTACCTTTTGATCGAATTCAACCCTCTACTAAGAAAAAGAAAACCAACCTACTGCTAAATGCCATAAGTGATCCTGTTCACGAAAAGCATTTACGGTGAGAAACCCGCGTACATGAAAATATTAAAGATGTCTAGAGAATTTTGCAAAGAACGTTTATAACCTCTCGTCTCTCTCATATGCGGTCCACTTGGTGAGATACGGGGGGTCTCATGGTTCCTAGGCCCATTCATTCCATTTGTACAACTATACTTTCTATTTATGAAAGTTTAGAAAAGTAAGATCTCTCGAATCTCCTTAAAAAAAAAAAAGATGTGATGTGTTTGACTCTGTGTGTTTGAGTACGCAATGCTTTTAGAATACAAAAATAAAGATGAAGTCATCGGCCTGTTCTTGGAAATGGCATCAATATCTTTTTTTTCTTGCCTTAGCAGCTTCTCGATCTGGTTATCTCTCATCAGAATTTCGAGTTTACAAAAGAAAATCAACTAAAAACAAGCACTACTTGGATAGAGAATTGTTTGCTCTGTTGCATTATGGAATGCCATGAGAGGGGAAGCACTTTGAAAGATATGGAAGGAATGATGCATTGTTCTTTCTTCTTTGATCAATTGAAGCATGGGAGAATAGACCTCTGTTGAAATTCCTTTTGGAAAACAAAGTCAAATTTTTTGAAGGAAGGACCTCCAAGAAATCGTTGAGTTCAAAGTATGGGAAATAAACAAAAAAATACAAGAAAATAAAAAGCATTCACAAACCGAAGGACCTCAAGGAAGCAACAATTGTTATCTCCGTACAATGTAAAAACTTGAAGGAATACCGTAGAAGTATGTTTCTGCTCATACACAAGCTGGTCTTTCATGTACATGAAAATGGGTTCCCCGTGAAGAGGACGACATGGTTTTTTGTCCCTTTTTAACATATTTGGAGTCTGTTCTTGGTTTTTAAAAAACTCCATTACTTCCTTAGATATCAATGCAGTATTTATGAAATCACATAGGGATTGAGATTCATTTTGGTATGGGAAGAGAAAGCTCGCAAGAGAAGGTCTTTAAATCATACAGAAGATATTCTCCGTTTACCATTCGAGCTCATCCAAAGTCTCTCTCTAAGATGACAAAAAGTAGCATATTTTACTCTTGGGAGGCATTTTTGTTGTTTCGAGGAACCCGAGAGGAGCTTAAGGATAATCAATTTAATTTGTTGACATTGATACTTTGTAGAAGTACAACCTAAAAGGTGGAAGATGATGGCAAGGTCGATATTATGATTGTGTACAAAGATTTTGTAGGCGGGATTGGAATGGAGCTTCCTCCACTTTGAAACTTTGGATTTGAGTTTGTCTAGAGTCCAATCCCACCTTGTACTAGCAGACACATTAAATCCCAATGACATTCAAAGAAGCCTGATAATTGTTGGAGCAAGTCTATGACAAGCCTAAGTATTGGCTTGAGTCCCACAAAGTCATAGAAAAAGCCTTAAAATGAAGACTATGTAAAGTTCACTTGTATACTACCTCTTGTAACTTTTGAAGAGTTTACTTAATGTAAAAGTAAGAGAATCTTAAGTGGTTGAGTCCACATGATCAAGAATGGAAAGAGGAGCCACGAATTCGTGATTTGTGGTAGGTAGAGAATCAAATCAATCATTGATTGATTGGAGAGTGATTGAGGGAAGTTAGCCTCCCAAACTCAACTATAAATAGATGGCAGTTTTAGTCGTGGTTAGAGAGACCTATGTGAAGACCTCCAAGAGCTGAGCTTTATGCCATATCAAGGTGTGATTACAAGGCACACATATGTATCAGTAAGTCATTGTATTGTACAAGCAATATACTTTCATTTTCATGATTATTTGAGTTCATCTTTCCATGTTCTTGTGAAGTGTACTACTCACTGCCATTACTCTCAGTTTTCTCAGTCAGCTTGCAGAGATGTTTTCTCTGAGCTTGGTGCATCATTTTCAGTGATTTAACTTGGTAAAGTTAGCTCTATAAGTCTACTATATGCTCATAAATTTTCATGTCATTTGGATGTTGCAATCTTCAGTTATGTCCATTTGAAGTCAACAGGGTCTGTTCATCTTCACCTCTCTGTCAATTACCCGACTTTTTCACGCATCTTGTCAGAGCCATTACTCAGCGGTTACTTATCCAAATTCAGTGATTTAAAGCTTGTTGTTCAGCTTACTGTCTAGTATAACCATACAAATTTTCATAATCATTGGATTCCTACATTTTGAGTTATGTTGATTTTTCTGTTCACTGGTCTATTTCTGTAGCAGCCCGTGAAAATCGGGATGATGTCATCACTTGTTAAAACTCATTCTCAGTGTGTGGTTCATTATTTTTGATGAGATTACTCTTGAAAGTTAGATCTTTAAGTTGCCTAGACTTCCCCAAGAGGAATTCAGCTAATTGCTGCTGTCATCAGAGAATTATGTAAAACACTGGACAGGTGTATGAACCAAGAATAGCAAGTTTTCACCTCTGAGCTAACTCCAACTTATCTGTTTTGATCTATCTTTTTGAGAGTGATCTTCCAAGGTACATAGGGTGTCTAATACATCCATTGGCAAGCTAAAAGGGCCCACCATATACTCCTGGAGTTCATTTGGCTGGTGTAGATCAAGGATTTTGCAACACCTCTTCATCTTCAAGCACATACCTATCCATCTCTTCACAATAATATCTCCATCATGGATGTTTTGACATTCGAAATCAATGATAAACTCAATTAAGTGGTTTCCAGAGCATTTAATGAGGGTTTCATTGTGACTGACAATGGAGCTCCTAGCTTCACATTAATTTTTCAACGCTTTCCAGAAATGAAACAAACTATGAGGGTCATTGTGGATGGTTTCTCATATGCATATCTCTCTACTAACATATTTTCTTTCCACCAAAGCAAAGAGATACCCTTGAGGTTTCCTCAATTATAATCATACTATAAGAGCGATCCTAGAGAGTCATCCAGAACTGCAAACAGGAGGGGGGCAAGAGGTCAGCCCTATTTAATGGACCTTTTGAGAGCAATGGACTCTATCAAGTTTCCATTGATGGCAGCTTTGATGGATGCCTTATCTAGAAGGCAATGTACAGAATGAATGAAGTATGGATCAAATCCACACTCATGAAGATATTCTAATATAAAATTCCCTATATATTCTATCATAAACTTTATCAAATTAGATTTTGAAGAAGTGTTGGTAAGGGCAGTTTCATACCTTCCTAATTTATTTTGAGCATTTTTGGCAAAAACCTGCCAGCTAGAGTTGTTTGAAGATGGGCTGTTAAAAAGTAAATCTCGGAAAAATCTTTCAATCAATAATATTTTTCTTTTTCAGTAGTAGCAACTTGCTTACTCCAACGAGGATCCAGAATGAATTCCTTGGCTTTCTTTCTTTTAAAGAATTCAAACATGGAATTTGATTCTCTACCATAATTTTCATCCAAGTGAAGTTCAGAGTAGAGGGCGATGTTTTTGGCTTCAATGAACTTGGAGATTCTCATTCTATTTTTTAGAGAGATGGCAATTTCAGCTCTACCCTCCTCCATTCCGTGTTCCAAGCTTTATAAGTGGCCTACGATTTATTTTCTTCTATGCACTCTAATGTGCATTTTGGAAGATCGAAAATAGGATTATGTTTCCACAACAATTTTGAATCACTTCTAATTAAGTGGTGCATATGAATAAAGTTTGAAGTTTATAATTCTGCAGATTTCAGATTGAACCAACTACATTTGTGTAGCTAACTTCAAACTAGATTCCTATAATGGATTTTTATAGAGTGTCGATGTGAAACCAATTAGAATTTTGTAGAGTGTCAATTTGAAGCTAACTAGATTTGTGTACGTAATTTGTAGATTTGATTCTGGTCACTATAGCATGGTGAGCTGAAACAAAAGAGACCTAATCTAAAGCTACTAGGTATTCCTAGTCATGTGCGAAAGCTATTCAGCAATATACCCTATCAAGTCTAGCAGCCCTGAAGTAATCTCTCATGTGATTATTCGTCCAATGAAAGCCCACGTTAGCAGAGATATCTTTAAGGTCTATATGACAAGGAAAAGCCAATTTTTTTCTTTTAGATCCACTCAAGACTTGTCCTTTCTTCCTGAATCAACAAGAATCTCCACCCCATAGTACAAATACGAGAGGCGTTTGCTACATATATCAAAGCAAATGTAATATTTTAGGGGTTTCTAAGATGAGTTGACACCCATTGGGTATGTGGATCAATGGCATGGTCCACAAGGATGTAAGCAAGGGGTGAACTCCAATCGAAGTGCCACCCACACATGGGCAATGGTTAGTGTTAAACTAACTAAAGTTCAAGAAGATCATATTTTGATTCCACATAAGTCTTGGACCTGAGATCTTAATTTCTTGTACGCATAGTACATGAGCTATAGAGGGAGGAGCTTTAAGGCCTTTATTGATAGCTTGTACCTTGGATAAGTTTCAAAAACCTTTCCCTTTGAAGGAAATAATTTCGGTGTTCATGGGATTGAAGGGGAGAAGAGGCTCCCTCTGTAAGTCTATCTAGCCCCTCACTTGAGGCTGAGAGCTCATTGGTTACCCTCTCCTTTCTTTTATTTCTACCATACATGATAGTTTCTACTATTCCTCCTTCATCAAGGTTACCTTTGTCGGGTCAATTTTCTTCCAAAATCATATCTTGCGCATCAATTCCTTTATTAAGGTCCGAGAACGCAGTGTTCTTGGTTATTTTGTCTATGGAATATTGATCCGTGAATAGGAAATCATACCTATTATTCGTCATTGGGGAGGAAGAAAGGGGATTGGGGGGCTGGATGGACAAGTGCTAGGTCTATTAATATTGTGTTTTCTTTTTGTTTTACTACGGTGAAGCTTTCTTCATCCATAACACGCATGCTTGTTCGAAGGAATTCGTTGTTAATGGAGGGAACAATCTCTTACCAAGTGTCCTTGTTTGTAATAGATGAAACTAGATTTGGGGAGCTTCTAGTAAATGATTTCATGAATGTGATCCACCCTACATGAATCCCAAGTCACTTCTAATTCGTGCTCTAACTGTTCTTCCATGTCTACTTCTGCAAGGACCTCTAGAGTTTATTTGGATTATTAGCAAAGGCTCTTTGATATTCGTCATAGTGGCTAGGGGCTCCAAAATTCCAGAAGACATTTATCCGTTATATTCTAAAATTAAAATAAATTAAGAGAGTAATGCTTCCCAAAAACAACATGGGGTGAGACTACTAAGACGGAAATTTTCTAATAACATCATTTTTTGAGTAATTTCGATGTTTCCTTTCTCACTTTAAATCCTTTTCATATTCACGAGATTTAAACGTGAAAATAGGTAAACTACATAATTTAGAAACTATGTAGAACTGCTTACTCATCTACAAAAGATATTAATACCTATCCTACCTCTAAGTACTACCTCCCCTATTGCCCACTCTAAAATGGATGTATTGTTGAGAGTGAGAAGGTGCTATGCATTTTCTAATTAGGTAGCAATTCTAAAGAAAAGTGATTAGATAAAGGTTAAAAAAAAAAGGATTTACTTATAGGGGTGTAGTTAAATGGTATGATGTAATAGAAATTGTTTACCTAATCATGCTCTCTTCTTAATCGGTTTTTCATAAATGTGTAGAGTGTGTAATGATAATTAGTTCAAGAACCGAAAAATGTATAGAGTGAGGTCGATACATTTACTTATTGGTAAGCTTACATTTCTAAAGTAACTATACATACTTAAGTGTTAAGTAAAAAGTAAATAAACATGTTGCAAATGTGAATTAGAAAGTGCTTACATCATGAATATGGTTGAGTCCACACATCCAAATTACCAAGGTTTTGAGGCTTCAGGAGGAGCAAATAAAACAAATAGCTACCGAGCGGCGAGGAGGGGTTCTTAAAATCATCAAGAGGATCATCTTTTCCATATAAATTGAGACCTTCGGAACGGCTATATACCTATGCTGTTTCATATTCATGGATTATGAAATCTAGAAAAGACAAAAAATCCGGCATAGCTATGATGGAAACGTAGACAGGGAATCATATTGAGACATTATTAAGATGTGATGGAGGAGGTGAATACATATCAAATGAATTCAATAGTTTCCTAAAAAGTCATAGAATTTGAAGACAATTTTCATGTAAGTACACACCATAAGAAAATGGCATTGTTGAAGACAAAAATAAAAATATTGCAGAATAGCAAGAGCCTTGATGGCTTTAAAAAATATGCCTCATTCTTATTCGAAAGAAGTTTTTCACAATGTTGTATACAACTCCAAATACTCTTGCACATTTACAATTGAAGAAAATTTTATAGGTAGAATTCCAAACTTATTACATATGAAAGTATTTGGTTGTATTGCATGTGTACATGTTGTAGATGATTGAGGATGAAACTTGATTCAAAGACAAAAAAATCTTACTTCATGGGTTAGTCCCTTGAGCAAAAGCGATATAAAGTCTACAACCCAATGTTACTCCAAGTCAAAGTAAATAGAGATGTGAATTTTTATGAAATGGAAAGCTAGTATGCTCATGAAAAAGGAATTAATTATGACAATTGAAATGCTGAAAATGCAAGTGGAAAATCTCAAGTTTTCATCATACCATGTGTTGCGAAGAAAACGTTCCAACTCAAATGAGTCGAGTGGAAGATTGTTGGAAATTTTAGTCTAGAAAAAGTAATACAAGATGTTGAACCTTCTCGTGCTGAAGATGGAATTTGAAATGGAAATCCAAAGAAAGCTATGAATGAGGATATGGCTGCACTTTATGGAAATGAAACATGGAAGCTAGTTCCATTTTCACAAGGGAAGAAATAGGTTGCAAGTGGGTTTAAACGCTAAAGCATAATGTTGATGATACAATAATTAGGTATAAAATATGATTGGTAGCAAAAGAATATGCACAAATATATGGCATTGATTATGAGGAATCTTTGAAGCATGTAGAGAAAATGGCTACTGTTAGAGCACTTGTTGCATTGGCTACAACAAAAGACTGGATTTTGCATGAGATGGATATGAGAAATTCGGCATGAAAGATCTTGGTGTGTTGTGCTACTTTTTGGGCATTGGGTTTACACATACAAAAATAGGTATATGAGTGTCCCAAGGGCAATATGCATGTGCTGCAAAAGTATGGTATGGATGATTGTAAGCTGATTTGTATGCAAGTATATAAGAATTTTAAGTGAGATAATACATCAAGTTAAGCGTTGGAAAATGCTTCAATGTACAAGGAAAACTGTGGGAAGTTTGGTACATCTCAAAATTACAAGGCTTGATACAAGCTAAACTATGGGATATGAGAGATGTACATTCCTAGGAAATCACACTTAGATGCTTTGATACACCACTCTAAGTTATTTGAGTGCTACTTTGGATTATGCATTATTTTATGAAGCTAATGTAAAATTGTAGGTTCATAGATGCACTGCTTTAGATTGCACTATTAGTGCTCCAAGTAGAAGATCTACTAGTGGTTTTCTATTTTCACTTTGTAGTGCTATTGTTACATGGATAAGTAAGAAGAAACCCATTATTGCTTTGTTGAGTAATTGAGTATACACTACAACATATCGAGGGAATACGGACGGTCAGTGTACCGACGGGCAGCTGTCGGCATCGGTATACCCCTCGGCAAATTTGGGAAAGCTCCAATGCCTCGGAATCACAGCTACGTTGCCTCGAAATCACGACGTCGGTATATGTGTCGGTATAAGCGTCGGTAGTTTGCTGGAAATACCGATGCATATACCGACGCTCTCTTTTTAATTGGGCCCGAACCCGAAATTCGTCATTCTCCTCGTTTTGAATGTAGAACTTCTCCTTTTGGGTTTGCGCGCGCCAACAGCAGAACTCTGTTTGTCATCCTCTCTCTCTCTCTCCCTCTCTCCCTCTCTCCCTCCCTTCCCTCTCTCTCTCTCTCTCCCTCTCCCTCTCTCCCTCCCTTCCCTCTCTCTCTCTCTCCCTCTCTCTCTCTCTCCCTCCCTCTCTCTCACTATCTCTCTCTCTCTCTCCCTCTCTCTCTCATTCTCTCTCTGTCTCTCTCCCTCTTTCTCTCTCCCTCTCTCTTTCTCTCTCCCCCTCTCTCTCTCTTTTTTCTTTTTCTATGTTTTTTCTTTACTAATATGTTCTTTGTTTGGTTTTATAAGAGATTTTGGGATCAAATCTTTGGAAATTCGACGAAGAAGAACTTCAAGTGGATTTTGATGATCGTGTCAAACAATTCTCTCTCTCTCTCTCTCTTTCCCTCTCCTTCCCTCTCTCTCTCTCTCTAAACACACCTCTATTTTTATAGATCTGACGCTTTGGTAAGTAGATCGCACATATTGTATCACTGTGTTTTTTTTCTTTATGCTTTTTCTTTTCTAATATCTTCTCTCTTTACTTTTGCAAGAGATTTTTGAGATCAAATCTTTGGAAATTCAACGAAGGAGAATTTCAACTGGATTTTGACAACTTTGATTCAAAAATTACATAAATGTAAGTAAAACATATATCACTCTTTTATCTTTCTTTATATTTTTGTTTTCTAATATCTTCTCTCTATATTTTTGTTTGAGAGAGAGAGAGAGAGAGAGAGAGAGAGAGGAATACATGCATATGCATGCATGCATATGCATGCATGCATATGCATACATGCATGCATGCATATGGATACATGCATATGCATACATGCATGCATGCATATGGATACATGCATGCATGCATATGGATACATGCATATGCATACATGCATGCATGCATATGCATACATGCATGCATGCATATGGATACATGCATATGCATACATGCATGCATGCATATGCATACATGCATGCATGCATATGCATACATGCATACATGCATGCATGCATATGCATACATACATGAATGCATATGCATACATACTTAAGCATGCATATGCATATGCATACATGCTTAAGCATGCATATGCATATGCTTACATGCTCAAGCATGCATATGCATATGCATATGCTTACATGCTCAAGCATGCATATGCATATGTAAGCAATCAAGCATATGCTTACATATGCATACATGCTTAAGCATGCATATGCATATGTAAGCATGCATGCATATGGATACATGCATATGCATACATGCATGCATGCATATGCATACATGCATGCATATGCATACATGCATGTATATGTATACATGAATGCATATGCATACATGCATGAGGGATATGCATATGCATACATGCATGCATGCATATGCATACATACATACATGCATACATGGATACATGCATACATGCATGCATGCATATGCATACATACATACATGCATACATACATACATACATACATACATACATACATACATACATACATACATACATACATACATACATACATACATACATACATACATACATGAATGTATATGTATACATGCATGCATATGCATACATACATGAATGCATGCATATGCATACATGCATGCATATGCATACATGCATGCATGCATGCATATGCATATGCATACATGCATGCATGCATATGCATACATGCATGCATATGCATACATGCATGCATGCATATGCATACATGCATGCATATGCATACATACATGAATGCATATGCATACATGATACATACATATGCATATGTATACATGCATGCATGCATCCATATGCATTCATGTATGTATGCATATGCATGCATGTATACATACATGAATGCATGTATATGCATACATACATGCATGCATATGCATACATGCATGCATATGCATACATGCATGCATATGCATACATGCATGCATATGCATACCTACATGAATGCATATGTATACATGCATGCATGCATATGCATACATGCATGCATGCATATGCATACATGCATGGATGCATGCGCATGCATGCATGCATATGCATACATGCATGCATATGCATACATACATGAATGCATATGCATACATACATGAATGCATACATGCATGCATATGCATACATGCATGCATGCATATGAATACATGCATGCATATGCATACATACATGAATGCATATGTATACATGCATGCATATGCATACATGCATGCATGCATATGCATACATGTATGCATATGCATACATGTATGCATATGCATACATACATGAATGCATATGCATACATACATGAATGCATATATATACATGCATGCATATGCATACATGATACATACATATGCATACATGATATATACATGTGCATACATGCATGCATGCATATGCATACATGCATGCATGCATATGCATACATGCATGCATATGCATACATACATGCATGCATATGCATACATACATGCATGCATGCATATGCATACAGACATGAATGCATGCATATGCATACGTACATGAATGCATATGCATACATGATACATACATATGCATACATGCATGCATGCATATGCATACATGCATGCATGCATATGCATACATGCATGCATGCATATGCATACATACATGCATGCATGCATATGCATACATACATGAATGCATGCATATGCATACATAAATGAATGCATATGCATACATACATGAATGCATATGCATACATACATGAATGGATATGCATACATAATTAAGCATGCATATGCATATGCATACATGCTTAAGCATGCATATGCATATGCTTACATGCTCAAGCATGCATATGCATATGTAAGCAAGCAAGCATATGCTTACATATGCATACATGCGTAAGCATGCATATGCATATGTAAGCAAGCAAGCATATACATACATGTATATGTACATGTATGTATACAAGCAAGCAAATGCATACAAGCTTAAGCATGCATATGCATACAAGCAAGCATATGCATATGTATATGTATATACAAGCAAGCATATGCATATGTATATGTATATGTATACATGTATGCATATGCATATGCATACATGTATGCATATACATACATGTATATGTACATGTATGTATACAAACAAGCATATGCATATGTATATGTATACATGTATGCATAAGCATATGCATATGTATACATGAATGCATATGTATACAAGCTTAATCATGCATATGCATACAAGCAAGCATATGCATACACGAATGCATATGCATACATGAATGCATATGTATACATGAATGCATATGTATACAAGCTTAAGCATGCATATATATACATTGGATGAGATGAGATCTTCATATTGCATCAGATGGGATCTCTACGTACACCTTGGGGTGCACATGATCATGATGAATCGAAGATATATCGTATCCGTAATGGAGCTCCAGTTATGGATGCGGCGGGGAAGTCAAAGCGACAACGTATACGACAACTCTGCTCTATCGAATTCGGTCATTCAGTAATGCTAAAATGGGTCGAACATGATAGAGACTCTAAAAATCATATCACAGAATGCATATATGAAGAGTACCGGCTAGCACCTAGCAATCCTGTTGTGAGTTCCGATTGGATACAACATACAACAGGCGAGGTCATGTCGCATCGACGATCGGAAGCTCGCAATGCTTTCAAAGCAGGCTTACGGAAGCCTGTATGGCTAGACGCCGAAGAATGGGAATCGATTTAGGATGAACATCAACATACTCCTGATCGGTATCATCAACAAAGAGATGCGATGGCCACATGATTAGATACGGTTGGAACGTCGCATTTAGGTAGCGGCGGATACGACAGTATGCGCTACCAATTTGTAAGTAAGATGTTAATTACTGAAGTTGTTTGTGTTAAGTATATTATGTATATTCATCTAACATTTTGCATATTTACTATAGGAGTTGGCAGTGGGTCGTCCTCCAACGCGAACTGAAGAATCGTATGGATATCCACATGGACTGACTGCACTGTTACAAGACTTAGAGGGATGCGGTGCAATCGTCTCATGGAAGAATATTCTTGATTAGGTAAAGTTATATCTTGGTTTGGTGTTTCTAGTTGTAGTTTATAAATGTCATGTTAATTGGTCTTATTTTATACATATGTGTTGTTGCAGGATTGTAGGTGTAAATATTATGATCAATGCCACAATTTTGTATCACACTCGCATACGACAATGATGAACCATAATTTTGTATTCGATTCCTATATGGAAGTGTTTTGTCACATTGCCACAATTTTGTATTACACTCCTATGTGGCAATGATGTACCATAATTTTGTATTCGATTCCTATATGTAAGTGCTTTGCCACACTTCTGTACATTTTTCATTTATGGAATATACGACTTTTTGTACATGAATCATTGTTCATTTTTGTTCATATAAGTTTATGTTTTGGTTGCCATTAGAGTACATAACACATGTACTCAGTTGGGCAAAGTGTATTGTCTTTTGCTAAACAACATCATGCTTTAGCAAAAGACAACACACTCTGTCCAAAAAAATTTGTGCAGGTATGGTCGTCGGTATATGCGTCGGTAGGTCCAGTATGGTCGTCGGTATATGCGCTGGTACACCCAGCGGACGTCGGTATAGATGTCTTGGTATTTGCGCCAGAATGATCATTGAAGAAAAGAATCTTGGTGAGGATTCAAACTCCCAAGGAAAGCCCAGTTCTGAGCAGGTATTCTACTCTGGCAGAGGAAGAGGCAGAGTTAGAGGTTTTGGAAGTGGAAGAGGAAACAGTAACCAAGACCAAGGTCAACAACAGAATCATGCAAGAGGAACCAAACTTGAATTTTTTATGCTATCACTATTTGGTATCAACAGTACAAGCAAGTGATGTAAAGGACTGGCCAGGAACCTTTTTCATTCCTTCTTTATCGGACAATAATGAGTTGAAAAAGTTTGAACTCACCCTAGAATGGGTAAGTGATGCTCTAAACATGCACAACACACATGTGCCCTCCGGGAAGGACGCTTTCATACCCCATAACATGAAGAATAGGAAACTACAAAAGGTAAAAGATATGGCGGCACTCATACCAAATGTCTCCATCCCTCTTTGACTATGCATGCAACATTTCACATTTCTTGGCCAAGATAGATTCACACAAGCACACAAATGAATGTGGTTTAGTCTTTACTTGGCAGAGACAGGCTCGCTATCGATTAAGCTTCCTGTGTGGATTATAAATCAGCTGTATGAAGCTAATAAAAGGTAATCTAGGAAGTTAGTGGTGACTTGCATGTTGTGCAATAACATGCATCATTTACAAATGCTTATCATATATAGAAAGAGAACGAAATAAACAAATAAATAAATGTAGTTGGTTGTTCACTTTATTAACAATAGGAAACAACTCGAAAACGAAAAATAAAACAAATTCATGGCTATCTGAAGTTCATGGCTATCTGGTAACCTCTCATAGAAATCAAAAAGTTTTTCCTCCTTTGGCAAATTCTTCATCATGGGATTTGGACCAACCGAAAGGCTAACAAAATTTGTGGGGCACCTCCTTGGTGTAAGTGCTGCTACCGATCCATTAAAGATGTTGCTCACATCTTCTTTACCTGTCGAACCTCCAATAAGATCTAGCTGATTTTTGGAAAGAAAATTAGACTTCAGAAACATATAAGTTGGAAACAAGCTCTGCTAGGAGAAGCGATCGACTGCTCTGCGACTCTCTGGAATGCCATCAGAGGGGAGGCCCTATGGAAGATATGGTGGGAAAGATGTGCTTATAGCTTTGGAGATTCCCCCAAAGAGTGGTTGATTGAGAAATCTTTATTCCTCATCAGCAAAAGAATCGCTAACTGTAAGAAATCCCCCCCTCCCCCCCCCCCCCCTTCAGGCATCATCAAGTGCTCCTTTTGATCAACAACAAGTTTAAACCCAAGTGGGCCCCTCACAAGGGTGATGAGAGGGTGATCAGCCTTCTTTATAATGCCATATAAGCCTTGTAACATCTTCCCCTGCTCTGTGGGATTTGGGGGTCCCGTGAGCACGAGTCTCCTTCACTTGTACTTTTGTTTTAATGAATACAAGTTCGAGAGAGTAGGCTAAGGCCGAACTTCGTTTATAAAAAAAAAATAAAACAATTTTTTTTTATTCTCATACCTTCATAGATTTAACAAAAGCCTTCCCGTTTAAGCACTCATTGATCTTTGTAATAAAATAGAAATAAAAGTAATAAAAAGAAAGTTCTCTTGAAAGAGTCGGCAGGTTCATCAACCTATTTTATACCTTCTCTAAATTTTAATAGGGTTCCATTTTTACAAGGAATCAATGTAGTTTGTAACACGCCAAGGGATTTTTTTCTATAAACCATTCTTTTGGATGGTTTCTCGAAGTTGACCGCACATGTTTCTATCCATATGTTCCAAAACGCTTCCTCTCTCATGGTATTGCACAAGGCAAAAGAGTGGCTTATCGAATCTTCAAGTAATGCTTGCTTTCAATCCATTCGACTTTGTAAATCCAAAACCTTGGGAGGAGAGATTTTCTCCTAGGGCACAAAAAGAAGAGATGACCAAGGTTTTCTCTACCATAGAGACATCACTTACACCACTCAGGAGTCCACCAGATTTGTAGATATTGGTCCGAATTCCCCCATGTAGAATTCTCCACATAAGAATCGATTTTTTTGTTCTCAACGAGAGGATGCCACAAATCCGTAGGATTATGTTTTCATATGGTACAAGGCCAATTCTGACACCATCTGCTATTAAGGGAGATATGCAAGTCCAAGTGCTTCTTTACACTCTATGTCTTATCCATATTGTTACCCTAGATCCATCCGAACCCATCAATCACCATGGGATCATGCTCCAGAAGGAGGAGAGTCTTTGAGTTGTCCCAAGAATCTATTCTGTAATCAAACATTTTCTTGCAAACCTCTATTATCATGCATTTATTGTTTAATGATTCAATATCTTTTTTTCTTCAAAAGGAAGTTCGACAAGTGCCTATTCTCCCAAGCTTTAATGAATAGAAAAACAGCCATACAAGAGAACGGGCCTAGTACCCATGGTAGCCCTTGAATCCCACCAAGCAGGCACCACCTATGCCTTACTAGAGGACCAATGAGGAGGCGAGCCCTCAAGCACTCCCAAGCATTGAATCTACTTTGTAGTAGGCACCACTCTTCATAGTCACTCTTAAAGTTGGATCAATGTCCTCAAATCTAATCCATTTCCAGTTTCTTGGTTCTAGATGTGCTTCCCCAAAAAAAAAACATTTGTTCCAAAGTTTCTTGGATTTTTGGAGGTTCCAAGATTCCACGCCTCTAATAACCTTGATCGAGAACGAAACCGAATCATTTTGTCTAGTCCTAACTGCCCATTTCCAATCTTCATTGATCTTGACAAACTACTTAGTCTTGTTCCAACTTTTCCATATTAGAGAGAAAACTAGGATTACGCCTCTCGGAGTCATAAGAAAGGGTGAGAATAAAAGGGTGAGAAGGTCGAGACCCTTTCACCCGAGAGGCCCACAAGCTTGAGAGCACTCTTGTTTCTAAAAATAAGCTTGACCCAAGAGGCATCCATGTTGCTCAAGCTTTAACTAACCATTTTGCTGCCAACATATTGGCTATTCCTGTTGGGTGTGTGTAGAAGTGCGAGAGACACACAAGAAGCACACACAAGGAGCACAAATGCAGCAAGACACACAGAGAAGACGATGGCTGGAATAGCTCTCTCTATTGATCGATGAACTGAACTGAAGTAAGAGCTGAATAATATCCCTAACTACAAAGTACCACCACATATGAGAGTATCAAGTATGTGGTAACATGGGGAAAAAACCTCTAGCCAACACTAGAGTAAAAAGTGCCCATGTATAGGGAAAAGGTTCACATCAAAGATACTCGAGGAACACATAAGTGTAACAAACCCCCTGGAGCGAATGATGTGAACACATACAGGGAGTGACAGATCAGCCCCCACAAGGTAATAAGCCTAAAGCTTTGCGAAAAGCTTCAAACTTTTCCCGTGGAAGAGCTTTGGTGAATATGTCTGCCACATTATCTTGTGTAGGCACATATACCAAATCCATATCTCCTGCATGAAGGCGCTCTCTCACATAGTGATAATGCACCTCAATATGTTTGGTCCGTGCATGAAACACTGGGTTTTGTGCAACAGCCAAAGCACTCTGACTATCAGTGAGAATATGCGTAGCAGCATCAATCTCCATGCAAAGATCCATCAATAGGCGTCTCAGCCATATACACTCCACTGTAGCTGTGAAAACTACCTTGTACTCAGCTTCACAACTCGATGTCGCCACTGTAGGTTGCTTCTTACTCAACCAAGATATGCATGAGTCTCCAAGGAAAAAGCAATTACCACTAGTGGACACGCGAGTATCATAACAACCAGCCCAATCACTATCTGTAAAACCATGCAAGCATGGCTGGACATCTCTGCCATAAAAGAGAACTAAGCTCAAAGTGCCTCAAAGATATCTAAACACACGTTTCACCGCTTGCCAATGCTTAGTGCCAGGGCTATGCATGAATCGACTCAACTGGGAAACTGCATACTGTATATCTGGCCTTGTGTTGCATGCATATATAAGACATCCCACAGCCTGCTGATAAAGAGAAGTGTCAAATGCATCACTGGAATCCTCAACTGAGAATCTAAATCCTGTCTCAACTGAGAATCTAAATCCTCAAAGTCAAAACGCTGAAGTAGTTTTTCAACATACTTTGCTTGATGCATAAGAATTCCCCCCTCAACGGATACAAACTGGATGCCAAGATAGTAGCTCAAAAGACCAAGATAAGTGACATCAAAAGTATGCTGCAAATCAGCCATAAGAATGTCAAGTTTTGCATCACATGACCTAGTCAAGAGTATGTCATCAACATAAAGAACAAGCACTATAAGATCAGCCCCATTTTTGCGTACATAGAGTGTGCTTTCAATCGGACTACATGTGAAGCCAAGAGCAATCAAGTGCTTATGTATTTTGTCATACCATGCTCGTGGAGCTTGCTTGAGACCATACAAGGCTTTATGCAAGCGACAAACCATATGCTCTTTCCCTTTCATAGCAAATCCAGGAGGTTGCTTCACATAGACCTCTTCTTGCAAATCTCCATTCAAGAAGGCTGTTTTTATGTCCAATTGATGCACTTTCCAACCTCGATGGGCAGCCAATGCAACCACGGTACGAATGGTAGTCATGCGTGAAGTAGGTGCAAAAGTTTCCTCATAGTCAATGCCATATTGTTGCGCATATCCTTTGGCAACCAATCTAGCTTTGTAGCGATCAATGCTACCATCAGATTTTCTCTTAATCTTGTAAACCCACTTTGTACCAATGGCATTCTTTTCTTTTGGCAATTCACATAACTCCCAAGTACCATTCCTATGTATGGAATCCATTTTTGATTGCATAGCACTCATCCATTGTGGATCGTCACATGCATCTTCAAAAGAAAGTGGCTCTTCACTACATGTTGTAGCAATAAGAGAATAATCCACAAAATTACTTGATGCATGGTGAGAGCTTGACCTTGTTCTACCAAGTAAAGGTGCACTCAATTTGTTGTCCTGCAAAGTTTGATTCAGCCACTTTGGCATAGATTGTGCACTCTTGATAGACATGCGTTCATTATGTAAAACATCTTCAATATGTACATCATGTGTGGGCTGAATTTCATGCTGAGTTTCAGCCATATTTTGTCGCATATGTTCAGCCATATGTGGCTGGAAATTTCCAACAATTTTGACATTTTTTGGCTGAATTTTTTCAACCATGTTTGGCTGAAAATTATCCACATTTTCAGCCCTATTTGTCTGGAATTTTTCAGCCCTTTGAACCTCAGTTGGCTGGTCTACATGGCCATAGTCAAGCGCACCATTTTGGAACAAAGGCATGAGTGTATCGAACACATCTTGTGAGCTAACTATTGGTAGTTTTTTGCATTCAAGTAGAGGGAAAACTGAATTTTCAGCAAATACCACATCTCGACTCACAATAATTGTGTTCGTCAATGGATGGTACAACCGATATCTCTTACTTTCAGCACTATAACCAACAAATATACATTTCTTTGCCTTGTCATCAAGTTTGTGACGTTGTTGTGATGGCACAATAGCATATGCCAGACAACCAAACACACGCATATGACTAACCATAGGCTTATGAACATTCCAAGCCTCATAAGGAGTGATGACTCTCAATGCTTTTGTAGGGCAGTGATTCAACACATAATTTGCACACATGACCGCTTCCATCCAAAACTTATGAGGAAGATGCTTTCCTTTAACCATACATCGTGCCATTTCAAGTAAAGTTTTATTTTTACGCTCGGCAACACCATTTTGTTGAGGTGTATATGGCACCGTACATTGGTGTGAAATACCTCTTTCACGAAGAAAATCATTAAACTCATGTGACATGTACTCACCACCACGATCCGTGCGTAGAGTCAAAAACTTTTGTGAAGAAAAATTTTCAGCCATAGCTAAAAATGCTTTGAAGCAAGAAAATACCTCATTCTTTGCTTTCATAGGATACACCCATGTATGGCGAGTAGCATCATCAATGAAGGTAACAAAATATACATGCTTCCCAAAAGATGGCGTCTTGACCGGACCACATACGTCACTATGAACAAGTTGCAATTTTCTTGTAGTGTGTATTTGACTATCTTTTGGAAAAGAAGCACGATGCATTTTTCCAAGAATGCAACCTTCACATGCATGCTTTTCAATGGACTCAAGTGTAGGCAAGCCAATAACCATGTCCTTCTTTTGCAAGTAGAGCAAACTATTGAAGTTTAAATGACCAAAACGAGCATGCCAAAGCTCCATTTCAGCCATGGAAGAAGTATGAGCAACCAAGGCATTCGAGGCAGCCCTCTTGTATGTATCCATGCGATACAAACCATCACATAATGTACCGGACATCACGATAACATCGCCATTGCTGAAATCATGAACCATACACTTATCATCAACAAAGTGTACATGAAGTCCTGCTTTGGCAATCAACGGAACTGAAATTAAGTTCTTCTTGATACCGGGCACATACAATGCATTTTTCAAGAGAATCACACCTCCATTTGCAGCCATAAGCTCAATTTCTCCTACTCCAATGATAGGATAAGAGGCATTTTTTGCACACACCACATGTCCTCCTTTAGGTGCATCTTTCAAAGAGGCAAAAAATCTTTTGCATGATGTTATGTGCTTTGAAGCACCACTATCAAAGAACCAATCCGAATCAGCCTCACTCACAACCATGCATTTAGAATGTAAAGAAGCATCATAATGACATGTAACAACACATGCCCAAAAATCTTGAGCCATGTTAGCTTCATCATTCTTTGCATTTGCTAAATTTTCAACAATAGACACGCCGGATTCCTTCTTCTTTTCATTGCGTTTAGCAAGCTTTCTACACTCATCAATAGTATGACCAGCCTTCCGGCAATATTTGCATCTCTTCTTCTTTTGAAAATCACCATCATTAGAGGAATGAGTGGAAGAGGAAGCTTGAGGCTTTGGTTTTGATGAACCAAAAGTTGAACCATACTTGCTTTTCCCCTTTTGTGAGATAGCAAGTGCTTGCGTTCCCTCAATCAAACCACTCCTATTCACTCTAGATTGCTCTTCTTGCAAAAGAAAAGACACAACCTCATCAAATGCATACATATTAGGATTTCCTTTTGCAACCAAACGGAGTGTAGTAGCAAAGCTTTGAAAGGATTCCGGTAATCCTTTCAACAATGTAGAAATGAGTGATGCATCCGGAATGATCTCATCTATGTTTGCCAATTGCTCTTTCAAGTCCTTGATGCGTGTCACATACACATCCACTGACTCATTTTCAGCCATACATACATCCTCAAGTTGCTTCCTCAAGTATGCAACACGTGCTTCATTACGCACCGCATACAAAGAAGCAAGAGTGTCCCATGCCTGTCGTGATGTAGAACATGACCGAATGTGTGGAACTATATGACGCTTCACTGAAAGCGCAATCAAAGCATGAGCTTGAGCATCTTTTCCATCCCATCTAAGCTGCTCCTGTGTAGGTGGAGAAGGAGAAACCACAGTACTCGAAGAAGAAGCTCCATCTGTGACAGTAGACTGTGAAGTAGAAGCACCTGCCGGTCTTCAATCTACATCTGCCACTATGTTCCAAAGTTGTTTTGCAACAAGAACGTGCTTCATCATGTAAGACCACATCGGATAGTTGGTCCCATCAAGCTTATCTTCAGCTTGAAGCATGCCGAACAAGTCATTGCTGCCCGCCATTTCACTAAGGAACAAGAATGTGACAAAATCTTCACTTCGACGAAAACTGAAATGAGTGCTGAAATTTCAGCTCAGAAACCATCACTCTCATGGCGATTGTGACTGCACAAATGGCTTCAAAATGGGGGTAAAACCCCAGCGCACCTGGTGGAAATGTTTCCGGGCTTATGAAATTCACAGTTCTATGCTCTGAAGTCGATTTGCACTATTAAAGTGCATGCGCACCGCGACGCAAAAAACCGAAACTTGAGAAGAAGCTGAACCTGCTCTGATACCACTATTGGGTGTGTGTAGAAGTGCGAGAGACACACAAGAAGCACACACAAGGAGCACACACAAGGAGCACAAATGCAGCAAGACACACAGAGAAGACGATGGCTGGAATAGCTCTCTCTATTGATCGATGAACTGAACTGAAGTAAGAGCTGAATAATATCCCTAAGTACAAAGTACCACCACATATGAGAGTATCAAGTATGTGGTAACATGGGGAAAAAACCTCTAGCCAGCACTAGAGTAAAAAGTGCCCATGTATAGGGAAAAGGTTCACATCAAAGCTACTCGAGGAACACATAAGTGTAACAATTCCTTCAATGTCCAGAATGCCCTAACCACCTTGATCTTTTTGGCTAATGCAACTAGCCCATTTAATTTTGGGGATACCCCTTCTCTTAGGGTCAACTATCTAGAGAAAGTTCCTACAAATTCTTTCAGATTTGGTAATCTCTTTATCCTTTGGTCTTTAGTAAGAAAGAAAGTAAATCATTGAAGAAAGATTGAATTTGTTAACCACCATAGCATGACTTGCCATGTTGATTTACATACCTTTTTGGTATGTCAACTTTTTCTTGATCTTTGAGAGAGTCCAATTCCATCGTAGTCCCAACAAAATGTCGAATCCCATAGGAATACCTAAAAGGTGAAAGATTTGTTTTCTAGGGATCAACTGGCTTGAGCCTATTATATGTTACATGTAAAGCATATGTAAATGGCATTTAGGTTATCTTAAAACCCTCTAGTTTATCTCTTCTTAAAATCTTCTATTTGCTTGGAATATTTGTGGAAAGCTCTGCATAGTTTTTTCTTTTCATAAATAGAGAAAATCTTTGATGGGAGGTTTTTATGCTTCAAAAACATATACCATACTTTCTTTGATGAGTTGAAAAAATATTAAACTTAGTCTTTGATTATTCATAGAATATTTGATTTCTTCATCTTCAAAGTCTAAGAAAATTCTCTTATTTCCTCTTCTTTAGAGTCTAAGTCACAACCATTGCATTTTTTGATATATGAGGCTCAACATGTGACGGTCAAGAATGACACGTACCACTTTTTCATCTCTCTGACATGTAGTGGTTACATCGATGTCAGGGACACTTTTAGTGAGTAGTACCAAAGTTATCTACTTAGAGTGATGGCACATTTTTTCTCTTGCCAACTCACAGATTTGGAGACATTACGGTTTTCTTTAGGGTGCTGATCTTTATATATTGTACTTGTTCTATGATTGTATTAGATCATTCTTGTAGATTCTCTTTATGTTATAGAAGAAGAAGAGAAAAGAAGGGCATTCCTCCTTGCCTCAATCTACATGCTCCTCTCTTTGTAAATGTTAGCAAGTTGTCCTCGTAGTGTGAGTGATAAGTTGGACAAGAACAAGTTTCATGCTTGGAGATTCAAAATCAAGAATTTTTTGATGGGAAAAGGAAATTGGAAGTACATCAAAGGAGACAATGAAAACACTTTATACTTACCAAAGAGGAATCAGACTATTAGAATGGTTGAGAGCATATGAAGAGTGGAATCAAGGAGCACAGAAGGTAATGTATAGGTCATTTGATAGCATGATAGATAGCATGATTGAGCACATATAGAATGCCAAAACTCCAAAAGAGGGTTAGAATAGTTTGGTCACATTGTATGAGACCAATACAAAGGCACAAAAATGGAAACTGAAGAATGTGCTAAATACATATGATAAAAAGAGCATGTAAATAAGTGACTACATCCTAAAAACCACAACTATATGTGAGTGGCTTGCATCTATTGGCATCAATGTTGATGATGATGATAAGATGAAGGTGTGATGTTGTGGTTTAGGAACTACATATAAATACTTTAGAACTTCTATTCAAACCACAGAGAAAATTCCAAATTTTTCTGATCTTGTGTCCATGGTGATAATTGAACAAGGGAACCTTGGTGAAGAGTCAAACTTGCAACGAAAAGTTGGTTTTGAGTAGGTATTCTATTATGGCAAAGGAAGAGGCTAGGGAAGAGACTTTGGAAGTAGAAGAGGAAATAGTAACCAAGGTAAAGGTCAATAATAGAATAATGTAATAGGTAGAGGAAATTTTCAAGGCAAGGGGATCCAAAGAGGATGAAGAAATTTCCAAAGAAATGATTCACGTAATGACAATAAAGGAAACCACATCACTTTGGACCTCATTATAGGTTAAATAATCAAAAGAATAGGAAGCAACAAAATAATTATGCGTGCACAAGTGGAGATGATTTGAAAAAGTTGTTGATGGTCCAACATCACATCATGAGTACAATGTTTGTTGATATTTCAAATAACATTCTACAATGCTGAGGAACATCGATTGCTTGACCTAGCAAAGCTTGCTTCAAGCTGATTTTTCCCTGTAACATCATTACTCTCTCGAGGGCGTGCCACACTGATATTGATTTGGGGCATGAGTAGAAGAGGTGTCCCGAGTCTTTCATGCCAGGAAGGTATCGTTTGCACCATGGGGGGCCCCACAAATTTTGTTAGCTTTCACTTTGGTCCAGATTCCATGGTGTAGGATTTACCACATAAGCACATACTTTTCTATCTCAATGAGGGGGTGCCAAAGTGATTGGAACTTAAAGTACCATCTCTAGCTTAACCAATCTAGACACCACTTCCTATTGAGTGTGACATGAAATTCCACATCCTTCTTCAATCTTGGAATTTTTTTCTCAAGACTATTTCCATTGTTCCATCTCTAATCCTCAGGGTGAGAAGAGTTGTGACCTATGAGGAGGTGAGTCCTCAAGCATTCCTAAGCATCGAATCTACTCTACAATAGATGCCATTCTTCATAGTCTACTCTTTTGGCCATATCAATGTCCTCAAATCTAATCCACTAACAATTTTCTTGGTTCCAAAGGTATTTTTGCAAATGTCCTCTTAGTTCCACTACAACATATCAAGGGCATACTGACGTTGTCCATACCGACGGTCATGCCTCGGCGTCAGTATGACCGTTAAAAATGCTTGAGAAACCACGGATGCAATACCAACGGTATGAGCCTCGGTATAGGTGTCGGTAATTTATTGGAAATTACGGATGTTTATATCGACGCTTATACCGATGCGCATACTGATGCTTATACCAATGCTTATACCAACGCAACATTCTAATCGGACCCAAGAGCAAAAATTCGACATTTGCTCGCGTTTTGAATGAAAGTCCGCTTCTGTCGAGTTTGCACGTGCGAACTACATTTTGAGCATACTCTATACACACCTCTCTCTCTTTCTCTCTCTCTCTCTCTCCCTCTCCCTCTCTCTCTCTCCCTCTCCCTCTCTCTCTCTCTTTCTCTACACACACCTCTCTATTTCTCTAGATCTGAAATTTTGGTAAGTATTGCACATACTCTAGCACGCTTTCTCTTTCTTTGTGTTTTCCCTTTTCTACTTTCTCTTGTCTTTAGTTTTGCAAGAGCTTTTTGGCATGAGTTCTTTGGAATTCGACGAAGGACAACATTAAGTGGACTTTGACGACAACGCTCCAAACAATTACATCGAGGTAAGTGATTGTTTTGTTTTTGATTGATATAGAATAAGGAGAGAGATAGATGAAAGAAAGAGAGAGATCTAGAGAAACATAGAGAGAGAGAGATGAAAGAGAGAGAGTGAAAGAGAGAGAGATTAAAGAGAGAGAGAGAGATATGAAATAGAAAGAGAATGAGATAGAGAGACATATGCATACATACATACACACACATATGCATACACATACTCACATACATATTACATACACACTCACATACATATTACATGCACACTCACATACATAATACATACACACATGCATATACATACACATACATATTACATACTCACATGCATATGCATACATACATGCATATTACATACACACATGCATTCTACATACACACATGCATATACATACACACACACACATATGCATACTCATACTCACATACATACATGTACACACACATACACATACATACATGTACACACACATGTATACATACACACATGCATATGCATACATACATACACACATTTGCATGTACACACACACACATACTGTTGGTGCATTTCAAGCCTTCACACTTGGCTTGGAACCTTGGAAGATTTGGCTTGGAACCTTTGAAGGATATCTCTACATGAAGCAAGAGTCATAAGAACTTATGCTTATAGACTATTACCATTTTACTCATTTGTAAAAGTCTAAATGACTTGGCATTTACTTGTATCACATACCTACTTGATTAAGTCATGGAAAATTGGTTGATTGATTGAGGGAATATCTCAATCAACTTTTAGGTGAAAGATTCTAGGAGATTGATTTGAATTCAAATTCAGATTATCACTCAACTCCTATAAAAGCTACAAGTCAAAAGTCGCGGGTATCCTTCATCATTCCCGAGGCTAATATTCCTGATTATAGAGTGTGTGAGTGCTACACCATAGCCTACACATCTCCAACTCATTAGGCTACATCTATCAAGCCAATGAGATTGTACATTCATGTGAATTAATAGAAATACTTACATTCATCATCTCTGGTTTCTCTGAGTTATCTACTCCAAGTCTGTCAACTTCAACAGGGCATATCTCAGGATCTACTGAACCAACTCAAGTGATTCAAATCACATTGGATTCAGCTCAAAGTCTACTATACACCTACAAAATTTCAAGTTCATTGGATCAGCCATTACAGAGAAATCTCAGTCGAGGTGCTCACTGGTCTGTTTCTGTAAAGCTCCTAAAATATCGGGGGTAAACTTTATTTTGCTAAATCAATTTCTCAGTGAGTAGTTTATCATTTCTGCTCATTTCACTTGCAAATGGTAGCTTGTTAAGCTAATTTAATATGCCCAGAAGGAATTAGATCAATTGTTAGTGTGCTGGTCACACTGAGTGAAAGACTGAGCAGGTGTCACTACAGAAATAGAAAGTTTTTCTTGATTTTTGAAGTGCAAAGTTATCTGTTTTGATTTGGTCATTACACGTATCATTTGCAAAATACATAAATGCTTTCTTGGTATCATTTGGAAGCTCAAGGTGTGTACTAGGCATTTCTGGAACAAAGGAGGGCTGGTGTGAAGCAGGTATAGCAGCACCAACTCAATCTCTTGAGTGCATCCAACCATCACTCCCAACAGTGGTATCAGAGCAAACAAGGTAAACATGGGAGATGGATTTCCTTCATTCATTGACAAATTGGACAGGAACAACTACCAAGCTTGGTCTCTGAGAATGAAGACCTATCTACAAGGAAGGAGCTTGTTTGGATTCATATCAGGAGATGAGGAATTGCCCTCATTCAAAACTAGAGGACTACCCACAAAGGATGAACATGAGAAGCTCAACCAATGGTGTGCAAAAGATGCTTTGGCAAGGTCTTACCTTCTAAAATCTATATCTGATTTTCTTTTACCACATGTAAGGAATTGTAAGACTTCCCAAGAGACTTGGGAAACCTTGTCAACATACTTTTCTTCCAACACAAGAGCTAGGAAGAATCAACTGTGGATTGAATTCACAACCCTTAGGAAGCAGCCCAAGCAATCAGTCTCAGAGTATGTGACAAAGATTAAAGATGTGGCAGACCAATTAGCAAGCATTGGAGAGGAGATTGAAGAGGAGCAAATAGTCAGGCAAGTAACAAATGGACTCAAGGCAGATGATAAGTGGGAAAGTTTCACCACTGCAATGGACCTTTATATGGACATGCATACCCCAGATCTCACAACACTCATGGGCCAACTATTCACACATGAAGCAAAGTTTACAAAGGCAGGAGATCAATCAAAAGGTAACAACCCCTCTGCTCTATATACTGATAAGAAAGTTAAGGATAAAGGTAAAGGGAAGAAACAGGATGAAGAAGGCTCTACCTCCCAAGCTAATTATGCAGGGAGAGGTAGATCATCAAGAGGCAGGGGCAGAGGAGGTAAGTCAGGTAGGGGGAGACCCTACAACTCATCACCATGCAACATTTGTGGATTGTCCAATCATACTACAGATGAATGCTACAAGAACTACAAGAATCAGAGAGGAAGAGGCTACTCAAGAGGTCGATACTCTCAAGGAAGAGGCAGGTTCAACCAACACCAAGGCTACAATGGATACAACAATCAATACAACAACAATTACAACAACAACCATAATGGTAATTACCAAGGTGGATTCAGAAACAGAAGGGATTACAACAATTATACAGAGGAGCAAGATGACTCCTTATTGATCACGAATATGACCTCCAAGGCAGGTACAAATGATGATCATTTATTTTATATTGACTCAGGATGTTCTAACCATGTAGCTGGCAATGTGGCACTACTTTCTGATTTGGAAGAACCCAAGGGCAAACATCAGGTACAGACAGGTGATGATACTAAACACTCTGCTGTAAAGATTGGAAATGTAAAGACATGTGATGGTAATCAGAATCTATTGAGCAGGGTACTCTATGTACCAACCATCACCAAGAATCTAATGAGTGTTGGTCAGATTGTGGAGAAAGGTTTGCAGGTCAGGTTCACACAACATGGAGCATATGTGGAGGACCCAAGACATGGATTCAGAAGGATAGCCAAGGGAGAGAAATCAGGTAGATTGTTTACTTTTGAGCTAGAAGACACCAAGAATATTGCTTTATATAACTACAAGGATCAAACACTTTCAGAGTTAGAAATATGGCACAAGAGGTTAGGTCACATAGGTGAAAGAACCCTAAAGCAAATATGCAGGGATCAATGTGTGCTTGGGATACCTAATGTGTCCAAGCAACACATGATTTACAAATGTGGAGCATGTCAGTTTGGTAAGTCTCACAGGCTGCCATATTCAAGAAAAGGTTTCATGCATGAAGATTACCTAGACTTGGTACACACAGATGTTTGGGGACCTAGCAAGGACCCTTCCATTTCAGGTTCAAGGTATTATGTGTCCTTCATTGATGATTATAGCAGATGGACCATCTTATACTTTATGAAGCATAAAGATGAAGTGTTTAATTGTTTCAAGAGGTATCTTGCACTTGTTGAAAACCAAACAGGAAGAAGCTTGAAGAGGCTAAGGTCAGATGGTGGAGGAGAATACTTCTCCAATGAGTTTGAAGATTTCTTGCAGGAAAGAGGCATCAAAAGGGAGATTACTACAAGGTACTCACCCGAACAAAATGGGGTAGCTGAAAGAAGGAATAGACTCATAGTAGAAACAGCTAGGTCTATACTTAATGAAAAGAAGTTGCCAAATTATCTTTGGGCAGAAGGTGTATCCACTGCCACCTATCTCATAAACAGGTTGCCATCCAAATCACTTGATGGCATGACACCATATGAAGCTTGGCATGGTAAGAGACCTTCTCTGGATCATTGTAAAATCTTTGGTTGTGTAGCATATGTGCATATTCCCTCACAGGTAAGGGGAAAGCTAGATCCTAAAGCTGAAAAATGTATCTTCATTGGTTATGATTTGAACCAAAAGGGATACAGATTCTACAACCCAACAAATAAAGGCTTCAAGGTAAGCAGAGATGTCATCTTTGATGAGAATGACTCATGGTATGAGAATGAATGCATGAAGGTTAGTCTACCCTATGATATGGAAGAAGATTTCCCAAAGCTCACCAAGGAGGAACCAATCCAGAAAGATGAATCAAGCTCAAATGATGATGATACAATAAATCTTGAGGAGTTCAAGGCATGGAAGTCCAAAGGAAAGATGAAGATGAAGAAGCTAGAGGATATACCAAAATCCTCAATTCAAGCAATTAGAAGATCTCAGAGAGAAAGCAAGAGACCTATCAGATTTGGGTACGACACATCACTTGTAACTAAACATTCTGTATATCTTGCAAAGGATTTGTTGAATGAAGAACCAGGTACCTATGAAGAAGCAATCACCAAACCAGAATGGAAAGAAGCTATGGATGAAGAAATGGAAGCTCTCAAGGAGAGTGATACTTGGGACTTGGTACCCAAGAAGGAATCTATGAAGGTGATAGGATCCAGATGGGTCTACAAGCTAAAGAGGAATTCAGATGGAACAATAAACAGGTACAAAGCTAGGTTGGTAGCCAAGGGTTTTGCACAAACCCAAGGCATTGATTATGAGGAGACATTTTCTCCTGTGGCTAAGATGCCAACTATCAGAATATTGGTGAGTGTAGCTGCATCCAAAAATTGGAACATGTACCAATTAGATGTCAAGAATGCTTTCTTGAATGGATGGATATCTGAAGAAGTCTACATGTCACAACCACCTGGCTATGAAGATCCCAAGAAGGTAAACTATGTTTGTAAATTGAAGAAGGATCTATATGGTTTGAAGCAGGCACAACCTACCTCCAAGACCAAGGATTTGTGATGAGCAAAGCTGATACTTCTCTGTTCATAAAGAGAAGTAGTACAGAGGTAATCTACTTGTGTGTTTATGTTGATGACATCATCATTACAGGCAATGATGTCAATGGTATTAGACACATCAAAGGACAGATGATGAAAGAATTCAAGATCAATGATCTTGGATTATTGAAGTACTTCTTAGGTCTTGAGTTAGTCTACACCAACTCAAGTATATATATCACTCAAAAGAAGTATGTACAGGATATGGTCAAGAAGTTTGGCTTGTAGGATGCTAAAGTCTCAACTACTCCAATGGAGGTCAACCTAAAGCTAAGTGCCCATGAAGGGGAAGAAGTCCAGGACATCACAGGATATCAAAGTATGGTAGGTAGTTTGAGCTATGCTACCTTGACAAGAATTGACATAGCATACGGAGTTAGTGTGCTTAGTCAATTCATGCACAAACCAAGGATATCTCACCTAGAGGCAGCAAAGAAGATCTTGAAGTATTTGAAGGGAACTCAGAACCATGGGTTGTACTTTCCTTATACATCAGATATTGATATTAAAGTGTACTCAGATGCAGATTGGGCAAGATGCAAGGATGATAGGAGGAGCACATCAGGTTACATTTGTTTTGCAGGAGATAAGCCTATTTCTTGGTCAGCCAAGAAACAACCTACAGTGGCATTGTCATCCACTGAAGCAGAGTATAGAGGGCTTGCCAATGCCACTCAAGAAGCTATCTGGTTGAAGCTCTTGTATACAGAGTTAGGTCTATACACTAGACCTCCAATCATCTTTGGAGATAACACTAGCTCTCTTCACCTTGCAGCTAATCCAATATATCATGCTAGAACCAAACACATAGAGGTTCATTACCACTATGTGAGAGAGAAGTTACTAAGCAAAGAGATTCAATTGACATATGTGTCTACTAATATGCAATGTGCAGATTTACTCACTAAAGCATTGGATGGAAACAAGTTATGCAGATTTAAATCCATGATTGGATTGCAGGATGTGATTGAAGACTAAAGATAAAGAAGATGAAGACTTAAGCCAAAGTGTTTGGCTTGAGGGGGAGCTGTTGGTGCATTTCAAGCCTTCACACTTGGCTTGGAACCTTGGAAGATTTGGCTTGGAACCTTTGAAGGATATCTCTACATGAAGCAAGAGTCATAGGAACTTATGCTTATAGACTATTACCATTTTACTCATTTGTAAAAGTCTAAATGACTTGGCATTTACTTGTATCACATACCTACTTGATTAAGTCGTGGAAAATTGGTTGATTGATTGAGGGAATATCTCAATCAACTTTTAGGTGAAAGATTCTAGGAGATTGATTTGAATTCAAATTCAAATTATCACTCAACTCCTATAAAAGCTACAAGTCAAAAGTCGCGGGTATCCTTCATCATTCCCGAGGCTAATATTCCTGATTATAGAGTGTGTGAGTGCTACACCATAGCCTACACATCTCCAACTCATTAGGCTACATCTATCAAGCCAATGAGATTGTACATTCATGTGAATTAATAGAAAGACTTACATTCATCATCTCTGGTTTCTCTGAGTTATCTACTCCAAGTCTATCAACTTCAACAGGGCATATCTCAGGATCTACTGAACCAAATCAAGTGATTCAAAGCACATTGGATTCAGCTCAAAGTCTACTATACACCTACAAAATTTCAAGGTCATTGGATCAGCCATTACAGAGAAATCTCAGTCGAGGTGCTCACTGGTCTGTTTCTGTAAAGCTCCTAAAATATCGGGGGTAACCTTTATTTTGTTAAATCAATTTCTCAGTGAGTAGTTTATCATTTCTGCTCATTTCACTTGCAAATGGTAGCTTGTTAAGCTAATTTAATATGTCCAGAAGGAATTAGATCAATTGTTAGTGTGCTGGTCACACTGAGTGAAAGACTGAGCAGGTGTCACTACAGAAATAGAAAGTTTTTCTTGATTTTTGAAGTGCAAAGTTATCTGTTTTGATTTGGTCATTACACATATCATTTGCAAAGTACATATATGCTTTCTTGGTATCATTTGGAAGCTCAAGGTGTGTACTAGGCATTTCTGGAATCAAAGGAGGGCTGGTGTGAAGCAGGTATAGCAGCACCAACTCAATCTCTTGAGTGCATCCAACCATCACTCCCAGCACATACATACACACACACATATACATACACACGCACATATGTATACACACACATGCATATGCACACATACATCCACTCTCTCTCTTTCTCTATGTCTTCTCTTTTTTAATTTCTCTTTTCTTTTGTTTTGCAGGAGCTTTTTGGCTGATTCTTTGGGATTTGGCAAGAGACGATGTCGATTGGGCTTTGACGAGAGCGATCAAAAGAATTACATCAATGTAAGTGATTGTTTTGTTTTTTATTATAAAAAGAGATAAAGAGAGAGAGAGAGAGAGAGAGAGAGAGAGAGAGAGAGAGAGAGAGAGAGAGAGAGAGAGAGAGAGAGAGAGAGAGAGAGAGAGAGAGAGAGAAAGAGAGATGTTTTAGGGTTAGGGTTTTAGGATTAGGGTTTTTGACTTTTACACATATATGCACATAATACATACGCACATGCACACATATACACATGCATACATACATACACATACACATACACACACATGTGACATATACATATACACATATGCATGTTTTAGGGTTAGGGTTTAAGGATTAGGGTTTTGGGCTTTTAAATATATACACACATGCATACACACATATACACATATAAACACATAATACATATACACACACACATACATATATATATATATATATATATATATATATATATATATATATATATATATATATATATATATATATATATATATATATATATATATATATATATATATATATATATATATATATACATATATGTATATATGTATATGTATTATGTGTTTATATGTGTATATGTGTGTATGCATGTGTGTATATATTTAAAAGCCCAAAACCCTAATCCTTAAACCCTAACCCTAAAACATGCATATGTGTATATGTATATGTCACATGTGTGTGTATGTGTATGTGTATGTATGTATGCATGTGTATATGTGTGCATGTGCGTATGTATTATGTGCATATATGTGTAAAAGTCAAATGCATACACATATACATGCATACACACATACACACACTCACACACACACACACACATACACACTCACATATGTATACACACACATATGTGCATACACACATGCATATGCACACACACATACACTCTCTCTCTTTCTCTATGTCTTCTCTTTTTTAATTTCTCTTTTCTTTTGTTTTGCAGGAGCTTTTTGGCTGATCCTTTGGGATTTGGCAAGAGATGATGTCGATTGGGCTTTGATGAGAGCGATCAAAAGAATTACATCAATGGAAGTGATTGTTTTGTTTTTTATTATAAATAGAGTTAAAGAGGGAGAGATAGATAGAGAGAGAGAGATGTTTTAGGGTTAGGGTTTTAGGATTAGGGTTTTTGACTCTTACACATATATGCACATAATACATACACACATGCACACATATACACATGCATACATACATAAACATACACATACGCACACATCATATATACATACACACATACACATACACACACATGCATACACACACATGCATACACACATATACACATATAAACACATAATACATATACATATACATACATACATACATATATATATATATATATATATATATATATATATATATATATATATATATATATATATATATATATATATATATATATATATATATATATATATATATATATAGAGAGAGAGAGAGAGAGAGAGAGAGAGAGAGAGAGAGAGAGATAGATAGATATAGACACACACACATAATACATATACACACACATGCATACACACATATACACATATAAACACATAATACATATACACATACACATATATATATACATGCTACATACATACATACATACACACACACACACATATATGTGTGTGTGTGTATATGTATATATATATATATATATATATATATATATATATATATATATATATATATATATATATATATATATATATATATATATATATATATATATATATATATATATATAGATAGAGAGAGAGAGAGAGAGAGAGAGAGAGATGCATACACACATACACACATGTGACATATACATACACACATATGCATGTTTTAGGGTTAGGGTTTTAGGATTAGGGTTTTAAGCTTTTACATATATATACACACATGCATACACACATATACATATATAAACACATAATACATATATACATACACATATATATATATACACATGCATACACAAATACACACATATACATGTTTTAGGTCTAGGTCTTCAGGATTAGGGTTTTAGGTTTTTTACATAGATACACATATGCATACACACACATACACATATATATATTCACGTACACATATATATACACAAGAATACACACATACACATGTACTTCTAGGTCTAGGTCTTTAGGATTAATGTTTTAGGGTTTTTACACATGCATACAAATATTTACACATATACAAATATACACGCATAATACATACACATATACATGTATATACATATGCATACACACATATACATGTGTTCTGGTTGTTGTTTATAAATATCATGTCAATGTGTCTCATTTCTTTATACATGGTTCATGATTCATTTCGCTCATGTCTTTTGTATTTGAAAGTATGTTTTGCTTTATCAAATCATGTTTCTGTTGCCTATCATACATCTCACATGTAGTTGGGTTTTTCTTAGGCAGAATGTATTGTCTTTTGCTACACAATAGCATGGAAATGTTGCTATAGCAAGAGACAACACACTCTGCCCAAAAAAATTTTTGCAGATATGGTCGTCGGTATGGGCGACGATATAAGCGTCGGTATCCCCAGGCACATACCGATGCTTATACCGAATATTTTGCCCACGGGCATACCATGGCTTATACCGTCGCTTATATCGATGCTTATACCGACGCTCATACCGACGCTTATACCAGCGCTTTGGTTCCGACGCCTACACCGACCCTTACACTGACATCGGGGCAAAATCGTGCCCGTTCATTTTCCTCGGTAGAAGCCTCGGTATACGATCGATCTGTTGTACTGTTCCAAAGGTATTTTTGCAAATGGAAGCATAATTTTTAAGGCTTCCTAGCTTTTCGGAGATTCCAAGACTCCACATTTTTATGCCCTTGATAGGTAACTAGATCAAATCATTATGTCTAATGCCAGTTGCCCATTTCCAATCATCCTTGATTCTGATAAACTGCTTAACCTTGTTCCAACTCTTCCATAAAGAAAAGACCAAGCTTGAGACTTTGGGAGTCACTAAAAATAGGGAGATAAAATAGTGAGAAGGTCGAGACCCATCCACCCCCAGCGACCCACAAGCTTAAGAGCACTTCTATTTCTAAAAAAAAGCTTGGCCCAGGAGGCATCACTATTGCTCCATGCTTTAATTTACGATTTCTTCGCTAACTTATTGGCCATTCCTTTGATGTCGAGAATGCCCAAACCACCTTGATCCTTTTGGCTAATGCAAGTAGCCCATTTAATTTTGGGGATACCCCTTTTGTTAGGGTCACCAATCTAGAGGAAGTTCTTGCAAAGTCTCTCCAATTTTAAGATCTCTTGGTATCTTGGTCTCCAATAGGAGAGAAAGTAAAGCATCGAAGAGAGAAGGAATGTGTTAATCACCATAGCATGGTCAACAAGATTAATCTAGATCTACTTGGGCCTTCTTAACCTTTTATTCTCCCCGATTCCAGTCTCCCCTAAAGGCTTGAACCTTGTGTGCTCCTTGTGGAACAGTTGGAACAAGTTCAAACAATATATTAGAATAAAAGAAGATTGGAAATGGGCGGCTAATATCAGACAAAATGACTCAATATGGTCTTCGATCAAGGGCATCAGGGATTTGGCTCCCTAGAACCTCTAGAAGGCTAAGAGGCTCTCGGAAAAGGGCTTGAGACATTGGAAACAACCCTAGAAATAAGAAACTGGTCAGTGAATCATATTTGAGGACATAGACCCAAAAATAAGAGTGAACTACAAAGAATGGACTCTCCTTTAGAGCAGATGCATCACTCGGGAATGATCTAAAACCCAAATCCTCAATCGGAGGGATCCATTGAGCCATGAGGATCTTACATGGCACAATGGCAATTGCTTGTCCAAAATTCCTAGAATCAAGGTGAACACAGACCATCATATCATGCTTAACAAGAAGTGGAGTCTGACTTGGACTAGGCTACACTGGGATTTGAACTTCATGTCTATATGGCATCTAATCATTGAGATCAAAAAGCTAGTTCTCATATGGAAAATTCTCCACCATGGTATCTAGACCAATCTAAAGGCTAGCAAAATTTGTGGGGCTCCATTGTGGTGCAAGAGATGCCATTGCAACACTGAGGATCTAGGTCACATCTGCTTCACCTACCCCAAGTCTCTTCGGCTCTAGCAATCCCTTGGGAATATTTTTAGACTACAAGAACAATCACCTAGACGCAAGCACTCCTAGGTGAAGTGATTGGCTACCCAACGACACTGTGGAATGCTATTAGAGGGGAAACCCTCTTGAAGATTTGGAGGGAGCAGTGTGCAACAACTTTTCACACCCTCCAAAAGAGTGGTCGATCGAGAAGTCTTTGTTCCTCCTTGGCGAAAGAATCTCCAACCACAAGTGGTCCCCACCATTTGGGCATCATAAAGTGTTTCTCATCGAGAACAACAAGCTTAAACCCAAGTGGGCCCTGCATGAGGGGGACAAGAGGGTTATTAACCTCCTTTGTAACTTTCTCTAGATCTACAAGTTCACCCCCACTTTGTGGGATTCGGGGGCTCCCAAGCGCACTAGTCCCATTCACTTGTATCATTTTCTTCCCTGTTTTTAATCAAAGTCTACGAGAGTATGACAATTCTGAACTTCGATTTAATATATATATATATATTAAATCTCTATCTCTTATTCAGCTTAAGCTATCAATTCAAGATTTCAACATCATAATCCTAGATACATATGTTCGCATCACCACTCTTCTCATTTAAACAGTTCTCATATTATTTCATTACTTCATTGTCAATCTTAGCTTGTTACTCAGATTGTTGCCTCTCATCGCTTGTTGAAACAAGATGAGTGGAGATAACAATTGGTAAAGAAGGATTATGCGTTAATGTTGAAATGTAGGTTGATATCATTTTTAATTGCTCCTATGTACTATGATTACCCCTATATCACTATTTTGTTTTAGGTTTTTCACTATGTTCACTAGTATTAATATGAAAACTCCATTTTTTTACATTTGAGCATATATACTATTACTACCCATAATTTTCTAGGGTTTTCAGTATATCTTCTAGTGTTTATATTAAAACCAATTTTTTTTGTACATTTCAGCATATATATACTATTATTACCCCGATAATCTTGATTTTTTAGGTTTTTCATTGTATTTACTAATACTTTTCCTAAAGACCTAGTTTTGTTATCTATTTAATTATATATACTATTAATCACCTTAAAACCCTACGTTTTTATATATTTTACTATATATACTAACATGTATTTTAAACCTCTAGTTTTATACATTTTAAGATTATTATTTTTTTATGAATCGTAAAATACTATATATATATATATATATATATATATATATATATATATATATATATATATATATATATATATATATATATATATATATATATATATATATATATATATATTTAAGTGTATATACTAATGTTTATATTAGAATTCAAGTTTTTAAATATTGGTTTACATATACTAGGATTTATCTTAAATCTCTAATTTTCATATATATATATATATATATATATATATATATATATATATATATATATATATATATATATATATATATATATATATATATATATATATATATATATATATATATATATATATATATAAGTGTATATACTAATGTTTATATTAGAATTCAAGTTTTTAAATATTGGTTTACATATACTAGGATTTATCTTAAATCTCTAATTTTCATATATATATATATATATATATATATATATATATATATATATATATATATATATATATATATATATATATATATATATATATATATATATATATATATATATATATATATTAAAGTTTATCATAAAACCCTAGTTTTTAAGGTTTTATTTATATTTACTATTGTAAATCCTAAAGTCATAACGTTTTACATATTTTTGTATATTTAAAACTATATACTAACATTTATTCCAAAACCATATTTTTTAGGTTTTAATTATATTTTATAATAAACACTACAAAATCCTAACTTTTTATATATTTGAGTATATATACGAGTGTTTATTCTAAACTTGGATTTTTTTTCATTTAATTATATATAACAATTCTAATATTAAACCTACGTTTTTATATATTTTGGTATATATAGTAAAATTTATTCAAAAGCCCTACTTTTTAAGGATTTAATATATATACTCTTTAGCCTAGTATCCAGTTTTTTTAATATATTCAAGTATATATACTCATATTTAATCATATTTAAACCCTAGTCTTTTATATATTTAAATTATATACTAATATTTATTCTAAGACCCTAGTTTTAAACCTTTAATCATATTTAATACAATAGATTTTAAAATCTTATTTTTTATATATTTAAGAATAGATACTAGTATTTATCCTAAAATGTCATTATTTATGTATTTAAATATTTATACTAGTAATAATTCTAAAACCCTAATTTGTATATATTTAAATATATATATGAATATTTATTCTCAAACCCTTGTTTTTTTACAAATTTTTGTATGTATGTATGAACATATATAATTAATTAAGTAAGTAAGTAAGTAAGTAAGTAAGTATGTATGTATGTATGTATGTATGTATGTATGTGTGTGTGTATGTGTGTATGTATATATGTTTGTATGTATGCATGCATGTACATAATTAATTAAGTAAGTAAGTGAGTGAGTAAGTAAGTAAGTACATACTTAAGTAAGTGAGTAAGTAAGTAGGTAAACAAGAAAGTAAGTAAGTAAGTATGTATGTATGCATACATGTACGTATCTATGTATTTACATAAGTATGTATGCATGCTAAATTGTTTTTCACTCTATAAAATGACATACAACAAAAAGCATCTTGTAGCACTTCCTCTAAATATAGAACTCAAAAACATTTTAGCATAAAGCCACATAGGCTTGCAAGAAAACAAGGCATGATGGTCATAAAAAAAAGCACATAGGCTGATCAAAAGAAGAATACCATAATGTTTCATCTTACACCTAAAAAGTGACAATTCAATTGAAAAAATACATACTAATTGCAAAATAACAATTCACTTGCAAAACTTTGTGTGTGTATGTGTGTGAGTGTATTTATGTGTGCATATATGTATGTATGCAAGCCTATAACCAAATAAGTCATGCATGTCTATAAGGAAATAAGGCACACATGCCTGTAATGAAATAAGGCATACATGTCATAATAAATGCCACGTATAAAAGACTTCTTTTTACACGTTAAAAGTCAAATAAGACCGGCATGCGAGAATTAAAAAAACCAAAAAAAAAAAAAATACACATGTAGAATTTGCAAAACCAAACATTCTACTACATGTTTGTATATGTGTATGTATGTATGTGTTTATGTATGTATGTATGTATTTATGTGTGCATGTGTGTGATTGTCTATGTGTATGTGTATGTGTATATGTCAATGTATGTATGTGCTATGTGTGTGTATGTGTGTATGTGTGTATGAATGTGTGTGTATGTGTGTGTATGTATGTTTATGGATGTGTGTATGTGATTATGTGTCTCTATGTATGTGTATATGTGTGTGTATATGTGTATCTTTGTTTGTATGTGTATGAGTGTATGTCAGTATGAATGTGTGTGTATGTATGTATGTATCTATGTACGTATGTGTGTGTATGTATGTGTATATGTATGTATGTGTTTATGTGTGCGTGTATATGTATGTATAAATGTGTGTGAGACTATGTGTGTATAAATGTGGGTGTATGTTTGTGTTTGTGTGTGTATGTATGTACATATTTGTGTGAGTATTTGTATTTATGGATGTGTGTGATTGTATATGTGTATGAATATGTGTATATGAATGTATGTGTGTGTATGTATGTGTTGTTAAAATGAAGAAAACAACTCCTAATCTACTATTAATCACACACTAATTAGATTAAGGAGGATGGAACAAAAGAAATGAAAACATAATGAACTTGATTAATATGAAAAGACTTACATGTGTTTCTCTAGGATCATGATGACTTCATGAGGAGGGAGTGCTCACTCTTGGAAATGGGCTAGAGTGAATGGCTTGTGTGGAGTGAAGGGAGGCCTGGCTTATATGGAGTATAGGAGAATTCCCTTGCATGTGGGATAATTGTGCTTGCATGAGAATGAATGAAGACTTGGATAAATCATTGTTCCTCCTCGGTAAATCATTGTTCCTCCTCGGTAAATCATTGTTCCTCCTCGGTAAAAGAATCACTGGTCGATTGACAAATAGTTGTTCCTCCTCAGTAAAAGAATCACCAACGGTAAGGAACCCCCCCCCCCCCTCTTCAGGCACCATAAAGTGCTCTTTTTTATCAACAACAAACTTAAACCCAAGTGGGCCCCACATGAGGGTGATGAGAGGGTGATTAACCTCCTTTGTAATGCCATCTAAACTCTGTAAGATCTACCCCTTCTTTGTGGGACTTGAGGGGTCCCATGTGCACTAGTCCCCTTCAATTGTACTTTTCTTTTCCTTTTATTTAATACAAGTCCGAGAGAGCAGGCTAAGGTTGAACTTCCTTTTATAGAAAAAAAAGGGACTTGGACTAAAGGGTGGAGCATGAAACTCTCAACACCCCCCCTCCATGTGATGACCATTTTGTTTTTAATATGGGGGAACTAGTGATATATGGGATCACTTAGTTCATTGGTTTTTAGGATCTAAGGACATATGGGGTCCTTAGAGATAACTTGGACATATAGGATCCAAGTTCGAGACATATGGCATCCCTTGGTTTCTAGTTCCATGGACATTTGGAATCCATGGTGTGTGGGAGATATGACATCCCGGGGATCTTTGGACATATGGGATCCCAAGACATATACTTGGACATTCGGGATCCAAGTGGTTTTGGGATCTAGGGATGCTTTTGAATCCATTTTCCACCTTGGATTTTGATTTGTTGAAGACCTTTGTTAATGGTGCATCCTTTGTTTGATCCATTGATGGGATCCTTGAGTGCCTTGCACTTGTTCTAGTTGTTGAAGGAGTGTCCTTTCTTAATAACTAGCCTTCTTCTTGCTATTGTTTTGTTGTTGATGTAGCTTTCTTGCATTGGTCCTTGTTTGCGAGAGTATTGTTGCAAAGCTAATAGGAAGGTCCTACCTTCTTCAATGAAGGTGGTATCTAATTGCTTTACAAAAGACCATGTGTGTGTGATATCTTTGATAGGTTAGAGGCATGCTTACAATTACAATGTGCATGATAATTTTGTGGATGCATTAAAAGATATTTCTACATCACTCACATAAGTGTGCTACGATTGAAAATCCAGGTTTTCTTTGGGCGCTTAAGAATGAAATACTATTTCTATAAATCAAGGAAAACGCTGGAGTGTAGATAAATATTATCACTAGACATGGTGATCCAGATTCTCTCATGCTATAATCAGGATAAAGCTTGGCGGTGGTGATTCTCCCTATCTGATGTGGATTATTCAACGGAGATAATAATGAAGTTGGTGCGATGAACCCAACTTTGACATCACTGCTTATGTAATGACCATCGTGCTTATTCACCATTTCTAGTATTGCAGAGTGCTACCCCGGTCAGTCATTGCAATGTGTCTAACACGTGTCATTTATTCACTAGAAGGCCATAACGGTAAATGTCGTAGCGTTGGAGAAGACCAGACCACTGGAGAAGATCGGATGCTGAGGGGCTGAATCTGCCAATAGTCTCTACTTCTCTGTCTAATGACGCACGATGCTCTCTCTCTTGGGCGATAAATCATCCGGTAATAAGTGCGCCAAAGTGTAGCATACAGTCCCGGTTCGCTGGCCCGGTGGTTGGGCCTCTCGCCTCTTGAGGCGGGGGCGAGGGTTCAACCCCCTGGCAGCAACATGTAGGGACATATGAATCCCAGAAACTGTTGTATGTGGCTGTTGGCCATCGTTTGACCATCCTCGCGGTAGATGAGACCGCCGTTCAACCCAGTCTTGTAAATCTCTGTTCTTGTGGGATAATGGGGGTCCCATGGGTACTATGCCCTTCCTTGTACAGTTGCAATTTCAAGGTTAAAGTCCGGGAGAGTAGGCCTCGGCCGAACCTCCATTTAAAAAAAAAAGTGTAGCATACAATGAGATTTCATTCCATGAAGGCTCCTCAACTCTAACACTCCTTCATGATGCTGAAAATGTAACACTGAAGATGTAATGCTGCAGGTCTAGGCACGTATAGGGTCGGGATTTCACATTTCTATTTGTGCAGAGGTATCTGTATAGTTACAACTTCACCCGATGGATGTTGTAGAGAAATCTCAAAGGCTCGAGAGTCGAACGCTCTTGCGCACATGAAATATTTCTGCTAATCTTTCTTTTGTCGGTTCTCTCTCTCTCTCTTTCCATCTGCAATGCTTCAGCTTTCTCTGTACTTGAGTCAATCAACACGTATTAAGCCCTGAATAGCAGCTTCATACGGTACATCCATTCCGTACTTCTCCCGGCGATCAGCTCAAACGTCTGTGTCTTCCATAGATTAGAACAGTAATCCTTCTCCTTCGTGAGCATTGTTGAAGTTTTGCTTCTAGAGCGACACATCCACTGAGCTAATCCACCATCTACAATAGATGATAGCTAGTTGGAAGGTAGAGCAGAAGCTTAAGAACAAGCTACGTGAAGGGACTTTCACTTACGTAGATCTAACTCAGGTAACCATCTATCCTCTGATGTGATGCAGCAAAAGAATCCTCATGTCTTCACGGCAAAGCTTGTAAATTTGCACAAATTTAGCAGATACAATTATTGGCAGAATGAAGTTGAGGGTGCTCTCTCTTTCTATCTACGTAGTGAGAGAACAATGCTTCTACCTCTCTGAAATGCAATACAAAAGCTGCTTTTTTCTGTAGCCTTCGACGAAGAAGTGACTTTCTTCTCGGACATAAAGCTAGCTACTAATGCTTCTGCTTAATGTGCTCTGAGTTCAGAAACTTGCACAGCATATAGTCTTTTCATTTTGCCTGATTCCAAAGCCTTCAAATACTGCACTTTGCTCACTTACTTGATTGATCAAAGACCTTAGCAGCCTTAATAAGTCAATTCCCAACATATGTATTCTTGTAAGATAGAAGCAGTTAGATCACCTAGGAGTTCCATCGCTAGTGTAAATATGATTGAGACAACATGCTACAAATATGACTGAGACAACATCCCACTTCAATTATAGTGGATGGGGATTAAAGAGTGCATAGTGCTGAGAAGTACTTGTGCTCGCAAACGGAAGTGCTAAAAAGCACTTTATTTATTCAGAAAAAGGAAGAAGGAAAAAATGCAAATAGTGCTTAAAAGCATCAAAACTCAAAAGCAAATGCCATCAAGAGGTAAACTATGCTCTAATACCATCTTAAAATGAAGAAAACAACTCCTAATCTAGTGTCATCCACATCCTAATTAGATTAAGGAGGATGGAACAAAAGAAATGAAAACATAATGAACTTGATTAATATGAAATGACTTACACGTGTTTCTCTAGGAGCATGATGACTCCATAAGGAGGGAGTGCTCACTCTTGCCAATGGGCTAGAGTGAATGGCTTGTGTGGAGTGAAGGAAGGATTTGCTTATATGGAGTTTGGGAGAATTCCCTTGCATGTGGGATAGTTGTGCTTACATGAGAATGAATGAAGACTTGGACAAAAGGGTGGAACATGAAACTCTCAACATGTGTGTATGAATTTGTGTGTATGTGTGTGAGTATATCCATGTATGTATGTGTGAGTGCATTTATGTGTGTATATGCATGTATGTTTATATCTATGTGTGTGAGTATATGTGTCCATGATGTATGTATGTATGTATGTATGTATTAATGTGTGTGTATTTGTGTATAGATATGTTATAGGTGTGTATCTATGTATAAATGTGTGTGCGTATGCTTTTTAATCTCCTTTATTTTTTAAGAGATTTTTTTTTGCGTTTGCATAGTTTGGAAGCTATGTTTGCATAAGAAAGCAAGATCCACTAGCTCACTTGCAAGAGAGAGAGAGAATCAGTAAGAGAAAGATTGAGAGTAAGAAAGTGAAATCAAATGCAAAAGTATGTGAAATACATACATGCTACTCTCCATGCTCCTGAAGATGAGTTTTGAGATATGCCAGATGGAGTGTACATGATTTCGTTTATCTAAAATAAATCTTCGCTATGTTGAACAGAATATCCATTGCTATACATGTCAAGCATTATTTTTAAATGATTAAAAATCTAAAAAAACAAGAAAAAATTTCATCGCTTTAGGTATATATCTCATGCATGGATATATTCATTTCTATGCATAAGTATTTATTTAGAGCCAATGTGGATGTAGAAAGCTAATGGAGAAGCCGACAATGAAGAGTACGTGGAGAATGCATGCTTCACAAAAAATCTCAAATTGCTACACAATGTGGTGTGAAGGTCGAAGGCATCAAAATAGCTACAAGGCTTATCCCTTTAGTATCACTTGTTCTGCTCAAATTCTAGTTTTCGAGCCATCTCCACCTCTATATTTAGCCTCTAGGGTGGTGCCCACGAAGAAAATCAAGTTAGTTTGCAAAAATCTAACTTGTGTTCTATTTAACATCCCATAAATATTCTAGATCTAGAATTTAAAGTGGGTCCATGTACTGTTGATACACGAAAACTGTGTTTTTCACACATTGAACTATCAAGTCATAGTGTGATAGTGTTCACACAAAAGTATTGAACTCATTTTAAGTAGGTATTCCAAGATGGTAGAGGAGGAGGCTGAGGAATATGCATTGGAAGTGAAAGAGGAAACAATAGCTAGGGCCAAGGTTAATAATAGAATAATGCAATACGTAGAAGACAATTTAAGGGCAAGGGGAGCCAAAGAGGATGCAAAAATTTACAAAGAAATGATTCAGGTAATGGCAATAAGGGATATTGGAATTGTGGAAAACCGCATCACTTTCAACCTGATTACATGTTAAAGAATCAAAATAGTAGAAAGCAATAAAATAATTATGCATCAACAAGTGCAAATGATTCTACGAATCTATTCACGGTCCAACATCACATGATGAGTACAGTATTTGTCCATATTTCAAAATCAAATGGTAATGTCTAGTTTGTTGATTTAGGTGCCTCAAATCACATGACCAGCCATGTAGAATGGTTTAGTAGTTTGTAGAAATTATGAATTTTTTTATCTGTTGAGATAGATGATGATACATCTATCAAGCCATACAAGAGAAACATCAATTTCGATGGAGGATGGGAAGTGTAAGAGAATGACAATTACGACCACCACATACTAGAGAGATGACTCTCCTCCCAACCAAATGCCTCTATATATGGCTCTCTCCAAGGGACAGTCTTCTTGGGTAGGTGGATACTATCCAGCCATGTGTTGGCCATGTAACTGCATGTGCGCCAAGTGTCCAAGTCAACTCGGGTTAACTCAAGTGGATGCTTCTAGAAGGCTCTAGATCTCTTTGGGCAAAATACTCTCCCCATGTCCCCCATGAGGGTTGAAGCCAAGACCTCCTCCTTCACATCCTTGAGTCTTAACCACTGGGCTAAGTGGATCACTTGTTCACAAGAGTAAATGAACTTCTAGTAAGTCTAAACTTGAGATCTTTGGTCATACACACGGATGACCAAACGGTGTCCGATTTCAGATCTGTCTAAACCGACCTGATCCTTAGATCATAGACTTACTTTATCACATTGTTCCTCCCTTGGAAAAATATTTTTGTCCTCGAAAATAGAGCTATATATCTACTTTAGGCAACCCCCGAGCTTCATGTTCTAAAACTGGAAGAACATGGTCATGTTCTAAAACTCGAAGAACATGTCTCATCTCTGTGGTGGCATCCCTGCCCAAATAATTCAAAACACTGGCTCATTTTGCACTTTGATGAATTGGAAAAAGTACAAACTAGTGAAAGAATAATAAGGGTGGATCTGAAACATGCCTGACCAATTTACAGTTTCTCAATATGGAATCTAGGCACAAACATGTGAAGTGGATGGATTCACATCACTGGTCCATTTCTAGGCATAACTGGTGCATGGACTTAGTAACAAAGTGGGGTTTCTTATCCCTTGCAAGACTTTGAGAACTCTTGATTCACTTGAATTTGTTTTGGAGAACTTGAAATTTTGTTGTCCTAAACATCTAACTTAGATGTTTATACAATGGTTTACTTTGATCCAACAATTACTTGATTTTTTCACCCGATTAGACTACTTGTCCTAATGAGTTTAAAAATCCTATGTAAACTGTAGGAGAAATTTACCATTTTCTTTGGGTCAACCATACTATAACTTGTCCAATACCAATCCGCAATGAAATTTGTCCAACTTAGGATACTTTTCTCAAAGACTAGTTTTTAGCTAAAAGTTCTTGGGAATTGTCAATCTATCGAGTAATTCCTAACTTTTCTATTCTAGAGTATACTGGACTCTAGAAAATTATTTATGCTATTAACTTGAAGCAAACTCAAATAAATAAGTTCACTTAGACTTATTATCTTTTGAAGATTGAAAAGGTCCTTGTACATTACGTCTATCTAGGATGTTTCAATTTAGTTATCTAGTTCTAACCAGCTAACCCTGATCTTTTGCAAAAGGAATCAGATACGATATCTGAGTCAATTCCAAAAGATTTGAAAAGCAAAAATAAATAATTGCAACTCAGTACAACCAATTCAAACTTCGAAGATACGTAAGCTCGCTATGAGTCAAAGTCTAGATGACTCAGGACTTAACTACTCAAAGATCTGTTCAACCACAAGATACTAGTGTGGTAACTAACATCAGTGTGTCAACCCACTGAGGTTCTATTGATGAGTTTTGTATTCAAATAATGCTTCACTTGAGACTAAGTTCAGGTCACATTCATTCTTTCTGACTCCTTCCTGGGAATGCAATTCTTGTACATTTCTTTGAGTCAAAAGAGTGAATTTATCAAGTTACACTAGGAACTTGATGTTTTACTTAGTCAATAAAATCCTTAATTGAAAATATCAACTCAAAATCAAAGTCCAAATTCATTCAGAAATTATAAAATATTTCCGATTTAACAACACTTTATCTTGAAGTGCTTCAAGAAGATTTTGGAAGTTACTTACTTCATATCTTCAATTTCCTTGATCTTGAAGTTATCTTGAAGTTATCTTGAAGTATCTTGAGATACTACTTTCATCCTTCTTGAATTAAACTCCTTCTTTGAAGTTTTAATTTCCTTGAGGATCAAACCTAACTGCAAGATCTAATCTAGGACTAAAAGATAATCATCATCTCACGGTCCGATGTCCCATACCATCTTTTCTACATCAATCTGAGTATAAAATCTGGTGTCCCACACCACCCTATTTTATACTTACATTGACAAGTGAGTGAATTTCATCCTAAACTCTAAACATCTCTTGATAGAGTACCTTATTGCTTCAATTCTTTACAAGAATTTTGAAGTTTCGGGCATTACCTCTAACTAGATTTTCTAGGTTTTTGATCCCTTCACATGATCTTGTCATGATCTTATGCTTTCCTTGAGGAACTTAAACAACCTTATGATGGAGCATCCATCATTCTTTGCTAGAGTTTTCAAATGAAAACCAATCAGAATTCCAAGTACTTGAATTTTCATCGATTCAAGTTTAATTGGTTTATCCTTGACTAATTTGTAGTGACAAGAGCTTTTGAATTCTTGTCTTTAGATTCCTTTCTTACTGAAGCTTTAGGTATCTACCCCGGCCGGGACTTTTACAGGAATCTCTCTACTGCCTAAGTCTAAGCATCCACTCATGCTCTCTGGATTTGTACCAAAATCCCTTTAAGGCTAGGCAAAAACTTATGTTTTACCTTCCACAGACTTAAGTACCATCTTCATGGTTGCAGACTACATTCTTGGAATTGCTTCACTTTGTTTAGATTTGGAAGATCTTACTTTTTTCACAATTTTCCATTGGATAAATGGAACCTGAATGAATAATTCCCAAAAGGAATTTTATTGCCAATACTTGGGCAATCGACAAAGTATTTCTTATCGCATGTTCTTGGACGATCATGGCCAACCTTGATCAAGTTTACTTGATATTGCGACTAAAATAAAGACTTAGTCTTTATTTTTAAGATCTCCGGAACTATCAAAAAGCTTCTTTGCTTACCCGCGGGAGTTTTTTTAGATATCTTTCCCCAACTTAATTCTAGGTGCTTGAACACTAATGCCTCTCAAATTCCAAAGTTAAGAATCTTTGATATTCCTTTAGGTTATATCAATACATGGACTTAATTACCAATACTAGTGGTCTCGGAATTACTAGGAACTACTTGCTATTAGACTTTTCTTGAAAGATTCTATTCTCACATCTAGGGAGATTTTTCTTTCAAGAACTTTTAGATTCCTATCAAGGAATCAGTAACACTAAGCCAATGATTCATCTTGGAATCTTTTGCTTTCCAGTCCAATGATTCATCTTGGAATCCTTAGTTTTACTAGAATCTTCTCTCTAAAAGAAATATTGACTATTGAACCAGAACAAGACTTTAGGCTTTATTGCTTGTCCAAAGGATATTCCTTTTTAACTAAGGAAATAGTTTACTAGGCTATTTCTTTTATTGGTTTGACTTTTAGGAAGTAGCTTAATTCCTAAAGATTAGTTTTTAGAAAATGTCTTGATTCCCAAAAATTAATTTGACTTGGGTTTCTTCTTTAAGCTCGAATTAGCTTAAACAAAACCAAGCATACTTTATATCTTGGAAAAACATCTATATCTTAAAGAGGTTTTGCCTTCTTCATCTTTCGGAAAAACATCCATAACTAGTAAATGTTTTGCTCTTATCTATCCAATCCATCAATTTCTATCCCAATTGATGGGTATGTCTGTTTTTGGAAAGATGTGCTTAATAAGAGGTCTAAGCTATCATTTTTCCAATGGCTTATCTCTTTGAAAGCTTACTCAATGGAAAGGAAATCTGGGATTAAACTACCAAAATACATTCTTTGATGCACAAGGATCTAGTCTTTACTTAATGCAAACTAATGCTTGGAATGAGAAATGGATTGTTTCATTATCCTAATCTAGACTTAATCAATTGAAATCTTGGCTATTTCAATGTGCATCTAGGATTAAGTGTAGAATAATGAAAACAGGATAAATCAAGCATTAAGGCCAAGTAGAAACTGGAAAATACTTAGCTTTGATCATAGCTTCATCCATCCTTTGATTCTCGCGAAGAGCCAACCTTCATAGCCATGCTCATCTCTCTCCAAGACTTGAAGAGAGATTGCTTTTCTCGATAAAAAAAGAAATGAAAATCAAAAGCACGATCGTCCTTGCTATGATCGGACGTTGCTTCACTTTGGCTTTGATCCCCAAGGACATCAAAGTATGCAGAAACATTTTGTTGGAGATAGTAGCCAACTTGAGAGGATACTCAAAACCAAAAGTTCTTGGCTTGGAGTTAGCATATACAAAATGAGAACAAAAAATGATATGCTAATAATATCACCAAGAGTCTTTAATAAAACTTCTACGATGCAAAACTCATATTTGTAGCAATCGATAAGAGCAATGGACATCATCAAAGCTTGATGGAGCGATCTTGAATAGTGCATGCATGTGCAAAAGTTCAGAGATTAATAGGCACCGTGAGGTTCTGCGTTCGAGTCCTGTAGCCGCCATCGGCTCCACACAAGCTTGAATAATCAATTTAAAACTGTGCAGCGCTTATATCTCACAACATTAGGGAAAAAAATGAACCCTGCATGGGCCTTTTGTATTAAGGAGTGATTAGTGATGGACCAATGAGAGGAGGGTGCTTATAAATCACTAAGCTGAAGGGGGATGAGGGGACATGATTTCCCTATGTTCAACTTTTGCCTCTAGAGAGATAAAGGAATCTCGTAACTTACCTGGTCTCAAAAATTCAAAATTTTCAAAAAGTTATAAAACTCATCATAACACCATTTAATGGTCCCCCAACCACTTTTTAGGATCAAAAGTGCTATTTTTGAGTTCTAAATCAAAATCCGTGCATGAACTGAAGTGAAAGAAGTGACTTTTTAAAAAATAACTCAAAATGCAACTTTCTCCATCCAAAACCTCACATTTTCATACCTAGGTCCCGAAAAGTAATCTCTTTCCACTACTTTCTCTCCCTAGCACACCATTACAGCTCGTGCATCTCCATTTCTTTCTCTGTGCATCATCTTCTTTGAATTCCTACTGTCACTTCCATAGCCTGAACTCCAATGGAGAAACCTAAATCTCATAGACGTCGAAAATATAAGGTTATCGCGATAAAATGTCACAATATCAAGGCTACAGAAGGAATTTGGTTAGGACAGGAGTTCTGCAAAGGTGCATGGGTGTACATGCAACCCTCTGGTGTTGGTCCTCACCGTGTAAGAGATCGTGGAAAATTGGATCTTCATTGGAAAGGGAAGTTATTAGGCTTCAAAAAGCTCAAAAATGGTGAAACTATTGCTATTGTACAACATGTTTTCACAATGTCAACCATGAAATTGGAAAACTCAAACAAAATGAGATATCGTATCAATTGTAAGTATTACTCATTGAATTTTGTCGAAATTTCATAATATACCTAGCTAAGTTGTGTAGTTTTTTGTTGTAGACATATTTCCTTCTACCTTGGTGGAAGAAAAACCACTTCGTAGTCTTACAGGTATTTTCCAAGCATCGCATGCAGATGTTGGGTCGATAGTCTTTCCACAAGCCCGTTCTGCTCAGCTATTACATGAGAGAGTTTTCTTTTACACACAAACATATGTTGTACCCTCTTTATCAAAGGATTTTGGCAGGTTAGAGATGATTAAGGTAGATTCTCTTTTAAAGCTCGAGTGGCCGCAACCTGATGTATGGACATTAACATCTTTGAAGCATAAGATGGTGATGGACATACACAACTCTTTGAAATTTACAAGAGTTTTAAGATCTATAGGATTACATTGGTGTGTTCCTGTTCATTGTTTTGTACATTTATTTCAAGTATTCACAATTCTAAAGACTTCAACAATGTTCATGTTAAAAGATATCACGTATGAGCAAGTAGAGGGTTTGCTAGGTGAAAATTGGGGACTTGTAGAAGGATGCACCGAAGGGGATAGATACCTTTGTAAAATTGGTGCAACAGGCATAGGATTTTGATACTTGAAACATCGTACTTCATTGTACATTAGATTCTATTATGATCGTTGGATGTGTAAACTTGGTGAATGGATACCATTACAAAGTTCTGAGGGTTTTTTAATTTCATTTGAAATTAAGATAAATCTACCCAACAACAAAATGGAAGTTATTTCAGTGAATCATCATTGGACTCTTGCCAACGTGAGAGAACATCTAGTAATCATGGGATTTGAGGATCTGGATCAATCAAAGTTCAGAATACAAGGGCATAAGGTAAGTAGCATATGGTATTTTTTCTTTTGTTTATACAAATTCTTATACTCAAATATGTTCATTTAAAGTTTTCTATTTGTCTATAGATTGGTAAGAGGTTGGAGGATAAAATTAAAGTCCTTCTTGAATGGAGTGTGGATGGAAATCAACTTTCATTCTCAAGAACTATTTGAGTGCTAGAGTGTACACACAACCTATGTTCCATTTATAATCCTTCGTCTGCAACAATGTATTTAACATGCAAGACATGTAGCATGTAAAATTTTTTGATCTCAATATGATGTACAATTTGCCAAATCTTTGATTTTTCCAATGGCAATTTATTATAATTTTAAAGTTCTTAGAATTTATTTTTCTATTGTGTAGATGTGGTGTATCTTATTGTGGGTAATGATTTTGTTCAATCTTTTTTATGAGCCAAAGTTTTTTTTTTGAGAGTTCTATGCATGATTGTTTTATTTGAAGGTATCAGTTTTAGTTTTAAAATGGGTCCCACTCACTTTAAAAGATTTAAACTACTATAGAAGCAACACTTATTCTCTCATTTCTCACTTTTGCAACCAAGAAGAGCTAGAATCACTTGTAGAGCATGCACACAAGTTAGCATCACGTGCAATGGCTGCCGCATCCTCCAGTACCCTACAACCCAAACATCCACGGGAACTCTTCAATGAGTTCTTGGAATCAACTGAGTTCAAAGGTGAAAACCACTTGTATGACCTATTGTCTAGAGTCCCTGATCTAGACAAAACAATTCAACTGAACTCTGATGTGCTCAAGGAAATCATAGAGTTCCTTGAGTACTACATCTTGTGTTTATCTATAGAAATACCACCTTATGATGGTAAATGCGTCCCATGTGACCTTCTACTCTTCATACACAGAGGCGATGAAGCCTTCATGAAGCGCCTTAAGCGCTTGATGGCAATTGCTAAAACTGCAGGGCACTTACTAGATCACTCTGTGTCATTAGTAAAAAAACTTAACAAAAAGAAAAGGATGGGTACAAAGTACCTTTCCTACATTGCAACAACATATTTTATCATTAATGAGGAGCCCGAACCTACACCTGTTGAGCTCCCCAACCTTGTCACCGGGGGTTTTGTTAAGGAGAAGAATGAGCCTCAACCAAAGGCCATAAATTTTGCCAAATAAAGCATTACAATCCACTAAGAATTTCCTGGTGGTGTTGAGGATAAACTACGTGTGCAATCAAGCATGGAGGAGGCCCCCCCTTCAAATCTCAACCACTTTGAGCCCACATTACCAGAGGTGGAACTTGAATATCTCTCCAGCATCGTTGTGGATGGAGAGGAATTTATTTTACTTCATGACATTGAGAAGGCATTCGGTCTACGTCTAGATGAATGCTTGAGTATTTTCTCCACAATGTCAGATGTTCCACTTGACAACACATCTGACATACTTGAAAAGAAGTCAATCCCACTTGGGGATTCTGTGGCAGACACCATAGCAATGGTGTGTGCTGATATTTTAAAGGATGACAACAATTCTACTATGGAGGAGGAGTTCAGTGCAGCACGAGAGAGGATAATGAAGCAAAAAATTCCTACATCCCCTGTAGCATAGCAGAGTGGCATGTCCCACTCTAGCATTGATCTTGATGCCCCTAGAAGAGGGGAGGAAGAAGACAAGCTTCATGATGTAAGTGGTAATTGAATTGAATAAATGGATAATTTAAGTTAACATTGTAAGAGCTTGAATTCTCATTTTTTCTTAACAGGAAGCGATTGAGCTCAAAAAGTTCGCAGCAAGATCTGGTGGGGATCGAGCTTCTCGCGGGAGTGGTTCATCCTTGGCAAACTACATCGAAAAATTGCCAAAGGATGATTTTGTTATCATACACAAAGACTACAGTCCGGATGGGCACTTCATGACTTGGTGCTTGAAGGCCCTTAGCAAAATTTTGTGTTTATGTACAATTACCCAAGGCACTAATTGTGTCATTTTGGTTAGGAAATCCTTAGTTGTAACTACATTAGGACTTAATTTTAGAGGAAAAGTATTAGGGCAAATAGGTATCGCCATGGGTCTTGGAATGCAAGACCCCCCATGTAATATCAAGATCTGTATTGACTTACCAGCTGCCTCAATCTCTCCAAAGGATAAAGAAAGTTGTAGAGAAATTGAAGGCAGCTCAAAAATGATGTAAATGTTTTGATAATACATGTCTAGTCATGTATATGAATGAGCTAATAAATTGAACTTATCTTCTCTCCACAAATTGTATATAATTTGAAGTCTTTGTATTGTCCCTTTGGTCTTTTGTATACTTAAATGCATAAAAAAGGCCAAAAAAGCCCCAGCCACAGAAACGCGGGAAACAGCTCTGCAAAAATTTTACAAGGCTGTTTCTCACGTTTCTGTGGCTGGGGCTTTTTTTGGCCTTATCTGGTGTTTTTAGGGGCTACAAAGCATAGGAAAGTATGTAATTCTTCATTATCACTTGGTTTTGGTAGAATCAAGACCAAAGATTACGAGTAGGGTATAACCTCAGCATTAACTAGACCAAAGATCTCATCCATACCTTTTATGCATACAATGATTACCTGTAGGGTATAACCTTTGAATTACTAGACCAGTACATCTCTGCCATACCTTTTATGCTTACACAAGCCCAAAATATGCAAAAAAACCCCAACCACAGAAACGCGGGATTCAGCCTTGCAAAAAAATTGCAGGGCTGAATCCCACGTTTTTGTGGCTAGGGGTTTTTTGGCATGAAAATGACATGTGGGACATCAATAGGTAGAAAAGGAACAAATCTAGTCACAAAACAATAGGCAAGTGCATGCATGTTTAACTGAATCCATATATAACTGACTGAAAGAGAAGTTAGTTGCATACAATTATGCTGGGATTTCAAGAGAGAGAGAGAGAGAGAGAGAGAGAGAGTGAGAGAGAGAGAAAAAAAAGACAAAGAATATAGGTTAAAACAAAATTTTCTATTATCCATTGTATTACATCGCAAAGTAGGCCTATCATAGGGTATAATATACACATCATGGGTTATTTCCTCTAATTCTTCTTGCTAGCTGAATGTCCTTTGGTTTTATGGTTACTCTCTTGGCATGGATAGCATAGAGGTTAGAGTCCTCAAGCATGGAGATGAGGTAGGCCTCAGCTGCCTCTTGAAGTGCTTCAAGTGTTATCCCTTGTATTCGTAGACCTGCTTGGTAGCTTTGTAGTTCCTCTTTCACTACCATGGTGGTTGATTGCTGCTTTCATCATTTGGGGATGACTCCTCTTCGCTCTCTGGTACACTCCTTTTGATCAACTTCTGTTTGGGTCTTGCCTTGATGGGTGTCCTTGTTGGTGGCTCATCATCTGAAATGGACTCCGATCATCTTGGAGTGAAATACTCCTGTCTATTGGACACTTCATTTTCTCGCGCCGAATTGCTCCCAGGTGGTGTGCCATCGTGTGACACAGGCACAGACGTGCTCTGGGAACCACTTCGTGGTCTTTGGGGGGGGTTGCAACCATGGTGGGTGTTGTGTCCCTAGATGAGGGCTAGGAAAGAAGACGCGATCTTTCCTTGCAGTTTGCTTGGTGCGTGCCATTATCTTGAGTTGCAAAAAGTGTGAAACGAAGTGAGTTCTCTCTATTTATAGAGTTTTTAAAAAAACTGTTTGTTCACACTAGAATGGACAAAACCTGTTTAAAGCCATACAGAATATTATTAAATAATAACACATTGAAACCAAGGTTACAATAATCAGAGGTTTTACCACATAATGGGAAATAACGAATTCACTTTACTTCCAAGCTGAGCCTTCTTGTTGTCTCCTGGCATGCCACTGAACATGATGAAGAGGACCTAATGATGACTTCCATTTCTCACTGGCAATTTTGTGTTGCATCGTTCTTGCAAGTTTTGCCAATTTTGAATCCCTAAGTCGTTCCACAAAAAACTTTCTCGAGAATGTAGTGCGGTAAAACCAATTAAACATCTCCTCCATGTAGTTTAATCGCATTGGACCACCACCATGTCGGGTGTTTTTGAAGTAGACACCCCTCACTTTGTAGTGTGACTTTTCCATTCCTTGGGTATCATGAAAATCTCTAATGACCCATATCGATGCATGAAAAAAGCTCCATGTGCAAACAAAATATGCTAAAAATTGTTAAGTACATTGGAAAAAGGTAAGTGCAATGAGCACTTGTAGAAGAAGATTACACTTACAATGTAGTGTGTTATATTCCTCTCTCCTCAAGATTGAATGAAACACTTGGTGAACTCCACTAATGTTTCTTGAAACATTTGACGTTGAATAGCACTAGACCTAGCCAGACCCATTAAGCCTACAAACTTATCAAAGCTCGACCAAACTTTCTTTCTCTTATTACAAAGATCAACTTGAGAGTCATTATCTATTGTGATCATGCATAGGTCTTTCCACAGCTCATAATGTTCATTATTTTGAGTGCTAGTACCTCTTCTGAAAAAATGTCTTGCTTTATTCCCTGTCATTGACACTTGTTGCAAGCTATCTTGAGATTCTCCAACTTTCTTAACAACTAGGGTTACATTTCCACCATGAGAACCAATTGAATTAAGAAGTTCCTCCAATTTCTTTATATCTTGAATAGATCTATCAATTGACTTCATGGCAAATGTGTATTCTATATGGAGCTTTAATAGTCTATCGAAAATTCTCATGAAGGCATGCAAGGTGCAAAAGTGGACATTGGCTAAAGGGAATGGAATAATGGGATTCCAATCCTTATTTGACATGTCACAATTAGGTGCACCTAACATGGGACACCTCATTAAAGGTATATCCCATTCAACAGATGGAGTTACATCTGTGTCATCAACTAAATCATCTATGTTGTTTTGTTTTCTCTTTGTTCGTTTATAACCTCGTGTGGAATATGGACAAGGATAGAGAGTAGATGCACCTTGTTTGCACCCTAACATGCATTTGATAGTCTTTAAGTCTCCACCTAAGTGCCACTCTACTTCAAAATCACCAAGGCTTTCTATAGTGATTTTGGAACCATGAATTTGAGAAGTTATCACCTCGGTGATCCATGGGGTCCTACTGAAAATCCATGTAAGAACATCATTGGATTCTTTAGGTACTTTAATAGCACCTAACCACCATATATCTTTCTCGGATTGGACACTATATGTAAAGTGATGGGTAGATTCTTCACTATCATCAATAATAGCATGGGCCATAGCTTCGTTCATGAGTGTCACACTAAGTCTCTCCATACGACGTCCCTTTATGATTTGACATTCATCTAGCTTCAATACAAACTTGAGTTTGGAACCACAATCTACATCAAATAACAAACATTATATTATTAAAAATACTATGAATGTCATTATCAAAACAATGGATATACCTTGAATTGTGGATTTGTAAATTTTACCATTTCCTTTTGAAGCCTCTCCAAATTGACAAATATGTTGTTGTACTTTGTGTAGATGAATCCCTTTCTAGATGTGTTTTTCAACTCTTTCTTTGATGTAGATGAATGATAAATGGATGCAGGCATAACATCTTCTATATGCAGGTAATTGCCAAGAGTATGGCTACATCCTCATTGGTCATCTTCTTCTTCAGAGATATCTTGTAAGGGCATGGAAAAATGCTCTGGAAAATACCTTTGTTTTGTAGAGCCTGCTTCAAAAGATTGTACAATGTAGTGTATTCTCTAGTACTAACACCTGCATCATCACATACCATCTGTACCTCACTAGGACTAATAATATCTTCTAAGTTGCCTGCAAAATCCTTAATCACTTGGGTTTTGATGTGATTTCCTATTGGTGAATCCAAAATCATAAGCACATGTTTGTTGCTAAGACAAGAATTCAGAAACTTCAATTGATCCTCCATTGTTGAGGAAGCACTCGCATCTTCAACAAATGACCTGCACAATAAGAAACTCAATCTAAAAGTCTTTTAACATAAATAAACAAGAGAAACACATACCTAAGTGCGTAAACACGTCCCTTCTGTGCTCCACAACCAGTTGAAAGAGCTTGAAAGGATGATAATGGTTGTTTCCTATATCTCATCCCAAGTGGAGTCTCTTTTAGTCGTGTAAGATTGGCTTTTCACTTTGTAATTGTGCTCTCCTTTTCTTCCACATCTTGTTGGAGTCTATTATTGTGCTCATCCAAAGATTTGATAGCACTTTCTAAAGTGTGTATAGCACTCTCTAAACTGTGTATCTTGAAATGGTTGTGATGACATTGTTGCATCCAATAATTTGCTATAGATGTAGGATGGTTAGACAATCGCTTGCAATAGCCTAGGAGTCCATCTTCACCGCAATCAAGGAATTGTAGAAATGTGGAGATACTATGGAATCTAGGATGAACATTAGCCATTGGATCCAAGGGATACAAAGCACCATTGACCCAAAGATCAATATTCTTCTCTCCAGCTGCACATCGTGCATTTTGAGAATCTATGTCATTGCTACCTCTAGTTGTTGGTGCAAATTCTATAGGAACACGAACATGTACACTCTTTGTGTGAGGAGCAGACGCTGGTGCTGGTGTCATGTTCGTAATACATGTGACACCATGATGTTCCAAAACTCCAGCACCAAAGGGGAAGAAGCACAGAGATGGATGGAATGGCTAGTACAATAGCTGTGTGCAAGAAAAAAAGTGTGTTTTGGTATGTGGATAGGTCAAAATGACTTTTTTCAGTATGTTAGAGGGAAAATGAGCTTTTTTTCAAAAATTCATGTTTTGGGGCAACCAAAGTAACGAGTTTGATGATGGAGGGATTTTGAAAAGTATGTTTTTTAAGTATTTTTTATAAAAATAAGACTAAAAAAATTAAGTTTTGACATATACATAAAAGTATGGGCCATTTTGAATAAAGAATAGTTGAAAAAGATAATTTTTCAGAAAAGTCATTTTTTTATTCATAAAGATGGATGGATTTGATGAGGTGGAAAGTGGTTTTTCTCTCTCTCTATGTGCACAAGAGAGAGAAGATCCTAGCTCAACCTAAAAAAAAGCCTACTTCAGCCTACCAAAAAGTGCTCTATTAAATGCACTTTGTCCCCTTAACAAAGTACAAGATTAAGCTTAATCCCTAAAAATTAGGAATCCTTACAAGGCCCATGCAGGATTCGTTTTTTTTCCTAATGAATTGAGCTTCTTTGTGGAAAGACAAGAGAGTCCGCAATCTTAGCATCGTGAGATCAATCCCGGGATCCAACATGAAGTTGTTGAACCTTTTATGGAGGTTCTGCACTGGCTTGGTCAATTAATTTGAATCAAATTTGATGAAGGCAAGAACGAGTGTTGCTCAGATGGATACCACGATGCTCCTGTATTATGTGGCTGTGGGTTCAAATCCCATGGGCAACGCCTCAAGGATATTGCATTGAAGTATCACTTTTATTGTTGGATGAAGGCGTAGATGAGCAAATGATTAAGACCATAATAAGGCAATCATTTTGATGCCTAATCACTTTGTAGTGTCCAGAGATAACTTCGATCCGCTTTTGCAGAGCAAATGATTGATTTTTTCATGGCGCCTGATTACCATAGAACAATATGAAGATTCAAAATGGAATAGCACCACAAAGCATTGGTGGAGTGGTCATCTCCCGTAGCCCAAGTTCTATTCGAAATCGAGAGAAGGTTTTGCCAACAGAATTAAGAAGCACATGTCTGTCGATTACATCCAAAGAAAGAGAAATATGAAGCTCAAAAATTCTCCAAAAATTTCATTTAAGTAATGAAGATTTTGTGAAGATTTCCATGAGAGCTTGCAAAGAAGGTAATGAAAGCAAGGTCTCCATGAAAGCTTGCCTAGAGCTCTGATACCAATGTAAGAGAATGACAATTATGACCACCACATACTAGAGAGATGACTCTCCTCCAAACCAAATGCCTCTATATATAGCTCTCTCCAGGGGACTGCCTTCTTGGGCAAGTGGATACTAGCCAGCCATGTGTCGGCCATGTAACTGCATGTGCGCCAAGTGTCCTAGTCAACTCGAGTTAACTCAAGTGGATGCTTCTAGAAGGCTCTAGATCTCTTTGGGCAAATACTCTCCCCATGTCCCCCATGGGGGTTGAACCCAAGACCTCCTCCTTCACATCCTTGAGTCTTAACCACTAGGCTAAGTGGATCACTTGTTCACAAGAAGAGTAAATGACCTTCTAGTAAGTCTAAACTCGAGATCTTTGGTCATATACACGGATGACCAAATGGTGTCCGATTTCAGATCTGTCTAAACCGACCTAATCCTTGGATCATATACTATCTTTATTACAGGAAGCTAGAAAATCTTGCCAATATATAGCATGTCCCGAATATAACAAAAAGCCTAGTTTTTGTTGGATAAATGGTTGAACAAAGATTACAAGTGAGGTTCAAGTGCTAATGTCTTATATGTGGAAGAGTACAAACAAAATGGAAGATTGATCATCAAAGGAAACAAAGTGGGTAGAATGTTTGCCTTGAATGTAAAAATTCCTTAAATGAATGTATCTATGTTTGCAAAAGGTGCAAATGTTATTGCTCACATGAAGATTTTTCTTAACAAAATTGGACATGCAAATCTATAGAGGCTTAAGTTGTTGCATTCAAACATGCTTGTAAATGGACAAATTTAAGGTATATGAAGCATGTGAATTTCGTAATCGGTCAAGGGCATCATTTCTGCATGCCAAGCATGTTAGTGAGAATGTGCTAGAAATAGTGCATACAGGTGTTTGGGATCTTGCAAAGACCACATCCATGGGGGGCTCTAGGTTTTATGTCACTTCCATGAATGCTCATAGACAGAAAAGATGTCTATACTTTTTTTTAATATAAAGGAAGTTCAACCTAAGCCTACTCTCCGGGACTTGTATTAAATAAAAGGAAAAGAAAAGTACCAGTGAAGGGGACTAGTGCCCACAAGACCCCCAATGTTCCACAGAAAAAGGGTAGATCTTAAAGAGTTTAGATGGCATTACAAAGAAGGTTAATTACCCTCTCATTATGCTCATGCAGGGCCCACTTGGGTTTAAGCCTGTTGTTGATCAGAAGGAACATTTTATGATGCCTGAAGGGGGGGGGGGATTTCTTACAGTTGTCAATTATTTTACCAAGGAGGAACAATGATTTCTCAATTGACCACTCTTTGGGGGAGTCGCCAAAGTTTTAAGCACATCTTTCCTGCTATTTCTTCTAGAGGATCTCCCCTCTGATGGCATTCCAGAGAGCCACCGAGCAGCCGATCGCTTCTCCCGGGCAGAGCTTGTTTCTAATTGATATGCTTTTGAAGTCTAATTTTCTTTCTGATAATCTGCCAGGGTTTGTTGGAGTTGAAACAAGTAAAGAAGATGTGAAAAACATCTTCACTGGACCGGAATAGTGCATGCGCTAGGGAGACACCCCACATATTTTGCTAGCCTTTAGGTTGGTCCAAGCTCCTTGGTGTAGAATTTGCCATAAGAGGACAAACTTTTGGTTTTCTATGAGAGGGTGCCAGGTTTCCTTTGATATTCGAGATTTTTGTAAGGCAATTACCATTATGCCATCTGACACCTTGCAGACATGGCAAATCATGTCCCATGAGAAGATGGACTTTAGAGTGGTCCAGGCAAGATGTCTGCTGTGTAAAATATTCCATGCTTCATAGCTAAGGCTGACACTAGGGTCAATATCCTCAAAGTTGATCCATTGGTTGGTATCTTATTTGTAGAGGTGTTTCCATATTCTAAAGCCCTTCTTCCAGAGACTCTTGGCACTTTGAATGTTCAAACATTCCACATTCTTGATGCCATGGATAAAAAACCAGATAGAGTCATTTTGTCTGATACCGATTGCCCACTTCCAATCTTCATTGATTCTTATGAAGGTTTTGACTTTATTCCAACTCTTCCATAGGGAGCACACAAGCTTTGAACCTTTCGAGAAAACAAGGATTAGGGAAAACAAAAGGGTTAGAATGTCAAGATTCATCCAATTCAAGAATCCCACAAAACTCAATACATTCTTATTTATGAAGATCAATTTGGCACAGGAAGTCTCCCCATTGCACCATGCCTTAATCATCCATTTTGCCACAAGTTTGTTTGCCATGCACCCAATGTCTAAAATACCAAGGCCCCCACTATCCATTTGGCTAGTGTAGATGGACCATTTGATTTTAGGCACCACCTCCTATTATGGTCACCCGTCCAAAGGAAGTTTCTACAAATCCTTTCCAATTTGGGAAGCTCTTGCTCTTTCAATCTCCAACAAGAGAGGAAGTAGATGGTCGACAAAATGAGGAACGTGTTAATAACCATTGTGTGACCTACAAGATTGATTTGCATTCCGCTCCAATAGTTAAGCTTGCTTTTGAGTCTAGCCAGGGCCCAATTCCACGGCTACTCCAACGAGGTACCAAAGCCCAAAGGAGTCCGAAGAGGTCAGAAAATTTGTCCTGGGGGAATGTTTTGGTAGCCATGTTCAAAGAGAACGTAAGGTTGGATCCTGACAATAGCTCTGAAAGAAATCTTTGAGTGGTTGATTTTGGATCTAGAGGCCATGTAGAAGTATTCAGGCACCTCCAAAACGTTTCCAGGCTGGTAGAGTCATTGTGGACAAATGCATTCATATCGTCGACAAAAATTCTCATGGTGATCTAACGATGGTTACGGGGCAACAAGAGGCCTTTGATGTTACCCATTGACTCCCCTTCTTCTTCCAAGCTAGGGGCATCAAGCATGTATTGAAGGTTGTGTGGGATCGTATGATAGGATACCCTAGAGATGGCCCCCATGGAGTCCCATCTTTGAGGGGAGAGGGGAGTCTAGATCCCTAGGAGTCTCGTAAAATGTTCTTCAATGATTTCAAAATTTTCTTCTTCCGTATTGCATACATCGCCATTTGAGTCTATCAATAGGGCGATCAATTCTCTGCTTTGTTTCCTTTTAAGAATGCTGCACATCTCTTTGGTGGACTTGTCGGCTTTGCCAACCCACCACTCCTTGAAGAATATTTGCAAATTTTTCCTTTGTATTTCTTCCTCGTATCTCATCAGTGCTCTGATTCTTCGTAGACCCTTCTCGGATTGAGCTTTTTCTTTGTTCACTTCCTCCTCAAGTCTCCATATTCTATGATATAGAGCTTCTCTACGTGCATGCGAAACAATCTAGAGCATCTTCCTAGTTCTTATCATGATCTGCCGTGACTTCTTGACTGCGCATCTCTAGCTCTTGGCTGGGGATGAACAAGTGGCGAATGCCTCCTTCCACACTTCAGAAATTTCTTGATGGATGGAGGGGAGAAAGAAAGAAGTCAAGTAGGCATGAAACCAAGGAGCCTTACGAGTTTTGGTGAGAGGTTGGAATGAGATAATGATCGGGTAGTGATCAGAGATGGCGAGGTTAGTGCATTGCAAGAGGGAAGGATGGCCCCACTGATGAATAATGCTCTAAGAAATGTAGCTTCTATCCAATCTAGCTTTCCTCAAGTCCTCACCCGCTTGGACATTTGACCACAAAAAGCCATTCAAATCTTCGAATTCGACCAAATCCAAGTGTAGTTTGTCTTTGTCCCAAGTTTCTTTCTCAGGACTATCTATGAACTAGCTTTTGTTGTTTCATCTATCTGTAGGGTCCTCCACCATATTGAAGTCATCGCAAATTAGCAGGTTGTGGGGGGATGAGCCCAAGGAAGCTTACGTGTCCTATCTCTCTAATTCCTTGTTTGGGGCGTACATAGAAACTAATGTGAATCGAAAGCAGGCACCAAAGGAAATGGCAATCCACTAATGGCACTAATCTTCAACAATGGAACTCTCAAGCTTTTCAAACCAGAATCCATTTATACCAATTACTATCCCACTGGACCCCCGAGGGTGCAACATTGAGATCTAGAGCATCGGGGAGACATGTCTAAGATGCTTGTGGAGGTTTGCTCCATCAATTTTAGTCTCTAGAATACATATAAATTCAGGGTTTAGGCTAATGTCATGAAGCCATTGACCAATGATGGTTGCACTTGGGGGGTCACTCAACCTCCTAGCATTTAAGGAGATGATGATCATTGCCAGAAGTTACCCTCTTTGTGAGAGGGAGTCTTATCCTTTGTCCTCTTGGATTCATATTTCTTTTTATCTAGGAGGGGGGCCCAACTTAGTAATTTGTTATTGTCGGGGCTTTTCCAAGGTAACTCAATAGGCTCTTTTCCCTTGTGGGAGGCCTCTTGTTGAAATGAGTAGGAAACCATTTCTTGAATAGTCGAACCAATGATGGAACTTTCATTATCCATATTTTCTTCATTACTAGTGGTAAAGTCGTCTTCTTTGCTTGTAGTGTAGCCCTCTTGATTGGTTTCTTTGTTGTCAGGGATCTCTAGGCTTTGTCGCTGGTGTCCACCTCAAACTAGTTCCTACCTAGGTAATCAAGCTCATTAATCTCCTTTTCTAGACTACAATACAAGTTGTTTGGGAGGTGTTTGGAATATGCTTTCTCTCAAAAGTCACCCTAGGACTTCTTTACGTTCTTCCTCTCACTTCCATGAACCCGTCTGAGTCCATTTCAGGGTTTAAGAGCCCTTGACTTCCTCTTCATTCACTGTGCAATTCAGTGTCCCATTGTTGACTTGAGCTTTTCTGGATGCTTCTTGTTTTTGTTTTCTTTTTTGTCTCAGTGGGAAATCTTTAATCATGTGGCCTTGTCCAAAACAAAAGCACACGTTAGGTAGGTTTTTGTAATTAATGTCTTGTTCCCAAACATCCCCTTCGCCTAGGTCCACTTTGATCTTTGATGGAAGTGGTGTGCTGAGGTCGGCTTCGACACATATTTGAGGGTGCCACTGAGGATTGAAAGAGTATCTCACACCTTCATAAATGAGACCACCAACATCCTCCGATGAAACCAATGGCATACCAATTGGAGATATGATGTCCCACATGAGGTTGTACAAGAGGGAGTCTTATCCTTTGTCCTCTTGGACTCATATTTCTTTTTATCTAGGAGGGGGGCCCAACTTAGTACTTTGTTATTGTCGGGGCTTTTCCAAGGTAACTCAATAGGCTCTTTTCCCTTGTGGGAGGCCTCTTGTTGAAATGAGTAGGAAACCATTTCTTGAATAGTCGAACCAATGATGGAACTTTCATTATCCATATTTTCTTCATTACTAGTGGTAAAGTCGTCTTCTTTGCTTGTAGTGTAGCCCTCTTGATTGGTTTCTTTGTTGTCAGGGATCTCTAGGCTTTGTCGCTGGTGTCCACCTCAAACTAGTTCCTACCTAGGTAATCAAGCTCATTAATCTCCTTTTCTAAACTACAATACAAGTTGTTTGGGAGGTGTTTGGAATATGCTTTCTCTCAAAAGTCACCCTAGGACTTCTTTACGTTCTTCCTCTCACTTCCATGAACCCGTCTGAGTCCATTTCAGGGTTTAAGAGCCCTTGACTTCCTCTTCATTCACTGTGCAATTCAGTGTCCCATTGTTGACTTGAGCTTTTCTGGATGCTTCTTGTTTTTGTTTTCTTTTTTGTCTCAGTGGGAAATCTTTAATCATGTGGCCTTGTCCAAAACAAAAGCACACGTTAGGTAGGTTTTTGTAATTAATGTCTTGTTCCCAAACATCCCCTTCGCCTAGGTCCACTTTGATCTTTGATGGAAGTGGTGTGCTGAGGTCGGCTTCGACACATATTTGAGGGTGCCACTGAGGATTGAAAGAGTACCTCACACCTTCATAAATGAGACCACCAACATCCTCCGATGAAACCAATGGCATACCAATTGGAGATATGATGTCCCACATGAGGTTGTACAAGAGGGAGTCTTATCCTTTGTCCTCTTGGATTCATATTTCTTTTTATCTAGGAGGGGGGCCCAACTTAGTAATTTGTTATTGTCGGGGCTTTTCCAAGGTAACTCAATAGGCTCTTTTCCCTTGTGGGAGGCCTCTTGTTGAAATGAGTAGGAAACCATTTCTTGAATAGTCGAACCAATGATGGAACTTTCATTATCCATATTTTCTTCATTACTAGTGGTAAAGTCGTCTTCTTTGCTTGTAGTGTAGCCCTCTTGATTGGTTTCTTTGTTGTCAGGGATCTCTAGGCTTTGTCGCTGGTGTCCACCTCAAACTAGTTCCTACCTAGGTAATCAAGCTCATTAATCTCCTTCTTTTGTACCTTTGTTTCTTAATTTAATTCAAGTCTGGGAGAGTAGGCTATTGCCGAACTTCCTTTATATTAAAAAAAAAGTTGTTTGGGAGGTGTTTGGAATATGCTTTCTCTCAAAAGTCACCCTAGGACTTCTTTACGTTCTTCCTCTCACTTCCATGAACCCGTCTGAGTCCATTTCAGGGTTTAAGAGCCCTTGACTTCCTCTTCATTCACTGTGCAATTCAGTGTCCCATTGTTGACTTGAGCTTTTCTGGATGCTTCTTGTTTTTGTTTTCTTTTTTGTCTCAGTGGGAAATCTTTAATCATGTGGCCTTGTCCAAAACAAAAGCACACGTTAGGTAGGTTTTTGTAATTAATGTCTTGTTCCCAAACATCCCCTTCGCCTAGGTCCACTTTGATCTTTGATGGAAGTGGTGTGCTGAGGTCGGCTTCGACACATATTTGAGGGTGCCACTGAGGATTGAAAGAGTACCTCACACCTTCATAAATGAGACCACCAACATCCTCCGATGAAACCAATGGCATACCAATTGGAGATATGATGTCCCACATGAGGTTGTACAAGAAGTACGGTAGGTTAGTGAGCTCGGCCCAAAGAGGCTAGCTGAGAGATTTTGATTTGTCGGCAGTAAAATTTGGGGACCATCTGAATAGACACAAGGTTGCCCGCCCGAGTTGCCAGGTTCCAACACTGAGGACTTGGAATGCCATATCTTCATTCTCGAAGACTAGCAACATATGACTAGCTGGTAAGAACTGACACAACAGTGACATGTTTACACACTTTCAAAATTTCAAGGCTATGGTGGAAAAGCTGACAGGAAATTATATTCAAACATTAAGACCTCATCTAGAAGGTGAATACATGTCAAATGATTCCAAAATTCTTCTAAAACTTAAAGGAACTTGAAGGCAATTTTCGTGCAGGTGCACACCAAAACAAAATGGTGTTATTGAACAAAAAAATAGGCATATTGTAGAAATCACAAGAGCCTTGATGGTTGAGAAAATATGCCTCATTTTTTTGGGCACAAGCAATGCATGCTACTTTATACATCATGAATAGAACTCTCACTATTGTTGTACATCAAGTTACACCTAAAGACAAGTTTACAAGTAAAAAGCCAAACTTATCCCACATGAAAGTAGTTGAGTCTATTTCATATGTACATTATCTAGATGAGTTGAGGATGAAACTTCATCCAAAAGCAAAAAATGTTTATATTCATTCGGTATTCCCTTGAGCAAAAGGGATATAAATGTTACAACCCACTTATATGATAGGTAAAGTTAAGCAAAGATGTGATGTTTGATGAAATATCAAGCTTCTATGCAGATGCCAAAGGAATTACTCTTGACTCAAATGATAGAGAAAATACACATGTGACTTAATCTTGACTCGAATGACTTCATCTCAACTCTTGAGTGGGCCTAATACATCACCCAGAAATAGTTCCAACTCAAACCAACTGATTGAAAGATTGCATGGAAATTTCAATCCTTCAACCTTTTGTTGGTAGTAAAACAACTACAAGTTTTGGAGACATTATGGAGAATCAAGCAATTTGGAATAGATCCTTGATGAGGAACATGGATTGCCCTCTATGAAGTTTCCAAGAGTAAGAAAGGCATATACAAATGATACAACAAGAAGAAGTGACCCAAGACCAAGAGGATGTAGGAGGATGCAGAATATAATGGAATGTGACATATGATAGTCACATGACTCCTCATTGTGCCTACATGACCAAGGTAATACAAGATGTTGAAGCTTGTTATTTTGAAGATGCAATTGGAAATTAAGATTCGGAGAAATCTATGGATGAGGAGATGGCTTCACTTTATGGAAATGAAACATGGAAGCTAGTTGTGTTGTAGCAAGGAAATAAATCCATATGCAGCAAGTGGATCTACAAGGTAAAGCACAATGTTGATGGTAGAATAAATAGGTATAAAACACGATTAATAGAAAAAGTATATGCAAAAAATATGGCATTGATTATGAAGAAATTTTTGATCGTGTGTCTAAAATGGCTCCTATGATAGCATTTTCTACATTGGTGATTATAGAAGGATGGATCTTATATCAAATGGATGTGAAGAATGCGTTATTACATGTTGAGGTGCAGGATGAAGTATACATGAACCATCCACAAGGACATGGGGGCTCAAAATCACCCAAAATATGTTTGCACATCGTAAAAGGCTTTGTATGGGCTTAAACAAGCCCCTCCTGCTTAGCATGCAAGGACTGCAAATTATTAAACCACCATTTGATTTTCTATGGTAATGTAGATCACTCATTGTACACAAGAAAGTGTGATGATTGCATCACAATCATGGATATCTATGTTGATGATTTGATTGCAAGTGATGATAATGAAGAAAGCATTAAAGAGGTAAAGCAACTCCTTATGCAGGAATTTGACATGAAAGATCTTGGTTTGCTATGCTCATTTTTGGGCATTAAGTTTATATATACAACAACATGTATATGGATGTTCCAAAGGAATATGCTAAAAAATTATGGTACGGCTAATTGTAAGCCATTCTCTTTTGCATTACATCAAAATTTGAAGTTGGATACTACATCAAGTGAAGCACTTGAAAATTCTACTATGTTTAGGAAAAGTGTGGGAAATTTGACATATATGACAATTACAACAATTGATCTAAGCTACACTATATGCTTCAAAGTGAAGTTATGCAGGCTCCCAAGAAACCACATTTAGTTGTTTTGAGATGCAGTGTATGTTATGTTAGTGCATATGTGTTTTTATGAAGCTCATGGAAAATTGTAAGTTTATGAATACACCAATGCAAATTGGGATGGTAGTATTCCACATAGAAGATCCACTAGAGGCTTTGTATTCTCACTTGGGAGTGCACCTCTTACATGGAGTAGTAATAAGCAACACACTATTGAGTAAAAAGGTTGAGTATAGAGGTGTTGCAATGGTAGCATGTGAAGCATCATGGCTAGAGATTCTACTTGCAGATTTAGGTGTGCAATTACAAAATCCTATCAAGTTTTATTTTGATAATCTTAATAGCATCCAATCAGCATGAAATATTTTTTTTCATGCTAGAACAAAGCATATCGAGATATTATCACTTGATTAGAGAAGACTTATTGGAAGGTGATATTGATCTTGTTTATGTAAGTATAGATGAGCAGGTTGCTGATATTTTAACTAAAGCTCTTAGAACAAAACAACAAAAGAAAATATGGAAGATGCTTGGATTACAAATACATGATGTTGAGATATCAATCTCAACATGTGATGCTCAAGGATGACATGTACTGCTTTTTCATCTCCACTTTTTAATCTCTCTTGCATGTAGTGGTTACATCGATATATGTTAAGGACAAATTTAATGAGCTATACCAGATTTCTCTATGAAGCCTAATGGCACATTTTATTTCTTGCCAACTCACGCATTTGCTAACATTAGGGTTTTCTTTATGCATTGATATTTATATATTGTACTGGTTCGTATTATTGTATTAGGTCGTTCTTGTATATTCTCTTTATGTAATAGAGGAGGAGAAAGAAGAAGATCATTCTTCCTTGCGTCAATATGTGTGTGCTCCTGTCTTTGTATTTGAGAGTGTGTGAGAGATCTCTTCTTTATATCCTTTCTCTTGATAGCATCATGGTCTAAGAAGAGAAAAAAGTTTGATCTTTAACTTAAGTTGTTAGTCTTGCTTATCAATCATTCCATGGGTTTTATGATATTTAGGTTTCCATAATAGGGAATTTAATCTTAGGGTATTCTACTAATCTAAAACCTATTTGGCTTTTATAATAAGAAAAAAACGAGGAACTGAATGGTAGTTTAGTATGGCCAATGGATCTACTACCATTATTCTTATACTCTTTGGAATTCCTAAACAAAACTTAAGCTTGGACAAATTGATTCTTCCTCTTATCCCACAAACCCATATAATATATTTCATATGCATGATTAGTGTATGACAAACTTTTCCCACCTTCATGGTAAGATCTTTAGCATGCACAAGGTTTAGAAACCAAGCTTGTGCAGAAAGTTTCAATTTGGAACTCTTTTGGTTCAAAAGATGGTGCAAAATCTCCACACAACATTTTTCCTAAACTATCTACATGAATTTGATGCATAAATCCGAATCATCTCCATGAGTAAATATATATGTGACCTATCAAATTAGGACATGAATGGTTATGCATCCAAATCCATATGCATTGCGTGCTCTATCATTTGAAAAGAAAAGAAAAGGGTGAAAAAACTTATCTCAAAATAAAGGTTCATCCATCCCTTGATTCTACTTAAGAGCTTCCGTTATGATGATGTAGGATTGGTCCATCCTATCAAGAAAAAAGAGATAAAGAAGATAACTCTCACACACTCTCATGCACAGAGATAGAAGCAAACATTTATTGAGGTAAGGAAGAATGATCTTCTTATACTTATTTTACTACATAAATGTTAAGTTTGATATTTCAACAGTCCCCCTCAAGCTCAACATCAAGTCCTGTAATCCATGCATCTTTTGAAACTTCTTCAGCTTCTCTACCCCCAAGTGCTTTAGTGAAAATATTAGCAATCTACTCATCTATCCTCACGTAGACAATATAAATATCATTTGCTAATATAGTCTCCATAATTAAATGATAATTTACCTCTGTATGATTTGTTCTAGCAAGAAAAAAAGGATTTCTTTCTAATTTTATGTTGTTAAGATTATCACAATAAATGAGGATAGGCTTCTACACTTCTACACCTAAATGTGCATGTAGCATTGCTACCCATGATGCCTCACATGCTTCTATTGTAGCACCTCTATACTCAACCTCATCACTTAACAAAGCAACAATGGGCTGCTTCTTACTTATCCGTGTAACAACAACACTATGAAGTGAAAATAGAAACCCACTAGTATAACTTCTACTTGGAGCACTGCTAGCCCAATCCACATCCGCACATCCATGAACCTATAATTCTACATTAGCTTAAAAAAATAATGCATATTCCAAAATAGCACTCAAATAACTTTGTGTGTGTCTCAAAGCATCTAAATGATAATTCTTAGGAACATATATCTCTCAGATCTCATAATTTAGCTTAGATTTGGCCCTGTAATTTTGAGATGTATCAAACTTCCCAGATTTTCCTTCTACATAGTAGCATCTTCCAACACCACCTGAGGTATTAGCCAAATTCAAATTCTAATATACTCGCATACAAATTAGCTCAGAATCAGCCATATCATACTTTTGCAGCACATGCCTTTGGGACAATTATATTGTATACTTATTTTTGTATGTGTAAATTCCATCGGTGCAATTACTCCAATCCTAAATGCTTGCTCATTTATCCTAAGGCTCATATGTGAGTTCATGTATTAGCACATGAATGATCTCTTGTAAAAGATTGATTTTTTACTCCTTGTAAAAGTGCATATATGGAATCACTTCAATCACTAGTTCTTAGGAACAATCTTTCCACAAATTCTTTGGTGATGAGTTATAGAAAATCAAGTCCTAAAGTTTTCAAACACTTTTAGCTAAAGACTTGAATTCAAATTTAAATCTTGGCTCCAAAAAAAGGCTATAAAAGAGGACAACCTAGTCGCATGGAAGACAACATAATATAGCATAAATTTCAGAGGAATTTGTGTGGCATAATGAGCTCACATTATATCTCTATTATTGCCCTCACATTGTGAAATAATTCATTGCCAATGTCAATGTAATCTATGTCCATTAATACATATAGTTTTCTCATATCTCATATCTTCTACTCTATCATGTATCACTCAGAATAGTGAACTTCACTGATGATTTCTTAGTGTGTTCTTGATCATTTGCAATGTTTTACATTGCTATAGACTCATTAGACTATCTATTTGTTTGCTACAAAGTTTCATACTCATTGCCTCATCCAATCTCGCATTATGTGCAAAACATTACCCTTTGTTCTGCATAATGTCAACACCCAAAAATGTCAGGATGCATCTCTAACTTGGTAAACATAATTCTCTGCCCACAGTCTATCATTTCAAGTGAACTAACTTGCAGACGTTAGATACCCAAGTTAGTTAGATATGAACAAAAAGATTTTGTTCAATTGTTAGCAAAGAAGGAGTACTATTCATTTCTTTGAGTAGGTGTAGTGACCAAAATAGCATGTTTTTGGTTCACAATGAAACTCCAACTTATCTGTTTTGATCCAATGATTTGAGGATCATGTTCTGAAGTATTTGGGTGATTATTTGTGCTTCCTCGAAAGCTCAAGAGGTTTACTTTGCACTCCTCAACTCAATTTTGGCTAGTGTGAAGAAGGAATTTGTAGCACCATCTCATCTTTGGAAGGTGTGCACCATCTCCTCAAACAAACTCAATGCCCAAAAAATACCAACAACACACCGAGATCTTTCATGCCAAATTCATCAGATCAATCGAATGAAAAATCCATCCCTTTGTTTTAGAAAATGCAACAAATGCTCTAACACTGAACATTTTCACCACACACGTCAAACATTCCTCATAATCAATGCCACATATGAATTTGTGCATATTCTTTTGCCACCAATCATGTTTTATACTTAATTATTCTATCATCAACATTATCTTTACCTTTTAAACCCACTTGCAGCCTATTTCTTCCCTTCTAGCAATGGAACCAGCTTCAGTGTTTCATTTCCATAAAGTGTAGACATATCCTCATCCATAGATTTCTTTGGATTTTCATTTCAAATTGCATCTTCAACACAAGAAGGTTCAACATCTGTACTAAAATATCCACGCAATCTTCAACTCCATTGGTTTGAGTTAGAACTATTGCTTGGCGACACATTTGGTCTAAGGAAAACTTGAAATTTTGTACTTGAGTTTTCAACATCTCCTGTCTCATCATTAAAGCCTTGTTAATGAGCATACTAGTTTCCATTTCATAAAAAATGACATCTCTACTTACTTTTACTTGGAGTGTGATTGGGTTGTAGAATTTATATCACTTTTGCTCAAGGGACTACCCCATGAAGTTGGACTTTTTGTGTTTGAAACAACTTTCATCTTCAACTCATTTACAACATGTAGATATGCAATACAACCAAATACTTTCATATCTAATAATTTTGTAATTCTACCTATAAACGTGTCTTTAACTATAACATGTTGTAAAGAACTATTCGGAGTTCTATGCATGATGTATACAACATTGTGAACAACTCCTTTTGAATAATAATGAGGCATTTGTGTGGCATATTGAGCTCACATTATAGCTCTATTATTGTCCTCACATTGTGCAATCATTCATTGCCAATGCCAATGTAATCTATGTGCATTAATACGTATAGTTTTCTCATATCTCATATCTTCTACTAGACTATCATGTATCACTCAGAACAGTGAACTTCACTAATCCATTTCTCAATGTGTACTTCATCATTTGTAGTGTTTTAAATTGATATATACGCATTAGACTATCTATTTTCTTGCTACATAGTTTCATAATTATTGACTCTGCCAATCTTGAGTTATGTGCAAAACATTATCCTCTAGTCAGCATACTGTCAACACCCGAAAATGTCGAGATGCATTTCTAACTTGCTAAACATAATTCTCTATGCATGGTCTATCATTTCAAGTGACGTAACTTGCAAACACTACCAACCCACACGAATTAGATATGCCCAAAAGGATTTTTTTCAATTGTCACCAGAGGAGTATTGTTCATTTCTTTGAGCAGGTGTAGTAAAAAAATAGAATGTTTTTGGTTCACAATGAAACTCCAAGTTATCTATTTTGATCCAATACTTTGAGGATCATCTTCCAAAGTCCTTGGTTGACTATTTGTGCTTCTTGGAAAGCTCAAGTGGTCTAGTTTGCACTCTTGACTTAGTTTTGACTAGTGTCAAGTAGGACTTCACAACACCATCTCATCTCTAGAAGGTGTCCACCATCTCCTCCAACAGTGGTATTAGAGCAACATCAAGGTAAAATGGGAGATGGATTTCCATCATCCATTGATAAATTGGATAGGGGAGAAGCTTGTATGGATACATATGTGGAGATGAAGAAATGCCAATCCTTAGATGCAAACATCAACCTACAAGAGAGGAGCAAGAGAGACTAGTTGTGTGGTGTGCAAAGGATGCTCTAGCCAGGTTTTAATACTCAATTCAATATGTGATCTTTTATTACCTCGTGTTAGGAATTGCAAGACTTTCGAAGAGACTTGGGAAGTACTATCTTCATACTTCTCATCAAATACAAGAGATAGGAAGAACCAACTTTGGATGGAGTTCACAACCTTGAAAAAACAACTAGAGCAAAGTGTGGTTGACTATGTGACCAAGATGAAGGATGTAGCTAATCAACTTGGGAGTATTGGAGAAGAAATAGAAGAGGAGCAGATAGTAATGTAGATCATAAATGGCATCAAGGTTGATGACAAGTGGGAGTCCTTTACCACAACAATGGACCTATATATGGACATGCAGATACCTGACCTCAATACATTGATGGGGAAACTCTTTACACATGAGGCAAACCTCAACAAGAATGGAGATACTTTTAGAGGTAATCAATCTTCTTCCCTTTACACAGATAAAAATAAGAATAAAGACAAAGGCAAAGGTAAGAGAAATGAAGAAGAGGCAAGTACCTCTCAAGTGAATTCTACAGGTAGAGGGAGAGCTACTAGAGGAAGGGGTAGAGGAGGAAAGCAAGGCAAGGGATGCCATACAACTCTTCATCTTGCAACATTTGTGGCTTTACTAATCATACCACAGATCAATGCTTTAGGAACACAAAGAATAAAAAAGGAAGCCGCTTCCGTAGAGGAAGCTATGGACGATCAAGAGGCAGGTTCAATAATGGAGGAAACAACTACCATCACAATTACAACCAAGTCTACACAACAACAACTGTCAAGGATGCTTCAGAGGAAGAAGATACTACAACAACTATATAGATGATAGAGAGGATTCTCTATTACTAATGAATATGATAGCCAAGCAAGGTAAAGATGATGAGTACCTATTCTATATTGATTCTAGTTGTTCCAATCATGTAGCAAGCAATGTAACATTATTGTCTGACCTTGAAGAACCCAAAGCAAAGCATGAAGTTGAGAGAGTTGATGACACTAGGCACTCAGTAAAGAAGATTGGAAATGTTAAAGCATCTAATGGTAACATGAATCTTCTAAGCAGGTTATTATATGTACCAACAATAACCAAGAATCTAATCACTATGGGATAGATTGTTGAGAAGGGTTTATAGGTTGGATTCACAAGGCATGTAGCATATGTGGAGGACCACCAACAAGACTTCAAGAGGATTGCAAAAGGTGAGAAATCTGGTAGATTTTTTACCTTTGAAATTGAAGATACAAGAAATATTGCTCTCTTCAATTATAAGGACCAAACCTTTAAGTTATGTGAATTAGAGATATGGCATAAGATACTAGGTCATATAGGTGATAGGACATTGAAGCAAATATCCACGGATCAGAGTGTTCTTGGCATCCCAAATGTGTCCAAGTTGTTGGAAATTTAGTAGGCCCATAACTAATACCATAGGTCCAAGTTCCATAGGTCCAAGATCTACAACATAAATTTCAGCAATCTTCCAATATTGACAAAACATGAACATACCACACTTTAATCATACAAATGATGAGACAAAGATAGAGAAAGATTAGAAAACATGTGTAAAGTGTTACATAAGCCACTGCTTACTCACACTATCATATATACAAATGTCAATTTACAATGTGGGAGCAAAATTGTCAACCACTCTATGTGAACAGAAATAAATGGATGAGTGAATGTACAAATGTAATAAACATATTCAGATGTATGAATAGAAATTTGAATATATATGAGATGTATGACCTGATAGGTTGTAGAAGAGTGAATATGAGTGACACAAAGACGAAGGATTAGTCTAAAACTGATAATCAGCAAACCCTCATCTAAGTTTAGGCTATGGAAGGCCCTAAGTCAGACAGGTGTGTGAAAGTAGCAAAGAATGCTAAAAAGTTTGCTGTCAGAAATTCTCAAACTCATATGAACATACTTTCTCGAACACCTCATCCAAATATGCATAAATCATACATGTAATGATTCTTTTGTACCTATGTCGAATAGGATTCCTCCTGATATGGATGCCACTTCCATATGCTTCAAGTAGTACAGGTGTGCATAAAGAGAATATGAATTACCTGAATTTCTTAACATAGAATGCAAATCTTATGTTAACCACCATCCAATGTCTTTGAAGTAACCTGAAATCTTCATATAGAAGACAATCTTCAAATACATCATGTGAATGGCCGATCCACACCATCAAGCTGCTGATGAGTAAGTCCTCTCCAAGAGTGTGAGCACACTCTTCTCCTCCAAGAAGAACTCCATAGCCGCTCCTCAACATGCTCCAAGATAGCACCATGGCTGCCCCATGTGCTAAGAGCACCACCTCTATTGAGGAACCGAGCTCCAAAGCTTGTGTTGAACTAGGTGAAGGATGTCTTAACAATGAAATAATGCTCTTCTTATATAGTAGTTGTTCTTACCTCAAAAGCTCAACTTTTAAAAGGTAAAAACGATCGGCATCGTAATTCGGAAAAAAAAAATCATATGCAAATTATAATCGCGATCCATCGCTGTGCTTTATTTCCTAAAAGCATGAACAAAAAATTTCTTCATGTTTCCCTGCCACTGGCCATGGGTATCGAACTCGGGTGGGTTTGATAGGAGGCACTTGCCTTATCCATGGCACCCAACAGCTTTGGTTGTAGAGGATCTATTACAAGATCCTACACATGTTGTGATGTGGATAAATTTGACCATGGGATATTGTATCTATATGATATTGCTCCAACAGTCCCCCTGGTAATGTCATATTGGTACAAACTTGACTGGATATATAACTTCATTCATCTACTAAATTCATAAGCTTCAAACTTGTACTCCCCAAATGGACCTTCAAACCTTTTCTTCAAAAGTCTTCTTCAAAACTGAATTTGACTTTACTTCAAACTTCAAAAACTTGAACTTTCTGAATATGAACCATAATACTTGAGAAAATATGCAAACTAGATATCCAATAGTATACTCATCAAGTAATCATTTGCTTGGCAACAAATGTAGCATGTACTTACTCTAAACTTGCCATCTCCTATCTTCTCAAACCTGGAAACATACACTAGGATCCACAAATTTGCATTTACCTTACGAAAGCATTCTCAACGTACTTCTGGTGTGTCATGTAAATACACTAAACATAATCAAGAACTGAATCCTGGGACTTGTGACTGACAACTCACAACTTAGTGTATTATGAACACTACTGGTTCATCTCTGACTGTACTCAAGTCAACTCAACTCATGAGTCTCATAAAAAAATCTATGATGTCATCATGTCTTCATCCTTGTTCAAACTGTAAATCCTTCATAGCTCTTTCCTTCAGAATCTAGTAAAAACATATACGTGCGCACTTCTGAAAAGATACCATTATGAAATATCAAATTTCTCTTCAATAGAATTCTGGAACCTTCTCCTGAACAGGAACACCCTAACACGAACATTCTCTAGACATTCTCCTTCTTCCTTCTTCTTTCAAAGGTGGAACATAAAGAGAAACTGAAAAAGGAAATATAGGAATACCTGATATAGAAATACTTGGAATACTTATAGATATGAATCAACATTCTTTCACATATGGCTAAAAATAAGTCTTCATGTTTCATCACCCCCTGGATGATTTAACAGTAGTATCCAGAATTCTTCAAATATATCAGACTTTATGAAATCTGGAACGTCTTCCTTCATAAATCTGATCTTTCATAACATTAATACATGTGTCTGAAACAAATAATCTGAACCCTTTTATTAGCATTGTGCACATGCCAATAGATTTCTCTATCATTCTTTAGCTTCCCAAAATCTAGAATTAGGTTAGTTGATCTATCATAAAAACCTTGTTGAAAGCATTTTAGGATTCATAACCTTCTGCAACATAACAAGTATCTTCTTCTATCTCTCTATAACACAAATCAGATAGAACTTGAATCTTTGACTTATTTCTTCGAATGCTAAAAACCTTACAAACAAAGGATAGATATCTGACTCATAAATACTCAAGATTTTCATGATCATTCAAGATCATCCAAGATCATACAAGATCTATGATCTTTCCAACAAAATACCTGTGTAGAATCTACCCTATGATTTGGAGAATGATTTTCCAAATCTGATTCAAGAAGAACCACATACATCAAATGATGTCAACTCATAAGATGAAGAACAAACCAATTTCAAAGCTTGGAAGTCCAAGGGAAAAGAAAAGTTCAAAAAATTAGAAGACATTCTAGAGTCATTCAATCAAGCACTTAGAATATCTCAAAGGGAAAGCAAGAAACCGATATGGTATGGCTATAACACATCACTAGTCACTAAGCATTCTATATACATGACCAAAGATTCCATGTCAGAAGAACCTTCTTCATTTGAATAAGGCAACAAGAAAGAAGAATGTAGAGAACCTATGCAGGATGAAATTGAAGCACTTCAAGAGAATAGTACTTGGGATTCGGTTCCCAAAAAACCATTCATGAAGGTATTAGGATCTAGGTGGATTTAGAAATTGAAATTGAATTCAGATGGCACAATAAATAGGTATAAAGCAAGGCTAGTAGCAAAGGGTTTGTTCAAACCCATGGAGTGGATTATGAGGAGACCTTCTCACAAGTTGCTAGGATGCCAACTATCAGAATTTAAGTAAGTATTGTTGCTTCAAAGAATTGGAACCTCTACCAATTTGATGTTAAGAATGCATTTCTTAATGGATGGATCTTTGAAGAGGTCTACATGGATCAACCACCATGATATGAAGAAAAAGACAATCCTGATTATGTATGTAAATTAAGGAAGGCATTGTATGGTTTAAAGCAAGCTCCTAGAGTTTGGAGCCATAGGAAAGGATGCCAATGGAATCAAGAAGATCAAAGCCAAATGAATGAGGAGTTCAAGATCAATGATCTTGGATTGCTTACATATTTTTTTGGCTTAGAGATTGTTTATATAGATTCTAGTGCTTTCATTACTCAGAGAAAGTATTTCCATGATATACTAGTTAAGTTCAAAATGGAAAATTTAAAAATTGTAGGTACACCCATGGAATTGAACCACAAACTCACTACTCATGAAGGAGATCTACTTGAAGACATTACACGTTATCAAAGTCTTGTAGGGAGTCTCAATTATGCAACCCTAGAAAGAGTAGATATATGCTATGGGGTGAGTACATTGAGTCAATTCATGCATACACCAAGAAAACCTAACATGGAAGCTGCAAAAAGGATCTTGAAGTACTTGAAGGATACCATAAATGAAGGACTATTTTATCCATTTACATCTGACTTGGATATCAAGCTATACTCTAATGTAGATTGGGTTGGCTCAAAAGATGATAGGAGGCACACCTCTGGCTATTTATCTTTTGCAGAATCTAAGTTGATTTCATGTTCATCAAAGAAACAACCAATTGTGGCATTGTCACCGACTAAAACTGAATATAGAGGCCTAACAAATGCAACACAAGAGGCAATGTGGTTAAAGCTATTCTACTCAAATTTGAGGATACGTGGATTGCAATAGGTTAAAAAGAATTGAAGGCCAAGCATATTAGGCTTGAGGGGGAGCTATTAGTGCAATTACTCCAAGCCTAAATGCTTGATCATTTATCCTAAGTCATATGTGCATTCATGTATTAGCACATGAATGATCTCTTCTAAAAGATTGATTTTTACTCCTTGTAAAAGTGCATATATGGAATCGCTTCAATCATGAGTTCTTAGGAAGAATCTTTACATGAATTCTTTGGTGAGGACTTATAGCGAATCAAGTCCTAAAAATTTAGAACAATTTTAGGTAAAGAATTCAATTCAAATTTGAATCTTGGCTCCAACAAAAGGCTATAAATGAGGACTACCTAGTCACATGGAAGACAACCAGATATAACAAAGATTTTAGAGGAATTTGTGTGGCATATTGAGCTCCCATTATAGATCTAATACTCACATTGTGCAATCATTCATTGCCAACCTCAATGTAATCTATGTGCATTAATACATATAGTTTTCTCATATCTCATATCTTCTACTCTCTCATGTACGACTCAAAACAGTGAAGTTCACGGATCCACTTCTTAATATGTATGTGATTATTTACAATGATTTAAGTTATTATAGACTCATTAGACTATCTTGTTTTTTGCTACAAATTTTCATACTTATTGCATCATCCAATCTTGAGTTATGTGCAAAACATTACCCTCTAGTCTGCATACTATAAACACCCAAAAATGTAGGGATGCATCTCTAACTTGCTAAACATTATTCTTTGTGCAAGGTCTATCATTTCACGTGAAATAACTTGCAAGAGTTAGCTAACCAAGTTAATTAGATATTCTCAAAAGGATTTTGTTCAATTGATAGCAGAGAAGGATTAGTGTTCATTTCTTTGAGTAGGTATAGTGACCAAAATAACATGTTTTTGGCTCACAATGGAACTCCAACTTATCTATTTTGATCCAATGATTTGTAGATCATCTTCCAAAGTATTTTGGTGATTATTTGTTCTTCTTGGAAAGCTCAAGAGGTCTTCTTTGCAGTCCTTAACTCAGTTTGGCTGGTGTGAAGTAGATATTTGCATCACCATCTCATCTCTAGAAGGTGTCCACCATCTCCTCCAACAAATTCAATGCCCAAAAAAATACCAACAACACACCAAGATCTTTCATGTCAAACTCATCAAATCCATTTGATGCAAAATCCATCCCTTTTTTGTAGACAATGCAACAAAGGCTCTAACACTAGCCATTTTCACCACACACCATTACCAAATAATAATCAGATCGGACTATATTTCATTCAAAATGTTTTTGTAGGGATATCCTTCACTGATGTGTAGATTGGGACAATCACCAAAGGAATGCTATTATCAGTTTGGGCCATCCTAAAGATCATGTAGAATTTTGTAATCAAGGACATGAAGGCCCTCTTCCTCGAAAGACACCATGTATTCTTCTACCTAAAGAAAATAACCTTATTGATGATTTATCATCATAGGAAGCAGTGTTATAAAATGAAGGATTAACAATTCCAAGTTTACATAGAACAATTGATGATCAAGAGAGGAGAATTGATGATTTAGAAAATTAACTAAACAGGAATACAAATACCTATGGATGCATTTGAGAAACAATATGGAAGAATATCAAAGGCATCATCATATTTTAGTGTTGAAACCTAGAAACTCGAGTGGGTGACCCTGTGCTTGTTCAGATAGTCCCTCGATTTTATTCTCGGAAAATCAAAATCTCTCCGCTACTCTCTCTAGGTTGAGCTCACTAACCTACCTTACTTCTTGTAAAGATTTGTGTGGGACATTGTTTCTCCTATGGGCAAGCCGTTAGCTTCGCGGGAGGATGTTGGTGGTCTCATCTATGAAGGTGCAAGACATTCGTTCAACACTAGGTGGCACCCTCAAATCTCTGTCAAGAGTGACCTTAGCATGCTGCTTCCATCTAAGATCAAAGTGGATCTGGGCAAAGGGGATTTCTAGGAACAAGACATTAATTACAAAATCCTACCCAACACATGATTTTGTTGTGGCCAACAAGACCACAGGATTAAAGACTACCCACTCAGATTAAAAAAGCAAACAAAAACAAGAAGCTTCTAGAAGCACTCAAGACAAAAATGGGACATTGAATCGCACGACGAATGAAGAGGTAGTTAAGGGCCCCCATAATCCAGAAGTCGACATAGACGGGTTCACGGAAGTCAGAAGAAGAAGGAAAAGAAGCCCTAGCGAGACATCTGAGTGAAACCATATGCGAGATACCCCCACAAACAACCTGTATTGCAATCTAGAAAAGGTGATTAATGAGATTGATTACCCAGGTAGGAACTAGCTTGAGGTGGAAACTAGCGACAAATCCCTAGAGAACCCTGACATCAAAGAAACCTACCACGAGGGATACACTACAAGCAAAGAAGACGGCTTTACCACTAGTAACGAAGATAACATGGATAGTGAAACATCCATCATTGGATTGACTATTCCGGAAACGGTTTCCTACTCATTCCAATAGGAGGCCTCCCGCAAGGGAAAACAACCTATTGACCTACCCTGGAAAAGCCCCCACAAATTGCTAACTCCAGATCCCCTCCTAGAGAAAAAGAAAGAGGAACCCAAGAAGAGTAAGGTTAAGGCCCCCTTTCGATTTACTTTAGTTTCTATGTATGCCCCTAATGGGGAGTTGGAGAGAATGAACACATAGGCCTCCTTGGACTTGCTCCCCCACAACCTCCTAATTTGGGGCGACGTCAATACGGTGGACCCTGCGGACAGATGGAATGGCCAGGGCTGGGTCATTGACAGTCGGGAGAAAGAAACTTGGGACAAAACCAAACAACACTTGGATTTTGTTGAATTCAAAGATTGGAATGGCTTTTCGTGGTCAAATCTCCAAGCAGGTGAGGACCTGAGGAAAGCTAGATTGGATAGAAGCTACATTGCTCAAAAGGTTATTCATTAGTGGGGCCACCCTTCCCTCTCACAATGCATCAACCTTGCCATCTGTGATCACTCCCCGATCATTATCGCTTTCCATCCTCTCACCAAAATCCATAAGGCTCCTTGGTTTCATGCCTACATGACTTCCTTCTCTCTCGCCTCCATCCATCAAGAAATTGCTGATGTGTGGAAGGAGGTGCTCACCTCTTGCCTGTCCCCAGCCAAGGGCTGGAGATGTGCGGTCAAAAATTCATGGTAGATCATGATAAGAACAAAGAAGATGGTCAAGATTGTTCCACAAGCATGTAGAGAAGCTCTATATCACAGACTGTAAAGACTTGAGGAGGAAGTGAACAAAGGAAAAGCTCAATCCCAGAGAGGCCTATGAAAAAACAAAGCTCAGCTGAGATACAAGGAAGAAATACAAAGGAAAAACTTGAAAATTTTCTTTAAGGAGTGGTGCGCTGCCAAAGCTGACAAACCCACCAAAGAGATGTGCCGCATCCTTAAAAGGAAACAAAACACAGAATTGATCCCCTTGTTGCTAGACTCAAATGGTGATGTATGCAATACGGATGAAGATAATATTGAGATCATTGAAGAGCACTTTTCGAGAATCCTAGGGATCTTGAACCCCCTCTCCTACCATAGACAGGACTACACGGCAGCCATATCTAGGGTATCCTCGCACAAGATCCCTTACAACCTTCGTTCCCTACTTGATTCCCCTATCTTCAAAGAAGAAATCATCCAAGTCATTGATGCCCTCCCTTTTGGTCAAAGTCCAAGGCCAGACGGGCTCACTAATGAGTTCTTTAAGTCATTCAAATTAGTGGTTGCCACCCCTCTTTGTCTGGTCTGGCAAGAGGCACTCGAGTTTGGTGTGCTTCCGACTTATCTCAACAATGGCATCATCAAGTTAATACACAAGAAACGGGAAAAGAACAGAATTGAGAACTGGCATCCAATTACGATGCTCCAAATGGGATATGAGATCATTGCCAAAGTGATAGACAATAGAATTTCGAGCCACTTGAGAGCGTGGTTAAGTGAGGACCAAAAAGGTTTCATCAAAGGCAAGTCAATTCTGGAAGCCATTATAGATATTTGAGAAGGTCAGGACTTTGTGAATGAGTCAAGACAAGATGTGGTTTTCCTCAAGATTGACTTTGATAAAGCTTATGACAGGCTGGAATGGGACCATATTCTACAATCACTTAAAGATCTCAGATTCAGCCAGAAATTCACCAAGATGATCTTGACCCTTCTAGGAAACACGTCAACTCAAATTAATGTTAATGGCCAACTTTCAAAGGTGATTAAACTAAGAATATTGACATAATTTTTTTGAAAAGCATAGTTGATTTTTTTGAAAATATTTTAGAATATGTTTCACCTAGTTTTTTTGGAGATGCTTGGATACTTTCTATGAAGCCTTTGGATTCAAAAACAACCACTCTAAGACCGCTTTTAGAGCTATTGTTGGGATCGAGCCTGACCTTCTCTTTGATCATGGCTGTCTAAACATTTCTCAAGGCCAAATTTCTCGGCTTCTTGGGATTCCCTTGGGATTTGGTATCTTTATGGAGTAGTGATGGAGTTGGGTCCTAGTGAGACTCAAAAGTAAGCTAAACTATTGGAAAGGTATGCAAATCAATCTCGTTGTTTGTGCAATGTTTATCAACACGTTCCTCATTTCGTCGACCATTTACTTCCTCTCTTGTTTGAGACCAAAAGAGCAAGAGCTATCCAAACTTGAAAGTATTTTCATAAACTTCCTTTTAAGAGGTGACCACAATAGGAGGGGAGTGCCTAAAATCAAGTGGTCCATATGCTCTAGCCAAAGAGATAGTGGGGGCCTTGGCATTCTGGACATTGGGTGCATGGCTAAAAAACTTGCAGCGAAATAGATGATTAAGGCATGGTGCAATGGGGAGGTCTCTTGATCCAAGTTGATCTTAGGAATCAAGAATGCATTGACTCTCGTGTGATACTCAAATTGGAAGAATCTAGACATTCTGACCCTGTTGTTTTGCCCGATCCCGGTCTTCCTGAAAGGCTCGAACCTTGTGTGCTCCCTATGGAAGAGTTGGAATAAAGTCAAAAGCTTCACCAGAATAAGTGAAGATTGGAAGTGGGCCACTGATTTCAGACAAAATGACTCTATCTGGTTTTCAATCCATGGCATCCGGATCATAGAATCGTGCAACATTGGAAATGCAAAGAGGCTATGGAACAAAGGATTCAAAAAATTCAAACATCTCTCAAAACAAGACATCAACCAGTGGATCAACTTCGAAGATATTGACCTTAGCGTCAACATTATTTATGAAGAATGGAATACTTTGCAAAGTAGATCTCTAGCTTGGGACCGTTCTAAAGTTCACTTTCTCATGGGGCATGACACGCCTTGCCTGCTTAGTCTCAGATGGCACAATGGTAATTGCCTAACAAAAATCCAAAACATCAAAGAAACCATTGATTATCAGGTTAACCTCAACAAGAAGTGGTGCCTATCATGGACACCGCTGCGGTGGGAACATGAAGTTCATGGGTATCGTTCACCCTCTCATAGAAACCAAAAATTCTATCCTCTTATGGCAAATTCTTCGTCGTGGGATCTCGACCAACCTAAAGGCTAGAAAACTTTTGGGGGTGCCTCCCTGGTGCAAGCATTGCTACCTGTCCATTGAAGATGTTTCTCACATCTTCTTTACTTGTCCCAACTCCAACAAACTCTAGCAAGTCATGTGAAAGAAAATTAGACTTAAAAAATATATGAGTTGGAAACAAGCTTTGCTGAGAGAAGCAATCAGCTGCTTCCCGACTCTTTGGAACACCATCAGAGGTGAGGTCCTATGAAAGATCTAGCGAGAAAAATGCGCTTATAACTTTGGTGACTCCCCCAAAAAGTGATTGATTGAGAAATCAATGTTCCTCCCCTTCACTTCTACTTTTCTTTTAAATAATACAAGTCTGAGAGATACAAGTCTGGGAGAGTAGGCTAAGGCTAAGGCTGAACTTCCTTTACATTAAAAAAATTTCAAAGAAGAGATGGAACCCACCCCCTTTTCATATTTCGAAGTGCATATATGTATACACACACACACGGTACGGAGGGATATGTATAGGGTACACGACGATATCACTCAATAGAACAAAGTGTATTTTGATAGGAATAACTAAAGGAAGACCAAAGGGGGGCACCGTAAAACCCAAATGGGGAGAGAGGGGTATGAGTTCTAGACCAAGGGGGAACAAGTCTAGACACAGGCACACACAATTATTTTTTCCCCATCTTCATATTGGTTTACTCATAGACCTGATACATGTTATCAACATAATCATATTTTGGGGCATCGTTCTCACTCGCAATTTCTAGGCTCTTTGGGTAGAAGTAGCTAAATACCATGTGCTCCTTCGAGATAGATTCATGATATCGTTAACCAAATGGTGAAGCATAACAGAAAAAATCTTCCCTTTTTGTTGAGGACCCTAAAGTTCTTTCAGAATAAGGTATCCATAGTCACCTTATCTTTATAACTCATCTTTAACTTATACAAGAGAGCATTGCTTCTATATTCATGAGGAGTGCTTTAGAGTCCATCTTTTTCTTTTCTTCCAAGGGAGACCTTTGAGGGCCTTGTCGTTGTCTTTGGATGAGATCCTCATTAAATCGGATGCTTTTGCCTGCAAAAGGGAATGCTTGTTCAATCTTTAAAAGACTAGAGGAAAAAAAATGTTTTCACTATTGGAAACAAGTTGATTTCACTCTCTATCTACACAAAATGGAATGCTTGCTCAATCTTTAAAAGACTAGAGGAAAAAAAATGTTTTCACTATTGGAAACAAGTTGATTTCACTCTCTATCTACAGGAAAGACAAGATCCTAGTCCTAACTATATTCCATAGATATTGCAGACTCTATTAAGCTTAGTAGTAATGAGTTTTGTGCAGTCAAAAGCAGAATAGGCGATGATTTGGGTGGGACATTCTTGAGAAAGAGTGTCACATAAGATCTTATAGGATCTCTGCATGATATTCATATCTTTTGGGACAACATTAGGCTCGAGAAGATAATAATGCTCATCCCATATATCTTTATAAAAGGTGATTCCTCCAGGCATGACCTTATCTCTCATTTTCAAAAATCTTCTACTACGGGGATACAATGGGAGTTAAACCAACTATATGTGTCCTCCGGATTCCCCCAAATCCATGTAGGGAATCTAACCTTCTATTAGAGGCTTTGCCACGTTTCTAAGGATCTCTTAAGAAAAGCAATACCTTTAAAGTGGAACTCATGGTTGCTTTAGTAGATTCTAAAGAGGTCACAGCAAATCTTTCTTAGCCGTAGAATCACGCTTTCCTTTGATTTGTAAGGGGATGTGTGCATAAGCAATGCACCCAAATATTTTGCAATCATCCAATGAGGGTCCCCTGCCATTTTATGCTTCATAGGGTGTCATACCATCCAATGAGTGGATGGAAGCCTATTGACCAAGTAGGTGGCTATGGAAACATCCTCTGCCCATAGATAATTAGGTAACTTCTTCTCATTTAACATAGATGTAGCAGCTTCAACAATTAAATTGTTCCTTCTCTCTGCCACTCCATTCAATTGAGGAGTGTATCTAGTTGTTACTTCCCTCTTTATGCATCTATCCTATAGAAATGAATCAAACTCATGTGAAAAATACTCACCACCTCCATCAGATCTGATCCTCTTCAAGCTCCTTCCTGTTTCGTTTTCAACTAATGCCAAGTACTTCTTAAAGCATGTAAATACCTGATCCTTATCTTTGATGGAATAAAGAATTGTCCATCTAGTGTAATCATCGATAAATGACACATAGTACCTTGAACCTGAGATGGATGGATCTTTGCTAGGGCCCCACATATTAGTGTGTACAAGCTCCAAATACTCTTCATGGATGTGTCCTCCTCTGTTGAATGGTTGCCTTTGAGCCTTACCTGATTGGCATGCTCTACATTTGTATATCATATGTTGCTTAGTCACATTGGGAATACCAAGCACACTTTGATCCTTGCATATTTGCTTCAGAGTTGTTTCACCTATGTATCCTAGACTTTTGTCCCATGCTTCTAACTCAAAGAAGATTTGATCTCTATAATTGTATGGTGTTGTTCCTTGTGTCTTCAATTTCAAATGTGAATAATCTACCTCACTTCTCACCTTTGGCAATCTGTTTGAATCCTTTTTGGGGGTCTTCAACGTATGCTCCATGATTAGTGAATCTGACTTGTAAAACTTTCTCAACAATCAACACTAATTAGGTTTTTTGTTATAGTTGGCACATACAGAACTTTACTCAAAAGGTTCATGCTACCATCACATGTTTTCACATTTCCAATTTGCTTGATTGAATGTTTAGTATCATCACCTGTTTGTACCTCATGCTCCCCTTTGGGTTCTTCAAGGTCAGATAATAGAGCTACATTCCTAGCCACATGATCCGAACAACCTGAATCAATGTAGAAAAGATGGTCATCATCTTTACCTTGCTTGGATGTCATGTTCATGATGAGTAGAGAGTCTTCTTGGTATTCAGTATAGTTGTTCTAGTCCCAACTTCCTCTAAAGCCTCCTTGATAACTGTTTTTGTTGTAGCCTTGCTTGTAATTATGATTGTAGTTGCCTCCACCATTTTTGTATCTACCTCTTGATTGTCCATAGCTCCCTCTATGGAAGCCTCTTCCCCTTTGGTTCCTTCTATTCTTGAAGCATTCTTTTGTAGTGTGGTTTTTAAGACCACATATGTTGCATGGTGAGTTCTTGTAGGGTTTCCTCCTACCTTGCTTTCCTCCTCTACCCCTTCCTCTCCTCGATAATTAGCATGAGAGGTACTAGCCTCTTCTTCACTCTTCTTGCTTTTTGCTTTATCCTTACCTTTTTTCTTAATATGTGTATAAAGGGCAGAAGATTGGTTACCTCTTGAGTTGTCACCATTTTTGTTGAGCTTTTCCTCGTGAGTGAAGAGTTGCCCCATCAAGGTGTTGACATCAAGTATTTGCATATCCATGTAGAGATCCATAGTTGTCGTGAAGGACTCCCACTTATCATCAACCTTGATTCCATTAATGATCTGTCTCACTACGTGTTCTTCCTCTATCTCCTCTCGAGTGCTTGCAAGATGGTCAGCCACATCTTTCATCTTGGTTACATAATCAACCACTCCTTTCTTGGGTTGTCTCTTTAGGGTTGTAAATGAGAAATATGATGAAAGCACTTCCTAAGTATCTTGGGAGGTCTTGCAATTTCTAACATGTGGTAAGAAGAAATTAGAGATTGAATATAGTAGATATGACCTGGCAAGAGCATCCTTTGCACACCATGTGGTCAACTTCTCTTGCTCTTCCCTTGTAGGTTGATGCTTGCTCCTAAAGATTGGCATCTCTTCACCTCTTGAAATGTATCCATTTAGACTTCTCCCTTGAAGGTAGGCTTGCATCCTAAGTGACCATGCTGAGTAATTGTTCTTGTCCAATTTGTCAATGAAGGATGGAAATCCATCTCCTCTCTTTCTTGTTGTTGCTATGATACCACGTTTGGAGGAGATGGTGGATAGTCACAAGAGATGAAGTGGTGTAGCTAGATCCTACTTCACACCTACTGAGAATGATGGCTGTAGAGTGTAGTGGGTTAGCTTGTTAATGAGAAAAATTAATCATATATGTAGCGTGGAAGATGATTCACTAATGGAAGGATAAAAAAATAGATTGGAAGATAATCCAAGATCAAAAACTTGCTATTTTAGTTCACACACCTCTTTAGTGTTTTGAATGATTCTCTGAGCACAGTAGCAATTGGCTTAATTCCTTTTCAAGAACTCTAATTAACTTAGTAATCTAACAATCATGGTGATTGAATAAAAAATGATGGACTACATGCAGAGAAAGATGTTCGGCGATTCACAACTCCATCCCGACATTCTCAGGCTACTACAGTTATCAGACTAGTGAGTGATGTTATGTTAATATCTAATGATCCTGAGAAAAAATGCCAATGAAACTTTGTAGGCTTGTCATAGATAGTATGCTGATTCTATCAGGCTTCAAAGCATTGCAAATGATTAACTACACGGAGAGAAGCTAAGAGAAGATTACTATTCTGATGGAGTAATAATAGAGAGGTGAGATAAGAATGGAATGATCATATATGTATTAAAACATGTACAAATACAATGTCATTGGCAATCATACATTGCTCAATGTGTGAGAGTTGAATGAGCTATGAGAGGAGCCCTCACTTCACAATTTATGTACTTCAAAATGATCTCTCAAGGTGGAGATACACGGGGGTCTTTTAGATCCTCTTTTTATAGTCAAGTTTGGAGCCAATGTTTGAATTCAAATTCAAACTTCTACCTAAAAGGTGAATGTTAAAGTATAGGATAGATTCTCTCATGACTCAACAACCAAGAGTTCAAGGTTTTAGAGCTTCTAAAGTTCGTGTGGGTGGAATCCACTTTTACAAGGATAAATGAGAAGTACTGTTACAAGAGGTTGATTATATGAAACTTTTCAAAGGTTATGTCAATAAGTTAAGCATAAGCTAGTTAACCAAGTATGTGGGCTTGGGTTTAATTGCACCAACATTGTTGAATTTACGAAGGTATGAGAATAAATAGATTTTATTTTTTCCTTTTTGGACTTCTTTGTTGTTGTATTGCATGGCTTCAAGAGATACTCCTAGACGTGTCCCTTCTTGCATAATATATGATTTTAGACGATTATTTTCACAAGAAAACATGGTTGAGCATCCATATTTCCTTCTACATTTTCTACATGGCCTCTCCTTTATTTGCACTCTAGAGAGCAACTGAGCAAAGGTTTTTATGGAGGAAAATGAATGTGGCTTTATTTGTCGTGACATCGGTGTAAATGTCGGTATGCGCGTCGGTACCAAAGCGTCGATGTAAGCGTCGGTATATGCATCGGTATATGCATCGGTATATGCGTCGGTATATGCATCGGTATATGCATCGGTAATACCGGCGCCCATATCGAGGCCTCTGCTGGGTGTTTCGTCGTGTATACCGTCACCTGCAGGGTGTACTGACGCTTATTCCGATCACATTACTAGGAGTACCGTCGCGTATACCGACGACCATACCTGCAAAATTTTTTTTGGGCAGAGTGTGTTGTCTTTTGCTACAACAACATTACCATGATGTTGCTTAACAAAAGACAATACACTCTGCCCAAAAAAAACCGAGTACATGTGATGTGTACTCTAAACCGAAATATGATTTCATGAAACAGAGTATTATTGGACACAAAAGAGATAATCAGAATGAACCATGAACCATGTACAAAAGAAGTTATATATTTTAATAATGAAGCATGTACAAGAGTGTGGCAAACCACTGTCATATATGACACTTTTACAAAATGTGGCAAAGAACATTAATGGAATGAGATAAATTCTTTGTAAATTACAAACAACAAGTAAAAACCAAGTTTATAAATTAATTACCTCATCGCAAATGCTCCCATGAAACGACCGCACCGCGTACCTCCAAGTCCTCCAATAGTGCAATCAACCCATGAAGATATCCATAAGACTCCTCCGTTCGTGTTGGAGGACGACCCATTGCCAGCTCCTGAAACAAATATACAAAAGATTAGAGGAACATACATGAGAAATTTAACACAAATAAATTCAATAAATGAAATGGTACTTACAAACTCATGATGCATTGTGTCATATCCGCCGCTGCCCAAATGTGATGGTCCAACCGTATCTAAACGTGTGGTTGCGGCATCTCGCTGCAGGCGATATCGGTCAAGAGTCTGCTGCTGCTCATCACAAATCACGTCCCACTCCTCAGCATCTAACCATACAGGCTTTGGTAAGCCTGCTCTGAAAGCATCACGAGCCTCGGATCGTCGATGGGACATAACCTCACGTGCAGTGTGCAGAATCCACTCTGAACTGACAAGAGACTGTCCATCGACTGGTCGGAACTCCTAATAAATCGTCTGTGTGATATAATTGTTCTGATCTTTATCCTGTTCACTCCATTTCAGCATGATAGAGTGTCCAAAATGGATGGAGCAAAGCTTTCGTATATGTGCACGCATTGCTTTGCCAGCCACATCCATCACTGGAGCTCCATCTTGGATACTATACACCTTGGAGTCATCATGGTCATGAGCACCCCAAGGTGTACGTGGTGTACTGCGTGGCATACCTACATCTGAGATACTCGTCCTAGGAAAAGAAGCGGGTGACACAACATCCATCGCACTGCCTCCACAAGAGCCGCCTCCTCTGCCTCCAGACCTACCTGTAGATCCACTCCTAGAACCTTCTGCTCCAGAGCGTGACCTCGATCTACGAGACGGGCCAGAGCCTGTATCGCACTGAGGTGTCGAATGCACGTCTACTAGTAGACCCAATAGGAGATGGCTGAAAAGATGGTCGTGGTGGAGTCACAAAGCTAGGAGACATACCTCCTACGGGAGTAGCACTACCTGTAGGAGTGACATGGGCAGGAGTGACACCGGCGGGAGTGACACCGGTGGGAGTGAGGCTAGTAGGAGTGAGGCCGGCAGGAGTAAGGCCACCAGAAGTGAGGCGGAGAGGAGTGCTACCTCGAGCGATCCAATACTGTGATGGAGCAGCCATATACGTGGGAGGAACCTGAGAGATGAACTCCAAAAATTGCTCCTCTGTCATGGAATGTGGAGTGACTGGAGGACTGTCTCTCATCATGCTCTGTAATAAAAGAACTCAACAAATCAGCATGCGATAATAAAAGTAATATAGAGAATAAACAAAAAAAACAAAAATTAGTACGTACAAGTGTTTTATTCAAAAATCCTCTAGTCTAGCATCCTCTTGAAGATCCGATGCACCGAGAATATCTATCTCTATATTGATGGCTTCTAAATCGCTTGCTATGCTGGTTTCTTCCTGATCATCATCTATTGATTCGTCTTCTCGAACAATGACCTCTTCTTCAATGACCTCTTCTTCTCGAACAATGATCTCTTCCTCCTTGACTATCGAATGAATCTCTGAGTCCACTAGAGATGGACTTTCTTCTACATCTATGTTCTCAAAAATTTATCTACTACGTGGAGCGACTTGTAAAGCAAATAGCCACTCTGGTTCTTTTGAATCTGGTACAAAAACAAGTTGCTCACAGTGTTCGGGAAGTACAAATGTATCCCTTTCATCTGTCCATAATCTTGTGGAGTCCACTTGAAGCAAACCGCTTTTATCCTGTCTCACTGTTGCGTTTCTTCAAGAGGTGACTACTTTGAACCATTTCACATAAAAAATAAAGTAATCAAACTTTCTGAAAGATAGTTTCAAGATGTCTTGAATCACACCACAATAATCTAGCTCACCTTCTAAAGCATTATCATCTCTTGCACTCGCTCTACTTTTTTGTAGAAAATTCACCATCACTCCACTATCAAAAGTAGACCTATTTTGATCAGTTCGTGCGACTCAAAAGTGTCATCCACGATACCATAGTGCACCGTATTTAATATACTCCCAATCACATCCTTTTGCGAGTTCTTCCTCTTCTTCAGAGATATCTTCACCCGCTGCCTTTGTGAAACCATTGTATCTAGCCATCTGCTCGTTGGAAAAGGTGGAAGAGGTCGAAGAATTTCTGGAAGAGGCAAAAATCGAGTGGAACGATTTCTTCGAAACTGAGCTCTTTCCTTTGCGTTAGTTTCCTTAACAAGCTCATATCTTTCTAACCACTTCTGCATAGGCTCAGAGTTAACTATGCAAAACTTCATTGCCTTCTCTCTGAAAGCTGCATCCATTTTTCTCTGCAATTCTTTACCTTGTGGTTCATGGCCTACGAGACGAACATCTTCATCATCGCTCCATAAGCAAGGCATTTCGAGATCCGACATACGTAGAAACTCAGTTATGAATACAAGAGATTCTTGTACAAGCCATCCCTCTGCCATGCTACCCTGTGGACATGCTCTCTGTCGAACAAATCCTTTCAATGTCTTCATAAAGCGCTCCAAGAAGAACATCCATCGACTATGTACAGTTCCTGCTATTGCAACTTCATCTACCATATGAACCAGTAAATGAAGTTGAATAGTGAGAATACTTGCGGGAAAGTATTTCTCTACCATACAAACAGCCTCGATAGCATTGAGTTTCGCACTCTCTATGCTATCTCTATTTATCTCTTTAGAAGATATCCACCATACTAAAGAGCTAACTTTATAAATGGTTCTTCGTACATCCTTTGAAAGACAATCGTTTAGAGCTACAGGGAGCACAAACTATAAAAAATTGTGCCAATCATGAGACTTGAGTCTTGCAAGATTGTCGTTTCATGTGAAAGCAGTCTTTAGACACCTATCGAGTAGGTGTTCGAAACTCTGAAATTGTTTTCTTCACTTGTTGCTCTTCCATCCTGCCAAGCACCCAAGGAGCTCTTGGTAATGATACTATTCTGTTGGGCTTAGTGATTGCCCACAACTCTCGCATACGACCTTGCTCTTCTAAGTCCTCCCTTTGTGCTTTGCTTTCTTTCTTTCCGATCAAAGTTTTCCAAAGAATCTCTCCCACATTCTTAAAAATATGCATCGGGTCCACCAAATGATTGATCAACAATTCACTCCAATAAGGGAGTTCATGAAAGATGGACAACCGTTTTATGCCAGCAATTGGATTTTCTGAATCCCATAGTTGTTTCCAATCGCTAGCTTTCATTTGGTGTTGCGCTTGTCGATTAATTTGTCCTTCACATAAAACAGGTCCATCAGGCAAATATCTATGACATCCTTCATAGACAGTTTTACGCAGTGCTTTGGAATAGTGTGCTTCAAGTCATGGTCCGCATAAAGGACAAGCATGGTAACCAAAAATCGATAAACCTGAACATTCACCATAACCAGGCCAATCATGCATTGTCCACATAAGTATGCCTTGCACTCGCACGTCTCGTCTTCTTATAGGTTGAGACATGTCACGCACAGTAATCCCATCCCATAAAATGCACAGTTCTTCCACAAGTGGTGCAAGATATACATCCATGTTTTTTACCTTATACTTGCCTCGTACAATAAGAGCTAATAATAAATGACCTTTCTTTGTGGGCAACCATGGTGGGATATTATAATTGACCAAACATACAGGCCATGTGGTCCATGAAGAATTGCATAATCCAAATGGATTCACTCCATCCATAGCTAGGCCTAGAGGTATGGACCGAGGCTCACTAGCAAAATCTGGCCACTTACTATCTATGTGCTTCCAAGCATCAGAGTCATCAGGCACTTGCATTACATTATCTATAGACCTGCTCTTTGTATGCCATGACATTAACTCAGGTATGATTTGCATCTAAACATGTTCTTAATTCGTGGAATGATAGGAAAGTGGCAAAGAACCTTTGCGGGGATTGTTTCGCCTATAACGTCTTCTCTAAATCTATTTTCTCCACACTTTGGACATACGTGGAGATGCTCATACTCATTCCGAAAGAGAATGCAATCATTCAGACAAGCATGAATTTTAGTATAATCCATTCGAATGGACGGTAAAAGTTTTTTTGCATCTCCACGTGTTGGAGCGTCATTGCCCTTTGGCAAAAATTGATCTTTAAGAAGCTTGCAATAAGCAATTAAAACGATATTACTAAATAAAGTTATTGTGATACAACAATGAAAGCGAATTTGTTCTCCAGTTACCTGAACAATTCAGTGACACTACTATCTGACCATCCATAAATGGATTGCAGATTGAGCATCGCGAGTGACGCACGTAGTACAGATATCTTTGCTCCATTGTAAAGTGGTCAATGAGCTAGTCTTCGCATGTTTTCATATTCTTCATCGACTTCTGATCGTGGAATTTTTGTTGTGTCCATGAAACTCTCGACACCTTCTCCACCATCATGATCTTCGTCCATCTTATAAAATGCTTCAAGCATCTCTTCTATATGTTCATTCTGTGTAATATTATTAGTACTTGCTTGTACGTCTAAGTCCTTTTTTGCTCTCTTTTGTCCACGAGAGGTTACCGGTGCAATGTCGTTTGGGTCCATCTGCTCACCTGGGGGACCATGCGAATGATAACGTAGGTTTTCCAGTCGACTCCTATCAAAGGATCCATACTCTCTAATATGTGCAGTACAAATTCGTCGTTTCCGATAAATTTGATACTTGCACTGTGTGCAAGAACATGCCATTCTCTCTTCAGGATCCAAAGAAGCCATCTGCTACAATATGGACATTTTAGAACATTTGTTTTTTTATTAAACCTAAAAATCATACTCTTAAAGACTTAAACCCTAATCTATATAACTATCCTATTTTATCTATATATTCGGATTTTTTCTTAATTGATCCTATTTTACATATATATTTATTTATTTATTCAGATTTTTTTCCTCTTAATTGAGTTATATGTATGCCTGAACCCTAAAGCCCTATTTTAAAAGATGTAGACCTAAATTATGTATATTTCTATACACATGTGTATATACATGTATATATGTATTATATGTGTACTCTAGAGTGTGTATATATGTTATGTAGGTGTTAAAACCCTAAAACCCTAATCAAAATGACCTAGACCTAAAACATGTATATATATGTATGCATGTGTATATATATGTGTATATGTATATATATGTGAATAGATAGGTGTATAAGTATGTGTGTATGTGTATGTGTATATATATTCACTCTATTTAAAATGATTAAAATTAAACCTATTTTTATATATTTTTCATGATATATATTTCATTTTTTTATTTAAAACACTAGTTCTTATTATATTTTATTATCTATATAATTATCCTACTTTATATATATATATATTATTTATATATTCAGATTTTTCTCTTAATTAATTTTAATTTTATATATTTTATTATATATATTTAATTAAATTATCTAAAACACTAGTTCTTTTTATATTTATTTAGGTATATAATTATCTTATTTTATATATATATATTTATTTATATATTGAGATGTTTTCCTTACGTAATCCTATTTTTATATATTTAATTATATATATTTAATTAAATTATTTAAAACACTAATTCTTTTTATATTTATTTATGTATATAATTATCTTACTTTATATATATATATTTATTTATATATTCAGATTTTTTCCTTACGTAATCCTATTTTTATATATTTAATTATATATATTTAATTATATATATTTAATTATATATATTTAATTATATATATTTAATTATATATATTTAATTAAACTATTTAAAACACTAATTCTTATTATAGTTATTTATGTATATAATTATCTTATTATATATATATATATATATATATATATATATTTATTTATTTATATATTCAGATTTTTTCCTTATGTGATCGTAATTTTATATATTTAATTATATATATTTAATTAAAACCCTAATCTCAAAGATCTAAACCTAAAATATGTATATTTTTGTATGCATGTGTATCTACATGTATATATGTATTATATGTGTATGTGTATCTGTGTATATATGTTAAGTAGGTGTTAAAACCCTAAAACCCTAATCTTAAAGATTTAGACCTAAAATATGTATATTTCTGTATGCATATGTATCTACATGCATGTATGTATTATATGTATATGTGTGTTTGTGTATATATGTTATGTAGGTACTAAAACCCTAAAACCCTAATTAGAAAGACTTAGACTTAAATGTGAAATACTAAAACCTAAATACTTAAACACTTATAAAAATCTAAACCCCTAATCCTAAAACCCTAATCATATTTTTATATGTATATTTATTTATATATTCAGATTTTTTTTCTTATTTTTCTATATGTTTTTTCTTAATATAAATACAATTGAGTTATATGTATGCCTAAACCCTAAAACCCTAATCTTAAAGATCTATACCTAAAATATGTATATTTTTGTATGCATGTGTATCTACATGTATATATATGTATTATATGTGTATGTGTATGTGTGTATATATGTTATGTAGGTGTTAAAACCCTAAAACCCTCATCTTAAAGATTTAAACCTAAAATATGTATATTTTTGTATGCATGTGTATCTACATGTATATATGTATTATATGTATATGTGTGTTTGTGTATATATGTTATGTAGGTATTAAAACCCTAAAACCCTAATTAGAAAGACTCAGACTTAAATATGAAATACTAAAACCTAAATACTTAAACACCTATAAAAATCTAAACCCCTAATCCTAAAACCCTAATCATATTTTATATATATATTTATTTATATATTCAGATTTTTTTCTTATTTTTCTCTATATTTTTTCTTAATATAAATATAATTGAGTTATATGTATGCCTAAACCCTAAAACCCTAATCTTAAATATCTATACCTAAAATATGTATATTTCTGTATACATGTGTATATACATGTATATATATATATTATATGTGTATGTGTATGTATGTGTAAATAGCCTAAAAACCCTAATCCTATTTTTATATATTTGATGTAAAAAAAAAACTTCAAAATAAAAAATTTATATATTTAATTAAAACACTAGCTTATGTGTGTGTTATGCATGTGTGAGTATATGAGTATGTATGTACATATGTGTGTGTATGTATGCATGTGTGTACATGTGTGCGTGTATGTATACATGCATGTGTGTATATGTGTGTATGTATGCATGTGTGTATATATGTGTGTGTATGTATGCATGTGTACATGTGTGTGTATATGTATGCATGTGTGTACATGTGTGTGTATGTGTATGTGTGTGTATGTATGCATGCATGTGTGTGTATGTGTGTGTATGTATGCATGCATGTGTGTATATGTGTGTATGTATGTGTGTATACATATGTGTATATGTGTGTGTATGTATGTGTGTATGCATGTGTGTGTGTATGTATGCATGTGTGTATGTATGCATGTGTGCATGTATGTGTGTGTATGTATGCATGCATGTGTGTATATGTGTGTATATGTGTGTGTGTATGTATGTGTGTATATGTGTGTGTGTATGTGTATGTATGCATGTGTATATATGTGTGTGTATGTATGTGTGTATGCATGTGTGTGTATATATGCATGTGTGTAAATTTGTATGTGTGTGTATGCATGCATGTGTGTATATGTGTGTGTATGTAAGCATGCATTAGTGTATAGGTGTGTGTATGTAAGCATGCATGTGTGTACATGTATGTGTGTATGTATGCATGTGTAAATGTGTAAATGTGTGTGTATGTGTGTGTCTATGTATGCTCTATTTTCCTATCTCTATCTTGATCTTTTCTTTCATTATTCTTTATCTCTCTCACTCTCTCTCTCTCTCTCCTCTCTTTCTCTCTCTCCTGCTCTCTCTATCAATAGAGAATAAAACAATCACTTACAAGTATGTCCCTCTTTTGGATCGTTGTCATCAAAGCGTAATGTATGTCGCCTATCACCCAATTCCAAACAATCAAAGCCAAAGAATTTCTGCATAATTAAAGAAAAGAGAAATTATAAAACCTAAAGCATAGAGAAACACAAATGCTAACAGTACGCGCAGCACTTACCAAGATATGAGATCTAAGCCGAGAGAGAGAGAGTGTGTGTGTGTAGAGAGAGAGATCTGTGTGTGTGTGTGCACAAGACAATGCAGGTCGCAATTCGGTTCGCGCACGCAAGTTCGACAGAAGACCAAGAGTACTCAAACATTCGGTATATGCGTCGGTATGGGTGTTGGTATGCGCGTCGGTAACTTCCAGTAAATTACCAATGCTTATACCGACGCATATACCGACGCCCATACCGACGCATATATCGAGGGTTGCGGGCCACACCGACGATCCATTTAAAACGTTCATACCGACGGTCACTTGACCGTCGGTATCTCTAAGTGACATTTTCCAATGCCCATACGGACGCCGAGCGTGACCGTCGGTATATACAACGTCGGTATGCCCCTCATATAATATTATTCTCAAAAGAACATGTTTCCAATTACTCGACCATTCAAGCTTGAGGATACAATGAACACCTTTCCACACATGAATGCTACAATCAGAGAAGAGAAGAAATGTAGGCTAATCTAAGAGTGTTCGAAGCATCAGTTACACCAAGGAGGGGTATTACATATTTGGTAATCTTTGGAATTGGTCCAAATACCACTAAAAAAAATTGCATCGGAGGAACATGTATCTTTTACTCTCCAGAAATAGGTCATGGAGTCCTTGAAACTTGGACTCCCACATTATGTGAAGACTTTGACAAGAACCACCTTCGATTCATCTTGAAGTGAGAACAAAAACATTTTGTTTTTGAGCCTTTGAATGTCTTTACGTGTATTTTCATTGATTCATCTCAGATGCTTTGGCGAAGGTCATATGTAGAGTACAACGGACACACATCCTCACAACCCCAAGAGATGATCTCGTTGTGAAGTAGGCAACCATCGTCATCATCATCACCAAAAGTTTAAGGTCAGTTTCAATGTCATCTTCTCTAATCCAAACTTTTCTACTTTAATACTGGAATACGTTGTTTGAAGGATAAGGTTTCTGTGATTGCAGAAATGTTCAGTACAACAGAAAAAGTTCGTTTCATCATAAAGACAAGCGACGTGACCAAAGCTTCCTTTTTGTTAGGTCCAACGAGTTGGAAGCCATCAGAGTCACAAAATGGTCGACGGAAAATTCTTCACCACACTACACAATATATATATATATATATATATATATATATATATATATATATATATATATATATATATATATATATATATACACACACACACGGAGGAATATAGACCTCCTACAGACTACAACATTTACAATGTTGAAATTGACCAAACACACTCACGAAAAGGAATAGAAGTTTGTAGTTGGTTGGTTTTTTTTTTTTTTTTTTTTTTTAAATGGAGGTTCGGCCGAGGCCTATTCCCCCTGACTTTAATTTGAAAGAGAAACAACTGTACAATGAAGGGCATAGTACCCATGGGACCCCCCTTATCCCACAAGAACAGGGGCAGACAGGGTGAACGGCCCGAAGGCCCATACATCGATGTGAACGGCCCGGAGGCCCAGCTGGTTTAACGCCCGAAGGCCGGAATTCGCGCCCGAAGGCGGATACACTGTCCCGCAACGCAGGGGGGTTGAACCCTCGCCCCCGCCTCAAGAGGCGAGGGACCCAACCAGTCGACCTGGCGTCTTGGGACGTAGTTGGTTGGTTTGTTTGACGACATCACAAAGTTTTTTAAGAGTAGATGGCCATTTTCGGCTGCTTGTGTGTGTGCGCGTGTTTGGGGGAAGGTTTCTTCTGTAGAGACCTCTACGCCCTTTTTTGCTTCATACGTGAAAACATTGCTTAACTTAAAAAATCAAAGTTGTAGACTCCTATTTCTATTTCTTATCTCTATTTGAAGCTTTTTTTAATGCAAAGATATATTAAAAGAAAAGAAAGAATGGTATATTCCCTAGCTAACTCGGCCCGGGGGGGGGGGGGGGGGGGGGGGGGGGGGGGGGGCAGAAAGGAGACCATAACAAGAAGGAATACAACAACATTGAGGGTAGACGAGTTTGGCCTCAATGATACGAACAATAGGGTAGATCAAGGGGTACACGGTGATATCCCTCAAGGAGGACCAAAGGGGCGCTGAATAAAACCCAAAGGGGGAGATAGGGGTATGAGTTGTAGACCAAGGGGAGACAAGTGTAGACCCGAGCACACACAGTTATCTTATCTCCATCTTCATATTGATGTATTCATAGGCCTCATACATGTTATCAACATAATCATATTTTGGAGCATCGTTCTTAGTGGCAATTTCAAGGCTCTTCCGGTAGAATTGGCTAAATACCATGTACTCCTTTGAGATAGATTCATGACATCGTTTAACCCAAAGGTGAAGCATAACAGAACAAAATCTTCTTTTTTTCGAGGACCCTGAAGTACTTTCAGAGTAAGGTATCCATAGTCACCGTATCTTTATAACTCATACAAGGAGAGAATTGCTTCTCTATCCACGAGGAGTGCTTTAGAGTCCATCTTTTTCTTTTCTTCTAAGGGAGACCTTTGAGGGTCTTGTCTTAGTCTTTGGACGAGATCTTCATTGAATCGGACTCTTTTACTTGCAAAAGGGAATGCTCAAGATCCTAGTCCTAACTATATTCCATAGATAATCCACATTCCATTGAGATTATTAGTAAGGGTGGATCTATAGGCACTAGGCACAATGAGAAAGAAAATGAGTTTTGTGTAGTCAAAAGTAGAACTGGTAGTAATTTGGGTGTGACATTCCTAAGAAAGAGTGTCACATAAGATCTTATAGGCTCTCTACATGATATTTATATCTTGTAGGACAACATTAGGTTCAAGAAGATAATGATGCTCGTCCCATATATCTTTATAAAAACTCATTCCTCAAAGCATGACCTTATGTTTCATCTTAAAAAATCTTTTATTAGGGGGATAGGATGGGAATTAAACCAAATAATTGTGTCCTTCAGATTCCCATGAATGCATTTAGGGAATCTAACCTTCTATTTGGGGCTTTGCCAGGCTTGGAAGGATCTCTTAAGAAAAGCAAGACCTTTAAAGTGGAACTTGCGGTTGCTATATTAGATACTGAAGAGGTCAAAGAAAATGGAGTTAGGGCAATCTCTTCACCAAATTTAGTACATATACTGAAATATATAGAAAAGTATGGGTTTATGATTGAAATTTATATTTATAATTAAATGAAAAAAAAATGATTTTAGGATAAACACTCGTATATATACTAGAATATATAAAAATTTAGGATTTTGTAATTTTTAATATGAACTACACTTTAAACCTAGAAAAATGTGGCTTTAGAATAAATGTTAGTGTATAGTTTTAAATATATAAAAAATTAGGGTATTAGAATCGATTAACACTAGTATATACACATATATATAACACATTAGGACTTTAGGATATATAAAAGTAAATATGAATTAAACCTTAAAAGCTAGGGCTTTATGATACATTTTAGTACACACACACACACACACATATATATATATATATATATATATATATATATATATATATATATATATATATATATATATATATATATATATATATATATATATATAACTTAAAAGGTAGAAAGCAGGGTTTCAAAATAAATATTAGTATGTATGCTTAAATATATAAAAAATTACGTTTTTGAAGTTAATACTGATATATACAATTAAAGATATCACCAAACTAGGACTTTCATACAAATATTAGTAAATACACCGGGAAACCCAAAAAAAGCAAGATTATAGGGGTAACAATAATATATATATTCTTAAACGTATAAAAAAGGTGGGTTTTAATATAAATACTAGAAGATATAGTGAAAACCCTAGAAAAGTAGGGTTATATGGGTAGTAATTTTATATATTCTTAAGTATATAGAAAATGGAGTTTTAATATCTATACTACTAAACATAATGAAAAACCTAAAAACAATTGGGTTATAGAGTAATAATAGTATATAGGAATAATTTAAAAAAGCTATCAACGTGCATTTCAACATTAACTCACCCGCCTTCGTTACCCATTGTCATTCCTACTCATCTTGTTTCAAGAAGCGATGGGAGGCAATAATCTGAATAACATAAGATCGACTACCAAGTAATCCAATGATATGAGGACTACTTAAATGAGAAGAGTGGGGATAAGAACATATGTACCTTGGACTATGATGCTCAAACCCTAAGTTGATAGCTTAAGCCGGTTTAGAAATAGAGATTTAATATTTATTACCTAGGGTTTTTTCATATATTAAACTTTTTAATTGAACTTTATTTATATTTTATTAAACATTGAGGATCTGGGTTTTTTTTTGTAGCATGGCCGAAGACTACACCATATGTTATAGTGATGTTGCAGTCCACGCGTCTTTCTGGCATAACACGAGTATGAGTGTATCTTGCATCACATATATGTACCACATCTTTCCTCTAGACTCTGAGACTCCTCTTCCATTGTATCCTCCTACTAGACCGCTTATAGGGTAGGTGACATGTATGGGGGAGACCACCTCTGGATATTGAATCTCTAGAATTTTATGAGGGATCCAATCATGGGTACCTCGTAGATCTGCTAGGTCTTCTTGAGTCTCAAGAGGAGTAGCTAGATCATCACATCAAGTAGAAGGTAGAAATTCACGTAGCATCGGATGTTATGTTGCTAATGATGCATGTACACTGCATGATCACACGGAGCTTCATAGCTAGCTACTTTGACCACACCTATTACACCGTGGGGTCCTTATGAGCATGAAGAATCTAAGGTATATAGATGGAACATAATGGTTTTATCCAAATGGATAGACTTGTTATATCTAAGCACCAATGCATACACTCACTTAGAGAGGTGCACCATAACAACTGCTCACTCCTTTATTGGAAGGACTAAGATACAAATAAACTTAGTTACATTTTTTATTGTTTTTATCAAGACCATCAACTAGCACATGGATTGAACGAGGATATAATCTCATGATGGGCTTCAAAACCCCTCCTATATTGCTAGTTGCAACCCAAAGAAGCTATTGTTGAAGATGCATGATCTTGATCAATCTTAATAGCATAGATAGGTGGTGAGATCACATTTGTAAGGTAAGGGGCCTCTTATTTAGGGAGCAATAAGTCGCAGACATTTTCCATGAGTTTATGAGTATGATTTGTATTTTTTTATTATACATCTCTACAACGAATACGGGTGCATAGTGACCGTTAATATGACACAATTTCTTCTCTATGTAATTGCATCAAGCATCACAACGAGTATCGAGCACCCAATGTCAGTTAAACGAAGAAACCTCCAACGTTACTTTTGAGCTATGAAGCAATGTGCATTGTGACGCTAGCACTAAACATCGCTAAAGCAATGAAATAAAAAAGCAATGCTTTTTGCATCACATAAATGATGTTAAAAAGCGTCACGTATGTAATGTATTTTGAATAAGCATAACGACGGTCTACCATCAGTGATATGATGGTTTTTGACCAAAAAAACAAAGACATTGGAGGCTCTTTGATTGGCATCTACACACATCTAATCGCAGAGCTCTCCAACATTGACAATTGCATTGCGCTTACGAGCTCCAACAATCGCTTGCTGAACTATTGTTTAATCTAATCTCTATCTTATTGTCTCTCTCTCTCTCTATTCCTCTCCTTTCGACCTCTTTCTCTTTGAATTATCGCTCTTTCTCTTTCTCCTTTGATCTCTCTCTCTCTCTCTCTCTCTCTCTCTCTCTCTCTCCTCTCTCTCT